>JAODJU010000062.1:27746696-27801270 GCA_026776725.1 Gnathonemus echidnorhynchus | reverse complement strand
TCGCCGATCAAGCTATTTTTAGCCAATATCGGCCGATCATGATCGGTGGCCGATCAATCGGAGCATCACTAGTTATAAATGTCCATCCATCCATCCATCCATCCATTATTTTCAGCATCTTCCTCAGCAATAACCATGCCAGCCACCACACACCAGCTAGCGATAAACATCAGTGCTGGGCATTCCCCCTCACAGGAGGGGTTTCCAGTCCTCACAGGCCATAAACTACCGATTCTGACAGCACATAGTCTCCTGATTCTTCTGGCTGATGTTTCTCCAGTTCAGGGCCTTCAGGACACTCTTTGGAGTGTCTGAATTTGGACTTAAGTCCACAGCAGACTGAAACACGGCTTCTGTAAATGACAGAGTCTGGATCAGAAACTAGAAAGCGACAAACACAAAGGAACAAGATGACTCTCTCGATGTCAACAACCTGCTTCAGGCTCATCAGCCGAGCCACAGTTCGAGCAGTATCTAGTAATCGATTCTGGAAGCTGTCCCAGAGAAACGGGTTAGGGGCAGAGAGAAGAGTTACTAAGAGGCCAGATGTTCCTTCTCCATGGGCAGCAGCCAGCTGGCACACACCGGAAGCCCCAGAGAAATCTCAAGGGACAGCCAGCAGAAAGCACGCCAGTTATGCTATTTTAGGGCGTGGACCTTAACAAGACGGAAGAGTGTCTTAACCGGAAGCGACACACGAGTATATTCAACCTCCACTGGGCCAGGTTTGGTGGAGTTTTGGGTCAGCTGGTCAGGTTTGGAGTTTTGGGTCAGCTGCCATTGTTGTGTCCTGCAGCTCTGTCCATTTCCTAAAAAGTGCGGGCCAAAAACCAGCTGTAGAAGTGGGAACAACTGGAAACAGAGAAAAGGGCAATGGGCTGGTGTTACAGACAATACAGGCATCGGGGGTTAATCGCAACTCACAGGCTGGATGTGTAGAATGGGCTCTGTGGGAGTCAAGGACAAACACAATGTCAACGGTTCAAGGAGAAAGACTTGAAGTTATCCTTGTCATGTTATTAAAATTTAACTGATGATTCTATGCAGTAATGTTATGCTAAGAAAAAACGTCTGCAAAGTTTTTTGACTTACTTACTAAACATGTGTTTTCCGCAGTTAAAGTAAGTACCTATCGCTGATAAGGAAAGAATAGAATTCTGAGAAAATGGATGGTGTTTCATGTAAAACCAGGTTTACACTTGCTGGCCTGTGAAATGACTGGTATGATACAACAGAGATTGCAATCTGCATTGTAAGCATTGATGAAAACCAGGTCTGAAGTTTAGGGAAATACCAGCAGCTGTGTGTGACTTGAGGCCTTGAGAATTATGCCTGTCAGGCTGGCATTTCTTCATTTGAGATCTAGTCTCAAGGGAGTTTTGCTTACATAAAAATTCTGAGGACAGAAGAGGAAATTGGTTCAGAGAGAACAATCAGATTTTAGTGGAGAACAATCAGATTTTAGTGGAGGTGGGTCCAAGCAACTAGAGGAAGCAGGACCAACCAATCAGATATCTTGGACTCACCTCCCCTACAATCTGATTGGTTTTCTCTCTCTCTCTGAACCAATCATTTTTCCTTCGGCCCTCAGAACATTTTTCTGCAAGTAAAACTCCCACGAGAGAGATCTGGATTCTCAAAGAGTTCAACAGTTAAGTCTACCAATGGCCTCTCTGATTAGTGAGACCCTTTCAATGTGGAGGTAAACGTTTCTCCATTCATCAAAGATTTCACATGAGGCTAACATATAGCTGCCCCCTAGAGTACTATACAGAATTTCAACAAACAAAAAAGCATCCAGCCAAGAAAAAACAATGAAAAATTCATATTACTTATGTAGAAAGCAAGACAACAGAAGCTAGAGTAGAGGTGTAGAAAGCAAAGTAGAAGGAAGCCCCTTTGAACGCAGGTTTTAATCATCAAGGCTTAGATGATCAGGAGTTAAACAAACATACTATTCACATTAAGATGTCCTTTATTGTCTCTACAGTAACATTACTGCAACCTTTACCTGCATTTCATGTTTAGACTTTCAGAAGGAATAGACAAAACACACAAAATGTACTGCAGTATATTCCTTTCGAGTTTCCGATACGGAAATGAAGGGAAAAAGCCATCTGTCATACCTGCTCGAACTGAATGACAGGTGGAGGAGGATCTCATTTTAGCGAGAAAAGGGGGATTCCCTCCAGAGGCAGGGTTGCCAGCTATCACGCATCTGGCGTGAGATTCACGCACAAAGTCTTGCAGAAAATCTATTTTATTGCATTATAAACCTGAAAGGAGCTTAACAACGAAGTCTGCTACCACACTGCTCTGCCCAGAGCATAAAAGCACAGTATAGTGGATGGAAACCACAGAAGAACTGAAGTACAGGAACATACATTTTACGTCGACTGTACGGCATTTCTCTGTCCATCTGTGATACCATACATCTGTACAATCGTGCTTCCTCTCTACTTCTGACTTTCTGCGACAATCAATCCCTGGAACAAAGCTGTGCTTCGCATCAGAGCGGCTTTTTCTACCTCTGGCTGAAACAGGAGGAAGTTAAACGTGAGCCAGCTGCAGCCAGGCGGCGAGTCAGCGACACAATGCTGCTTTGCAGCCACATACAGCGATGCATGAGGACGTCTGAACCCCCGAAAAGGGAAGAGAGAAAACGGAGGTGGCTTTGTCTATTGTTAAATAGAAACCAGTACAGTTTGTGGCTAACCTAAGGCACACCCTGAAAAGCCGCATTCTGGAGAAGTCGCAGGTCTCCGTCTGCAGGGAGCTAATCTCCAGTGACAGAAGGGACCCACCGCGGGTGGTCTGCCCATCTGCGTCAATCCGATAAAGAACCGAGATCCTTCCTCTCCCAGCCATCGCCCATAAGCGGGCACGGGCCGAAACTTGAGGGCTACTTTCCAGCCACGTCATCATAAATCTGACCTTCTAAAAATCAACCTCATTCGTGCCTTAGGGGTCATAACGTGCTGAAGATCTGTCAGGTGGCACCCTCTCTCACAAATCACACCATGCAATCTGCAAATGGGTCTAAATAAAGGCCTGCACTACTCTGCATGCAACAGTTGCAAACAGCAGCAGCGTAGAACATCAAATCTGACTGAAATGGCTTGACGTAACAAACAAGACTTTAAAGGTTCCATAACAGGTGAACCCAATTCAAACTCAAAGAACTTTCTTGTTCTCATAACAAAGGTTGCTCTAACACTTAATAAAATCACTGTATTCTACTTTGTGAGACAGAATAAGGAAATAAATGAAAAACAAAGTCTATCTGTCTATCCATCCATCCATTGTAAGTACCAGTTCACTAAATGTAAATGAGACAGCAATGAAAATGTCTTCAGCCCAAACAAAAACACATGCAGATGCTCCACTGTCAGGGTCTGTACTGTCCAACCCTCCCCTTCATGTCTCCTTCCCGTTTGGCCAGTAGATGTTACTAGCCATCCTGTTCTCCTCCCTGTTGCTTGCCCTTAAGCCCCTAGTGTGTTCTCCTTGCCCCCTGGGCAGGAACACCTGCTGGCCAAACGGGGAGGAGTCACGAAGCTCAGGGTCAGACGTCATGCGTTTAGCTCGCCTGTGAAATTGGACGCGAGCATGCGGCACGTAACGCCCTTCGCCCAATACGGCAAGGTTCTAAACTCGCACATCCTTCAGCATCAAGCTCTTTCTAACTCCCTATCGTATTTCCACGAAAAGCAGCTGTAAGTTGTGTTCATTGATTTTAACGATCTACTGAACTATGGTTCCAAAACATGAAACTGAACTCGTCTTTGCTCCTTGTTATCTGCTCAGAAAGAACTGCATTTAGCAGTCTGAGTTCCTCTACTATACTCTTCCCCTTTATCGAGCTTTCAGTTTACATACAAACACCCAGTTCATCATCTTCATTCTGCGGTACACCATATAGGCCTGTCTTACTTTCATAATGAACACTGTATTAGAGGTCGAGTAAAATATGCATATCTGTCCTTGCACTGGACTTTCTGCAGTGTTTCATGAAGGCATTACAACATAATTAACTGATCAATAGGTTAGGTTTAGAAACAGTGATCTGTATCAATGTGTCTATTTTGAACATAGTTCACCTACTGGAGAGACCGACTGAAAATACAACACAATTAATCTGCTGATGAATTGTGTAAACCCATATACACCAGCTGAGTTTAATTTAAATATTCTACTTCGAGTTAAATACTATCGTTATACTGCTTCTATAATCCACCGCATACAAATGCATCGTTGCCTCGGATAAAGCCATTCAAAAAACACCAAGAAAATTACAATTTAATTAAAATTATAATTAAACTCTGCGATTACCACAAACAAAAGCGTTGCTTTAATAAAATACGTGTGCTAGCGTCATACGTTTTTGCTGTCAAACTTATTATTATTCCTGCAATGAGGTTAGATAATACATATGAATTTCACTTGATAAGCAAATTGACTTTTTTTTTTTACCCAAAGCGCGTCACCTAACATTGAAAACGTGCTAAATCAAACTAAGGAGGTTCAATTAATGCAGACTGTATACGGCCACAAAGGCTTATAGGCTACAGTCACCGGAACTTGTTATTTCTTTGGAATATGAAGCTTTAGCCTATATTAAATAAGCCAGGCCTATTAACCTTTTCTAGGATGGAGACATGGTCACAAAGCTGGGAGTCAAAGAAAAGCATGATCATAGTTCCTAGTTAGTTGTGATCGAGCCTCAGGATACCTTATAAAGCCTAATCATAATTCAATTATTGAGGCATCTATTCTGGCTTTCCTATTACAATGCTAACAAAACATTTCTAATGATGAACAGCCGGTCTTTTTGCTTTAAAGAAATATTTAAGTATGCTTTGCATTGTGGACAATGCCTAGTCTCTTAGGCCAGATCATATAGATATACAGATGTAATAGAATTTTGGGTAAAATCGACAGCAGCATCTTCAAAATTTTTGCTAAACATGTTTAACACGTGTATGTATGTTACTTAGGTTTTAAGTCAATTTAACATATACTTGACACATGCAGCTGTACATCGGACTAGTTAGTTTTACGAAGATCACGTCGACATTGGTGCTTGCATTCGGCACATTGTTTTGTTGGATACATTAAAGACAGCCTATCAACTCACTGAATACCACGCAATGAAACGACAACATATATAAGAAACATACCAAAACAGCTGATCGCCAGGGTGTCCGTTGGGTTATATGTAAAGGTAAATAAACTTACTTAAACTGGTGATTTCCTGCTTCATGTTGAGCCGGTTTCGTTCGTCGGCGATAGCTTTCAGCATCTGCTGCAAAGACTGGTCCAGCTCATCGCCGGCGTCTCCCGGCCCCTCAGCCCTACAGTGACTCTGCGAGGATGCCATTCCCGAGCTGAGATCATGTCCCTTCTGCAGCGGCGAAATGATCCGAGCTGAGGGGAGGGCGTCGGCGATGCTAGGGGGGTGGGGGGAGGAGGAGGACGGGATATTCCCCTTCAGATACGGGATGATCTTTGCTTCTTGTTCCGGGAGATGTCTGACTATTTTCCGGCTGTCATTCGGATTAGAATTCCGGTTACAAGGTGTGCACCGCGGAAAGGGGGGCGTCTCAGTGCGATCACGTCGGCTTCGATCACGGAAAACAACATCGCAGATGGACCTTTGTGAACCTTAGTAGCACTAGGGAAGCTCAAGGACGCAGCATGCGAGACACCCGGAGATAAAGCAAATGAAAATCTGCACACCAAACACACATGACGCAGACGCGACTTGACAGCCCTGTCTGCGCAGCATGACAAGCTTGAGGACAGAAGTTGCTCCGTTTTACTGATACAAATGCAGTAACTGATTGTAGTCTGCCGTCTGACACATAATTAAGTGCAATCCCGTGACAAAAAGCTGACACAAACTCCGTGCGAAATATACATCATGGACAGTCGTTTACGCTCATCTGCTCACAGATTAAATTGCTTCGAACATTATTACAATTCCATAAAGCATTGCTGTTATCATATCTGACAAATGAACCGATCTCATGGCGATAGTGGCATTTAAATACGTTGGAAGTGCAAATAAAAAGCCAGTACCATCCGATGACAAATTCAGACCCGTAGTAAAGGGGAACGGTCTTTTTAAGAGCGACAAATGGCGCAGGCAGGACGCGGCGTGCCTTGCTCCGCAACGGGAACGTCCTCTGCTCTTCCTACAATGGAGCCACCAGGACCCGCTTAAAGGGGAAGTAACGCGTGTTTTGCAGAGCGGTGCGTCTTCACTGTATTAGTTTATATCGCTTTCCGTATTCACCACTGACAATACCAGCAATCTGGAGAAAGAACTAAATTGCTTCTCAGCAAATGATTTCAGGGATAGGGAATTCTGCAGGAAAATGCATCTGGAAAATCAAGATAACACAAATGTTCCCTTTATAGCAAAACAATGGTTAATAGTTTGGAAGAATCTTTTGGTTTTCTATCTCCAGACTGACACATTTTCATGATTTAATGTCTTTAACTCGGTAAACGTGGTATTTATAATAATGATATGTTCTAGGAGTAATACATGATCATTGAACACATCCACAACTACAGGCAACAATATGGAACTCAGTGAGATAGGACCAGTCACAGGAAGCTTAGGCATCAGTACAGATTGTGGGGCCAGCAGAGTGATGTCACCATTGGACCCTTGAGCGAGGCCCTTACCCCCAATTGTTCCCAGGTCTGCCTGACCCTGCTTCCTCAAAAATGGATAAATAAAATGCAATGTTAATCTAATCTTCTAAATTTTGTCATTCTGGTCTAACATCTTTGAAACAGGAGCCATTATTAGGTAGTACATATCCCGGTTTAGGAAATGAACAATCGTTTTAACCTTGAAAGGATTTTTATATTATGGTGTGCTTTGATAGATTGCATTCCTTATGCTGCTTTGAGTCCATTTCACAAGGCTGTAGATAACAGTGTGTGACAACTGAACCAACTTCACTTTTACAGGGACAGAACGTAGGCTGGCAGACATGCACTCCTCGTGAATCCACACTGACCCCCAGAGACACCATGCTGCTGTCGCTCTGCTGACTGATATATTTCATGAAACACCAGCAATTCGGCCAATCTCTTGATGTCATTGTTCCCAGATTGGATGGTGATGTCACCATCGACAGGAACACACACACATACACCATGTGACATCTCCTCAGATACTGGCAATTAGTGAAAAAGGTTCCAGTAAGTGCTGCTGGGTTGGATATAAATGTCTGGACTTTTTCTAAAATAATCTTGTGAGTCAGAGATGTCAGAGACGATCTACTTTCTTGTAAATGATCAACATTCAATACTGAGCAAAATGGTGCCAGAAATTTTTAATTAATCTACAAATGTAAGCAACAGATCTAATTATTTTTTATTCTAAACAATAGCTATTTAAAATGTTTATCTACTTTCTTGTTTATTTACGACAATTATTTATTTAACGTGATATTTTCTAGGGCATACAGCCCCACCAAGTGGACACTGGATATCCCTGCATCTTCATTGCCAAGTCTGTATTACTATGCGCTATAGAAGTTACGTGGGTAAATGACTGATCCGATCGACAGCTGTCTTCAGTGTGCAGAATGTTAAAAGAGCCATGATGTGCTCTTCAGTTTGATCCGTTTTTTCTAGAACTCTTACCACCACTGTGCTACTGTGTTTAGCAAAGATTTAGCAGAAATGTAACATAGGAATTTGGCATACAGTACAGTATATGAATTCCTGCATGACAGGCCACTTTCATATTTATAATTGTTGGTGATGCCGGTAAACAAAGCATTTAATTTTATATGGAAAAAATTTCATGAATCGCCGCCTTATCATGGTGGGGGTGTTTGCGTACCTCTATGATCCTAGGAACTTTGTGGTCGGGCGCAACTGCCCCAGGTAGGGTCTCCCCAGGCATATTGGTTCTAAGTGAGCGGCCAGACTAAGAGCAATTCATAAAGACTCCCATGGAAAGTTACAGCAAGGATAATGTGACCCCACCCAGATTGGGGAGGCTGGGGCGCCGCCCTGGTGCCAGGCTTAGGGGGGGAGCTTGAGAACGAGCCCCTGGTAGCCGGGCATAGCCGGAAGGGGGGGGCGTGGCGGTCGGGTGCAATGGAGATCGGATTTCATTCAAAGGTGGGGGCCTCGACTTATCGTCAGCTACCGAAACTGGCTCTAGGTACGTGGAACGTAACCTCTCTGGTGGAATAGACCCATAGTAAAAAGGAGCTGGCATGGGAGGTAGAGAGATACCTACTAGATATGGTCGGACTCACCTTGACTCACGACTCTGACTCTGGAACCACTCCTGGAGAGGGACTGGACTCTATTCCACTCTGGAGTTGCCCATGGTGAGAGGCGCTGGGCAGGTGTAGGTCTACTTATAGCCCCCCAGTTCAGTGCCTGTGTGTTACAGTTCACCTCGGTGGACAATAGGGTTGCCCCCCCCCTTCGACTTCGAGTTGGGCGATGGGCTCTGACTGTTGTCTGTGCATAGGCACTGAACACTAGTTGAGAGTATCTGGCCTTCTCAAGGCCTTGGAGGGGGTGCTGGAAGGTGCCCATTCTGGGGACTCCATTATTCTGCTGGGGGACTTCAATGCTCACGTGGGTAATGACAGTGAAACCTGGAAGGGTGTGATTGAGAAGAATGGCCTGCCCGATCAGAATCCGAGCGGTGGTCGTTATTGGACTTCTGTGCTAACCGTAGTTTGTCCAAAATTATCAATTTTGTAATCATATTGGCGGATCTTTGGATTGGCAGACTGGGGTAGTGGTCCCAGTTTTTAAGAAAGGGGATTAAAGGATGTGCCCCAACTTCAGGGGAATCACAGCCTCTGTGGGAAGGGCTGTGCCGGGGTACCGGAGTGGAGAGTCCACCCATTGCTCAAATCTCCAATCCAGGAGGGGAGGAGTTGCTGCCTCAAGGGGAGGCTTATATCTCGGGGTCTTATTCACAAGTGAGGGAAGAAGGGAGCGGAAGATGGACAGTGGGATTGCTGCAGTGTCGGAGGTCATGTGGACGCTGTGCCGTCCTGTCGTGGCGAAGAGGGAGCTGAGCTGGAAGGCGAAGGGTTCAATTTACCAGTCGATCTACATTTCTACCCTCACCTATGGTCATGAGCTTTGGATGGTGAATCCATTTAATTTAAAATTAAGTAAGACGCTCTTATTTTAAGAACTATGATAACAATATATAAAGGTTCATGTGGGACTTTGTGTTTATTTCCTTAATTTTTTTGTCTGCACAATACTGCAATATGATCACCTTACCAAACACTTACCAACTGATTACCCTGTCCTGTGTGATATGAAGTTCACTGGGAACCAGTCTGGTTTAATAGGTCACCCATCTCATGCCATTAAAGCAGGGGTTGCTCTTATCCGCAAAGGGCTGGTGTGTATATGGGTTTTCGCTGTAACTCCCTAATTAGATTACTAATTAGAGGACTGATTGGCTGAAGAGCCCCCACACCTGGGTATGAACAGCTGACCTATAGGTTATCCCAAAAACCTGCACACACACCGGCCCTTTGCGGGTAAGATTACCCACCCCTGTGTTAAAAAATGGCACTTTGTCATACAAGCTGCTGTTTAATGAATGTGGCCCAAATTTTAAATGTGGCAAAGGTAAAATATTTGTGAGTTAATGAATTTATAGTCGCATGCAAAAGTCTGGACATCCCATGGCCAAATTACGTATTTAGCATAAATATGCTGTTCATGGACTAAAAAGTAATTGTTCATTAACATTTGCAAATATCTTGTTTTTAGCACATTCTTTCCAGCCAGAGTTATTTACTGCTTTTAATTTATATAACTGAATATATATGTCATTTGGCCAGGGGAGCCCAGACTTTTGTACACAATGTATATTTAATGAGTAGCATCATACAGGGGATTTGCTCTGAGTCCCCCCTGGAAATGCAAAAATATTCTCCGCCACTGAATGCATGAATATATCCTTCCCTTTCTCTGCGGGAGGACCTCTGCTGTACTGGACCTGCAATTTGCAACAACCCTTTGACTTGTGTGTTTGCTGAGAAAGGATCCTCACAGTCCTACCTGGATACATTTTAGTGGATACAGAGGAAAATATATTTTATTGACAAAGTGTGTAAGCAGCAGTCTAACAGGTAACAAATAATAAGGAGTTGTGTATTACTATGCACTCTATTCAGCCTGTTCCTTGTGGTGTTTTTAATTCACATTGAAGAAAACAATCCATAAGCAGACTAATAATCCCCAAAAGTGTCATGCATTTTTCTATATGACACATAGAAGAATCTAATATGTTACTTTCAGCCCCCCGCCCCACCCCCCCATGTCCAAGCACTGCAGATCCAGGAAGAAAAAAATGATCAGCAAATCACCGCAGTAATATCAATGAGCGCCAGGGGGAGACATACAGCCCATAATTGAGGAAAAGGAGTAAGAATTCAAACCGCCGGAGTTACCCTCTGAAAATGAGCACTTACATGGCTAACTGCTTCACCCAAAATAAATAATCCAAGGCGTCAAGTGTCACGGTTTATGGCCGTAACATGCAAATCTCACAGGTTGTCATGTGTCCAAACCAAACAAACAAGGACACGCGGTAAAGTAGACGTAGGTTTGGTTTTTTTTTTAATCACCCATCTCACTATTTTCATTGCGGCTAGGGTTACATGTATGAATAACAGTAACAATAATTAAAATAATAATCATTCATATTAATGCTACTAGCATTACGACTACTAACTGCTGATAAAAATCAATCCATCCATCCATCCATCCATCCAGGGCAGCCTGGAGCCAGTCCCAAGCAGTGAAGTGTACAATGCAGGGATACATAACAATAATTCTAAATATAATTATACATCCTTCATATCCTAAAGGACTTACAGTTCTCGGTGAATGAGTATGAATGTGCTCTCTCCCAGAAAATAATCTTATATCCTGCATCTACACCCATATGTATACTTAAATAATATATAAAATGCTTTAAAAGCCAAAATGTCTCAACAGTTTATCAGTAAAGTGCACCCTGTGTGAAAGGCCGCTCCCTCTAGACGTCTTTTCCACACGCAGTTCCTCCGCAGACCCCCGAGCGACGTGCACTGGGTCACGAAAAAGCGTTCTGGCCCGTCCCAGAGCCTTGGGTGGTCCCATGTTACGCGAGGTACCTGTCAGCTGACTGTCCACTTGGCGGGGGTGATATTTTCACTGGCAGACGCAAAATAGCTACCAAACCCGGGGGGGGGGTTTTGGACTGAATAACACATTCAATGTGTTTCGACCTGCAGGACGTCAGTGCTCAATAACAGAGATCGTCTCGGCACTCTCCAAGCCTGTTAACATCAGTGAATCCAGAGAGAGACATGGAAAAAGATCTTCCCTCCTTGCATTTGATCGTATCTGGGTTGTCTCTGTAAATACTGAACCGGGATCCAGGATCAACAGAGCTATATGTTATTTTGGTTTTGATAAGTTACCCTTACCTTATGACAAAAAAGCCAATGTTGTTGCTGTCTGTTTTATCACACCTATAGCATGGCTAATTTTATTCTGGAAAAAAAATGGGGAAACGGGACCAACCGCTGATTTGATAGTGCTGAAATCTTTGCCCAAAGCCCCCGAACTCGCTAGAGCTCACTGAAAATCAAGAAGGGTGTTGATGCTGGCGGCGCACAGTTTGTGTAGCCAGGGCGATTTGAGCCGGGGCTCGATCACCCACCCCCCTGACTCTGCACATTTCACCTCCACCACAGAGATGCCTCCCTGAGACGGACGGAGCCGGCAGGGCTTAGAAAAACTCACTCCCGTCAGAGCTGGGTGATTCCCGCCCTGATTCTGAGGGGTTACAGCAATATTGCTGTCCTCAGTGCTTCGGACCGGAGGCAGACCGCTGTCTGTGGGGCAGCATTGGTCAAAGCCCCATTCCGGCACCTTCCAATCCATGGTTCCTTTTGTGGATTTAGGCTCCAGGCTCCAGGTTCTGCTGAATGGATGGACAGGTCCTATCTGGAGAAGATCAGCATTACAAACAAACCTCACTGCTACAGTTAGAATAGACAAACATATTAATTTATGAAGGCTAATGCAAGTCCCAGAACACTCTGTCCTAATTGTCTCCACACTTTCTCCTGCACTTGCCCAGACACATACAGTGACATCTCAAACTGCCTCAGGGAAAACGACACCCAAAATAAACTCATTGTTTATCAGATTGTCTGGCAGATGCATTTGTACATAGTGACTTATGGCTCAGCACATATAGTAATAAGTGTATTAAATAACTGGCAAAAGATAGCAATACAATGAGCAGAACTATCAATTCCTAAGTTAAATGCCAAAAGATCTGTTTGTAATAAAGAAGTGTTTAAAACACAATGCTTCAATGTAACAGTCAAGCAGATCGCCTGAAAGTATGGCAATTTATGGGATATTTCCACCTGGAGTCAGGCAGGCACATCTGCCAACGATGAGGAAGGGAAAACTCCTGCTGGGGTGAGAGGGTACTGGGCACAGCATCACCCCAGGAGAGCAGGCGTCTGGGGTGAAGTGGCATCCAGGAGCACCGTGCTTCCGGAACTGAACGACTGCTGAGTAAAAGCAGACCCACTTCAGGGCAACGTGGACAAAAACCAGCCGTTCCCTGAAGCAAATTTAGTGTTATTGGAACTTTTGCTAAATCACCTAAATGCACAATTGAGTGGGAGTAGTGGGTGTGTATTTATTTTAATAGCAATTGGCAACGTAGGTAGTTTAACGGTAACTTTTATTTATAACGAAGGAAGTCAGGGAATTTTCAGCCTCACAAATAAATAATAAATGAAAAAACTGACAATTTTTTCAGAGAGCAGAAATAAATCAAGTATACCTAAGTATATAGATACATAAAGTTCTGTAATGTACAGGCATTCCATCCAGGATGTACCTCTCTGCTGCATGGGATAGGATCCAGTTGCCCATGTGACCCTATATACTGGTTAAGCAGTAAGAAGATGAATAACATGACATAATAATTCCATGTAACAATATGTCATGTGGAGTGGTGAGGTGGTTTGCACTGTTGCTTCACACCTCTGGGAACAGAGTTCAGGTCTCCGCCAGGGTTCCATGTGGGTGGAGTTTACATGTTTGCCCCGTGTTGTCGTGGGGTTTCCTCTGGGTTCTACAGTTTCCCCCCACAGTCCAAAAACATGCTGAGAATAATTGGAGATGCCAAACTGTATGTGTGAGTGTACCAAGAGATGGGCTGGCGCCCATTGTGACCCTGAATAGGATAAGTGACTATGTTAAACAGATAGGTGTTGGAAAATGGAGGGATTTGTCATGAAAGAATGTGTGCAAATTTGCTTTGTCACTGATTCAGTTTCCAGCAAAACATTTTTCATGTAATTCTCTTTCCTTGAGCTATACAATCCAGAGATACCCTCATCAAACAAGCAAACTTCGATACAGTTCCAGTACCTTAAGAGAAAATGTGCGTCATACTGACAAATCAACTGTAATTAAGCAAAATGGACTTATTTATCCAAACCAAAACCTTGTGTACTGTATATATTTATTGCTGTCCTGCAAAAGAAAGTGTGAGAAAATTGTTAATTGCTGAGCAGGCTTGCAAACGTTATAAATCTTATAAATGACCCACCGGCACCAGATTCCCACGGAAACATGCTTGTACTTAACCTAGAAGGCACTAACTGCACAGGACTGCAGAAACCGAAAAAAATCCCAGCTGCTGTAATTCACAGAAGCAATAGCATCAGATCGGGGAGCGAGGAATTCTCATATGTACAGTTAGGTGAACCAGCGGGGGCGTATGAAGCCAGGGAGGGAAATGTGGTTCCCCTATGATTGACTAGTGTTCCCTACCATGTGAGCTGTGTTTTCTGGGATAGGCTCCACAATAGACTCCGGATCATGTAGCAGATCAGAAGCGATGGAAGATAGATTGATAGATAGAAAATTAAGTGATTGGTCTGTGAGCATCTTTAGGACTCGGAAACCAATTAGTACTTGTTGAAATATCAACAATACAATATTATTAAAATTCCGTTATATGCGACAGGTAAAGCTACAACGCTTAAGCTCAAGTTAATCAGGCAAAACTTGCATAATAAACAACGCGCCGCAGACTGCACACGGCGTTCAGCTGGCGCTTACATATTTATTCGTCATTATTGGCATTAAGTTCCTCCAATCAGAGTTCAGTAAAAGGCTGCGCCAGCCACCAATGAGAAAGCTAGAACTTGAGCCCGCCTTTCCTGGAGGTGTGACGTACTTTTCCCCGCCCTTCAACTTTCTTTTTTCAGCGGCAGTCCGCGAGAGACACCATGAAGGCGTCTGGCACAGTATGTAAAATGGCTTAAAACAGTATTAATCCCCACGGTGCTGCCGTTTATAAATAAAAATGTCCATTACTGATTCGTCGGTTATGTCCGATGAATTGTATGAGCTCAGGATTATTTTCCTGTGGGAAACATTTGTGATGGAAACATGGCGTCTGCGTAGCGCCGATGCACCATGTGGTGAACCGACCCGGTTTAAAACGCGGAGGTCGTTGAGCTGTTCCTGTGTCCCGGTGTCCGGTACCAGGAGTCATACGGGTACACAGATGTCCCGTTTAAAAGCGAATGCGTTGGGTCTTTGAAATTTTGTGAAATATTTAGCTAGGTTAAGTTCCACAAATGCATGTAGGCCACAAGTGATTTGGATCAGTACTGTCACTAAGTTCAGAGCAGATTTAAGTTATTTTATGTTAGCTATATATTATGTTAATATGCATTTTTATAATATAAAAGATGTTTTTCTCCCTTACACTATTCTGTCCGCGTTTTACCAGTTGGATTATTCGGTAAACTAATCGTTGGTATGGCCATCGTGCACACAAAACCCAAAGATCTGTATTAATTCGTAATACGATCTTTTTGTGGTGTGCAGAAATGAATGAGTGCCTTGTCGCCTTTCTGAAACTGTCGTGCTTCAGGAAGTGAAATCAAGGTCTGACAGTATAGCAAAATGAATGCTATAGTACAGATAATGGACGAGCGTTGAGTTCTGGTGTTGGATACTGCACTTAATGTAATGGCAAGTGGATCTAACGTGATTTCTTCTTTCAGCTAAAGGAGTACAAAGTAATCGGGCGTTTGTTGCCCTCTGCTAAGAACCCTGCTCCTCCCCTCTATCGTATGAGGATCTTCGCCCCCAACCATGTGGTCGCCAAGTCTCGCTTCTGGTACTTCGTCTCCCAGCTGAGGAAGATGAAGAAGGCTTCTGGAGAGATAGTCTACTGTGGACTGGTATGGGAGATGGGGTCAGATCTGAAATCTGTAGGACTGTACGCCTTGTAGTAGCTTCCTTGGTCCAGCGTCCTGTCCAGGACCTTCAGGCGCACAGGGACCCAGTACTGGGTTAGCAGATGGAATATGAGTGGATGGATTAATGTAGCAGGTAGTTTTGGGACCCAGTCCGTATGTGATATATTCTTCACTGAAATCCTGCTAATTAATTACTTACATGAACATTGTGTTTATGGTCGGACTACAACTGAGTAGTGAAGTCGTCCTGCCCCAGTGAAGCGTCACAGCATGTTCATTGTGAGTCTGTGTGCCTCAGGTGCATGAGAAGACCCCACTGAAGGTGAAGAACTTTGGCATCTGGCTGCGGTACGACTCCCGCAGCGGCACCCACAACATGTACCGGGAGTACAGGGACATGGCCACCTCTGGAGCGGTCACGCAGTGCTGTGAGTGTGCGGCACCGGGGGGACTGGGGGGCTGCTTGTGCTGGTTGCATTGGCGCTGTGACATCTGGCATCACATCTAATGATTACAGTCAGTTTCTCTGCACAGTGGTGGCATTTCAGCCTCACCCAGAACTGCATAGTAGTGTCTGTCTGAGGCTTCATGGAAATTTGACTTTTTGTAGGTGCCACATTGGTTGCTATGACTTTTTGGATACGAGAGTTCATTAAAGCATGAGTCCTGTCTGTTCTCTCTCAGACTGATGTGATCAGTTTGTAAGTCCACGTATTTGTTTTGTGTCTTCCGTAAGAGTCCACTGCATTATGGGAAAATCCTGACTTTGTGTGCACTGGGGTGCCGTATAGCGAGGGAGAGTTAGGACGATCCCAAGGGCCTCTGAAGGACACAGTAAAATTTGGAACATAATTGGATTGGTGTCGGTTGGGGGCCCAATATGATATTGTTTAATGGGGTGCAAAATCTCTAGCAGCACCCCTAGGTGTACACCCTGGGTAGATAGTCACAGGGCAGCCATGAGCTGGTCTCTCCACACAGGGTTATAATGTGGATGCTGACAGCTGGCCCGTTCAGTCAAGCCCACCCGCTGTGCTTCTAGGACGCACACAAACCCAAAGGTCGTCACTGACATGTGTGATGGTCCTGCCGTGTGTGCGGAAACCAGGAAGGGTCCCGTCGCCTCCTATTTGCTGCTGTGCTGATGGGAGTGAATTCGGGTCCCGACACTTGTGAGAAATGAGGCTATAGTGGAGCTCGCATCTGCACGTGAGGCCAGGGTGAAGGAGTGCTGTAAGGTGTGAGGGTGAAGGAGTGCTGTGAGGTGTGAGGGTGAAGGAGTGCTGTGAGGTGTGAGGGTGAAGGAGTGCTGTGAGGGTGAAGGAGTGCTGTAAGGTGTGAGGGTGAATGGACCCAGGTAGGGTGTCACGTGAGCGCCAGCATGCAGCCGTGAGGCATCTGGGATCCGCTCAGGGTGACATCGGCCCACACTCTGGTACGGGTTTACCCAGAAATCCGTGCGTCAAGAGCTCCCTGAAAAATGATGGAGGGTTTGCACCGCTGTTATTGGCCCTGATTATAGAGGAAAAGGCTGATTGTTGAGGTTGAATGGAGAGATGATTGACCAGCTGTGAAAACCCTTGATTCTGGGAGAGGGAGTGAGCCGATCATTCAGGATCACTTTCACAGAGAGTGAGGAACAAGCCCTTTGATCAGTATGTCTTTTGGTCCCAGCAGGTTGTCATCCTGCCGTTCCCTGATATGGATTTAGATCTGTGTAAATGTGCAGCACTGCTTAATCACCGACCCCCGGTATTGTCCTTGTGTCACTGAGCAGTGTCACCCTCCCCTGTGTGACAGACCGGGACATGGGAGCCCGTCACCGTGCTCGCGCACACTCCATCCAGGTCATGAAGGTGCAGGAGATCGCTGCCAACAAGTGTCGCCGACCTGCCATCAAGCAGTTCCACGTAAGTAGATCTCGTCTGGTTTTTCCTGCTGGTTGAGTCCTGGCCCCAATTGAATTGAATTGAATTGAATTGAATTGAAGACCTTCGTCATTGCACGTTTGTACAATGAAATGTAGTGTGTGAGACTCCTCCATGGTTTGACAACATACAAAGAATGTAATTGTTTTGTAAGCAATAAAATAAAAACTTCATATAAACTTAAATATGCAGCTCTGGAAAAAAGTAAGAGACCACAGCAAAATTTTCAGTTCCACTCATTTCTTAATTTATGTGTATGTACCTGTGTAATGTACATATATGTATTTGCAAACTCCAGCCTGGCTCTTCCCTGCTTCTCATTGATGAAGGGCTTCTTTACCTGGCTGGTTTTTGGTCATTGCCTGCTTCACCTTGTTCTTGTGTACTTGTGTCTTAGAAACTTTGAGTCTGGAAGCAGCCTGCCTCTCACTGTAGCCTTCTGCCAGCAGAACCAGGATTAAACCAAGATTTAACAATGCAGATTTTTTTAAAATATGAAGTGATCTCTTAATTTTTTTCTGGAGCTGTATATTAAAAAATATTTAGGAAATATATAAACATAGTTAATAAAACTTCGTATGAACCTAATCCTCTACAACGCAACCCTTAAATATTGTCCCAGATGAGGAAACTCTGTGCCGTGATGCCAGGACTCCCTGGTCTAGCCATTGGATTTAGCGGGTCTCTCACCAGGCTGGCGTTTTCGTTAGCTCTGGTTTAAAAACCCGCAACATAAATGCCAGCTTCCTCTTCCAGTTAAAAGTTTTGCAGTCTTCTAATCTGGCGGTTCTGAAAGCTGGTGACAGTATTTCCGCAGGAATGGATGTGTGTTATTAAGATCTGGACGGTCCTCGGTTCTAACCGTTTCATTTTTCCAAGTTAGCGATCTTTCTGAAAAATAGAGTAAGGTGCCGTCCGCCGTCATTGATCGATCGGCTGTAGAAAGGCGTGTTTTCGCTTCTCTGGCCGGTAACTCGTATCTCTCCTGCCAACAGGACTCCAAGATCAAGTTCCCGCTGCCCCACAGGGTGTTGCGGCGTCAACACAAACCACGTTTCACCACCAAGAGACCAAACACCTTCTTCTGAGTCGAACATCCAGACTTTCCTGTGTGTATTTGAGAATTAAAAGAAAAGTTTTATCCCTAAGTTTTCCTGTTTTTTTTTTTTTTTCTGGACAGCGTGTTCTCCCAGTTTTATGACTGGCAGTCTTGTTGATGGCGTCCAGTATTGTTAAATCCTCTGTGTTCTAACAAACTGAATGTACGTCACAGTACTTCATCGTGTCCCCATTGATGTCGGGTAATGAATCCTGACAAAGCGAGTTATGCTGTGAATAGCACTGTTATCAAAGGCAGTCATCTGTTCTTGTGCCAGAATATTAATTATGCGTTTGACGTGGTGCTTTGTAGGTACATTATGACTGATTCTGCTGTGGAGCTTAAATCGTGCCACCGTGCTCTTCAGAGCTGCAAGCCCAGGAAGTCAAGATGTTGCTGATGTCTGCTGTTGCTGCTTTGAACTTGGTCACGGTTTGGATTGGCTAATCAGGCATTAGATTCAGTTATGGGTACCAGTCTTACAACAGTGCTGTTCTTTAACCCAGTGGGGACAAATGCAATAAAATGTCTGACATATTGATGGTTAAGAGAAACTGTGTTCTCTTTGATAATGCTTAGCAAAGCAGAAACAGTGAATTGCTTTAAATGTGGAAGTAATCACGAGTAGTGAAGAGGGCAGTTGTACCTCTCTACGAGTGTACGGAGCCATCCAAATTTAAACGTTCAATCCACTAGATTTTCTAGGTCATAAACATTAAATGTGCATGCAATGAAATTTATTGGTGGTTGCCAAGCAATTACAACTGGCTGATACAATGGAAACACAAGGAAACTTATGAAACCTTTCTGTACCAGTGATAGATTACCCCGGTGTTGATGCTGAGCAGCATTGTTAAAAGCATGTAGAGCGTCAGATTCTGGTTTCATTTTTTATTTATTTATTTTTGTGTTCCCCCTGCCGGTCACATCAAGACTGTTTTGTTTCCCTGCCAAGCAGTTGGCTCCCTCTAGTGGAATGTGAGGGGTATTGGAGGTGCAAACTAGATCTTGGAGAGCCTGATTTCACAACTGCTCATTTCATTCTGTTTGATTGAAGATTTTTTTTTTTAAATAGGAAAAAAGTATCTCCATTCCTTAAAAGTTCACTCCAGTCACTTGGCAACTTACCGTGGTGTGGGGTGGGGGGTTTGCAAGGGTATGGGCTTCCCAGAAAAATGTCGAAAGTAGAAATAAAATAGCTGGGGTGCCAAGCTTAGTTCCTGGAGGCCAGCTGCCTGGTCCCTCTTCATTTCAGCCATCTCTCAGTTTTATGTGGTCCGGTTAATGGCCAATTAAATTAGGTTTTCCATTTGCGCTGGACGTTTTGGCCACAAACTCAGCAAATGCTCCATCCTTCAAATGAATGTCTGGTAGAAAATGGAAATAATTAAGTGCTTGTGGGTGATGACAGCTCATAAACCTGCGTGCAGCCTTCCAGGAGCGAAATTAAGTGTGTATTATGTCATGTAATTCAAAGGCTGATCTCTGAGCATGATCACAGAAGCTGTCAGACAGGCTAAGACTGACCCATTTGCAGGTGTTTGGAGATGCAGGTTATGACAGGTGTATAAAGCTGAGCTTGAATGTAGCTCATGCTCTCCCTCAAAGACCTGCAGCTGTCTTCCCTGTGGATAAGCAAATGCTCTACATGTATGCTGGTTATTTTAGTCAAGTCTTTTTGCTCGCTTGGCTTGCCAGAGCTGTCAAAGCCTGAGCCCTTTAGGAGAGCTACAGGTTCATTTGAATGGGGATAAATTAAATGATTCTTCGCTTGCCTTGGCGTATTGGTGCCTCTAATTTGGTAATCCAGTTAAAATCCATTTTGCACCCTATACATCCACTCACTGGAGCTCAGAGCAACAACTGATGTAGTCACCAAACTGCTTGAATCATTGTGGCAGGAGACTTGAGATTTCTCGTGGGCAAAGAGCAACCTCTCCTCAGGGAAGATAAGGTCCGAAATCAAGCCTACACCTTGAGATGTTTACCAGACAGTCATGCCACTCTTTGTTTTACTGGCTGTTTGATTTACCTATTTTAAATTGCCCTGCATTTACTCAAGCACCTTTGAATGATGTGAGCTTGAGGAAAATCACAAGACGTCAAGAAGGCCCGCAAGCCGAAAGTCCCACTTTTCTGTTTGCACTTCTGTAAATAGCTGTTTAAAAATCACACTCAATTGCTCTTATCTGAAAGCCGTGGGCTGATCCTGAGTGGGAATATGAAAGCCATTATGGTGGACTCCTTTTCCTAAGTCCACTCACATTTGTGTTTATTTTGATGTGAAGTCTTCTCATCCTCCCTCACAGAGTGAACCACGCTGTTAGTAAGCATGTGGACGCCGTCCTCGTTTTTTTGCATCAATGCCTTACCTACCTCAATAGCCTCGCATTTTTGCTGGAGCGGATACCAGATCAAAATCCATTAACCATATCAAACGTATGTCTGTATTGGTTATTGGTCTTGCTAACTAGAAACCCATAGTTGTTTGCCCCTAGTATGCTGGTCCATGACACAAACTGAGCAGTTGCTTCCTACTCCTATGAAGTCTGTGACTCCAAAAACAAACCATTGTGCTTTCTGTTTGACATCATATGTGCCAGCTGACTAGTGAAAACAGAGAGATCCTTGATGAATTTATCAGCCTGATCGATCTCTTCCCATGAGTTGTCACGCCTGCTTGTGTGATTCTGTTGGCTTTAGCCATTTATCCCCCCCCCCCCCCCCCTTAAAGGAACAGACCCAAGTGCCACACTGGTCTAGCCAGAAGAGAGTATTGGATCAAATATGAACAGTATGAATAGCTGTTGAATGCGTTTTCACCCAGTCTCCCATCCAAAGAATCGGAGTTTATTTGTGCAAGAAGCTGTCAAGATCTTTTTGGCATTATAACTAGAGTTAAGCCTTATGATGTCAAAATCTGGCATGCTGCTCCTCATCAAAGCCTTCAACATTAACTTTCTTTACAGTCTATTTTGTTGGAGAATAGTATTGACATGATATGGTGTTGTTCTGGCAAGGAAGTAGTTAAAGGTTCTGCTGTTTGCTTAAGAAGGACAGGCAAGGACACTTGAAAATAAAAAACATAATGTGAGAGGATTTCACTTCCAGCAGTAAGACTGGCCACCCTGATGGATTTCTGTTTTGGCCCTCTCCATTTTTCTCTGGTCCTCCTCAGAGCTGGCTTTGTATGTGCAGAGGTAAGCCTAATTAAGATGTCAACAACTTCCATTCTTTAGGTGGGGTCTTGGAGACGTGGAGATTTTGGGAAGTGCAGTGTACCAACTGGGGGGATTCCCAGTGTGCACATGATACACATTTTCATGTCAATGCGGTGTCACTTTCCGAAACAAACTTCCCCCGTGGAATGTGAATGAGCAGAGTTCTGGTTGCTTGTATGCTGCAGCACTGAGTTTATGTCTAAAATGTCACATAAACAGGTCACTGGTTTCTTGTTATATTGCAGGAGCTTTTCCATTCCTGGAAATGAACACACAATTAGTTATGAAGTTTTTATTTATTGACTCTGTTGTGATCTACATAGCAGTAAACAGTATGAAATATGGGAATGATAAAATCCATCCATCAGTCTGGTCAGGGTCAGAGGGAGAGACCTGGATCTTAGAAAATTCAGGATTTCTTAAATGCTATTTTTCTAGAAAAAAAATGTTTGGAAATCATTTATACATACAATGTAATTATTCTAATTAAAATACTGACTGAGGTTGTGGTTTTTTTAAGAGTGACCAGTGAGCTGCTTTCTGGAATCTTCTTAAGGCCAATGAAAATCTAAATCTTTCAGCCAACTGCTTCTCATGTTATGACTTTGGACACTGAAAGCCATTCCAAACTAACTTCATGTTCATGGTCAAGTTGATTTAAAAAAAGAAGGAAAAAAAAACCTTTTGACAAATGACCGGTGTAAATTTTAAACAGTGCTAAACTCTCAAAGTTCATATTCCCATTAAATTATGGGGAGCTTAGTGACTGTATTGAAGATAAAGCATAATTACTTGATTTGTGAGAGGAGACCGTTGTGGTATTAATCAAACGTTTGTGGGAGTTAATCATAAATGAAACATTTGCCTCTGAGTTGAGTGTGTAGTTTGTGTAGTTGAGTGGAGTAGTGTATGTCTACCTTGGAGTTTGTCTAGCATTTCATATAACATTCCTTATCCTCCTGAATCTGGCTGCATTTCCATTGATTTGGTCACACTATTTGCTGCCCGCTGATGACAGGACTGCACAACCTAAATCATGGCAAAATGGACAAAGAAGCTGAGAAAACCTTACAAAACGTATATAAAAATGTTTTGACTAACCCCATCCTTCCATCCATCTATCTTAACTCCACATACCCACCAGAGGATCGGCAGGACCACCCATACCACGAGAAATGCAATATTGTATTCCTACCTCTGTGAAAGTTTGGTATGACCTGCGTTCAGGTAACATGTAGGGGAAATGGTTTTAGGATTTTCTTTTTTGGAGGGGGGGTTGAGTGACAGTCCTTATGGAACGCTGCGGTGGCAGATGTACAGAAGGGTGCAGCCTGGGCCCTTGTCTCAGGAGCAGGCTGGCAATCCGATCGCACTCCTGAGGACTTCATTAGGGATCCCATTTCCCCCAAGCACTCTGTTAGAAAGCTCAGGGAGACGCTGTGGGGGTCACAGGAAACTGAGGTAGCCAACACTGAACCCCCCTCCCTTCATAAAGACTGTCGTTCAGCTCTGCACCACCTCACTGCGAGACCAATAGTGTTTTTAAGCTCCACATACAGTAAGTTTATGACTCTAGAAGAAAGTCAGTGAAGACAAAGGCGTTGAGAAGTTCATCTCTTCTTCGTTAGAAACGTGAAACAACCAAATAGTGCTTTGCGCCTCCAAAATTCAACTTATTTTTGTCTAGCAACTTTCACAATACGTATGCTCACTTAACAAGAGTGCGTGCAACTGCTTACATTATTGAATATTCTTTACCTTTACTCAAGGGGTTGCCAGTCTTGGGTTGAGATTTTTGGGATAACCTTTAGGTCAGCTGTTCAAATCCAGGTGTGAGGACTCTTCAGTCAATCAGTCCTCTGATTAGTAAATAATTAGGGAGTTACAGCGAAAACCTACATCAACAGCGGCCCTTTCTGGATAAGATTGGCCACCTATGCTTTACTCCCATGAGGCTGATCCCCTTAAATTTATTTATTTATTTTTGATAATTGCCATTTCACTGTTGTATTGGCTAGAGCAGGAACTCAACACTATTAAGCTTTATGATTAATAAATGTGCGCCATTACAGGAGTAATTTCTTGGAACAGGATTACACATCTGCGACAGTAAATTAATGGAAATTAATAAATTAATTGCATGTCATCAAAAAATTGCTGAAGACATTTTGATAGAATTCTGACTGGATTAAGAGTCCAAATATTTACTTTCGTTGCATTTCTGTATTTCTCTGGAACCTTTCAAACTCTGGGATTAACTGAAGTATCAGCTTGATAAAAGTGGCAGAAACAGCATATGGGATCGTTTTCTTAGCTAAGGAAATACTGCCTCGTACAGGTACTTTAAATGAATATGAAATTAGGAGAGCTTTGTTTAAACCATAAGTGTCACTGATTTGTAAAATATGCGGCTCCATTATAAACTTCACGGTGAAACTTAATCTATTTGCTAATTTCTGCAGAACTGACACAATTTAGAATTGTATCTATGGAAACACAAATATACAAAAAGGAAAAAAAAATTGAATTAGAGTCTGTCACTACTTTTTCAAATGACGATCCTGAAAGGCCTGCACCATTTTTTCCATTTAGATGATATTAAACGATTGACTGAGGATAGTTTTCCAGGCTTTTGACTTGAGTTGATCCTTCCAACAAAAATATGGACTTTCTTGAAGACAGATGACACATTAAAATGGTAAAATACTGAGATAAATCACAGATCAGCAATAACCTTACGTAATCTATTCACAAACAGTTCTCTCTACTGTTATTTTTGTTTGTCGTTATACAGAGGGTTCATCTTATCTCTTTTCGCCGAATTTAAACATTTTAAAATAATCCAATGATAAATGGTAAGGCTAATTGCCTTGAAAGAAGGCCTTAATTATTTATGTTATTAAATTTCTATCCATTTATCCATATTCCAACTGCTTATCCTTAACAGGGTTATGTGGGGTCAAGGCCCCCTGAATCACAGGCAGTACAGAGCATGAGGCACCCTGGACAGGATGCCAGTCCATTGCAGGACACAGACATTCACACACAATCATACAGTACAGTAAATTTACAGATGCCAGTTAGCCTGCAGGTTAACTGCAGGTCTTTGGCATGTGGGAGGAAACTGGAGCAGCAGGTGGAAACCTTCGCGACATGGGGAAAATCCGCAACGGGACAGGGCTGGATCTGAGCCCTGCAAAGTGGTAGGCAAGGGACCTCTACGCTTTATCAGGCTAAATGATGAAGTATCATACACCCACACAGTCTAACAGTTCCAGAGAAAATTAGAAAACGTTTTAGCTTCTTACCAAGATCAAAATGATGTTCACAATCTACTAACATATTATTACCAATTACCAGAAATTGTATTACAACATTCCAGTTGTATTTGGGACATCCCTGTTATATAAAACATATTTTTCCCTATGAACATAAAATCACTGCTACAAATACCCAGCTCAATATTAACCAAGTCTATTCAGCAGAAAGGCTTTTTAGTGTCTCTCCAAACGCCGAGTAGAAAATGCGAATAGTAATATGTCTAAGTGACGGGTCTTGCTTGTGTTTACTTTGCTATTGTACATCTGATTATTTAATATTTATTGCATGCTGTTATTTTTTGTACTTGGTATGACTGGATGAAATAGCGTCCCAGTGCACTTGTTGCATATCGTAAAATATTTCTTTTCATGTTATTAATGCAAACCTGAAATATAACTGTAGGGAAAGTCCCTATAAAAATAAATGAATAATAGTTTGGTGGTTTAGAGGAAGGAGGACACTTAACCAGAATTTAAAATAAGATCTTTATTCTGTTTCGTCCAAATGCATTTTCCTTTGTGTAAAATGCTTTGAGACTACAAGGCACCAGTGCCTGTTATAAAAGCCCTTGGACATGATAATATTTAAAATGAAAGACATAAACATCATTTGTTAACAAGACTCTGCCAAAAAAAGAAAATCAATATGCTTACTGCTAACTGTATAATCATTTCAAAACAGGATGTCATCTCAGTGCAAGTGTTAATTAAACAAGTATTAGGTGTTCAGTTTGCATACAGAGGGAGCTGTTTCTTTGATGAATGGAGATGTGCTGTAGGTGAGGTATTGAGAAGAGATTTGAGCTATTACGTACACAGAGAATATATGCAACAGGTCCTAGATCAGATATGCTGGAAACTCAATTGACATACATGTTCTTTGGGGGACAAACCAGTTTGGTGATATCAAGCTAAATATATACAAGTAATAAAGAAGCATTCAGGATTTTCAAAATAAAAATAAACCACGAAAAGGGAACACTTTATTACTTCAATGAACAAAATGACTTGATATATACTCATTTATCTAAAGTGCATTATGTTACAAAAATATATAAAATCAGCAGCAGCATTACACATTTACAAAATAAATATAAACATTATTAAGAGAAAAAAATAAATTATGGCAAATCTGACATTTATAATCGGTGTAGTCCGAACAAAGGAAAATTTCACAATAATCAAAAGCTCCACAGAGCATTGAATAACGATTTTATTATCAAAGTCACTATTCTGGTGTGTTTAAATTATTTACAAACAATAAATATTTTCTTTATTACCTTCAGAACAATCATTATTACAGAAAACGGTAATGAGTCCTTGGATGTCCCACTCAAATGTGTCTGGGTCATCTGTAAACAGGAAACAAAAGAAAGCTAAGAATGGCTATTTGTTTACTGTACTACAAATGCCTCCTATACATTTTAATATCACTAGAAAAATGAACAGAATGAAATAAAGAAACACATTAAAGGTACATGAATTACTGTAATTTGTGATTATGTAAACTTTGTCTATTCAGTTTGTGTATTTGACATTTTTGTCAGCCAATAACCAAGCAGCTGAATAATTCCATTCCAAGATTTTATTCAGCATCAAAATTAATTTAAAACAAATAAAAACATACGGTTAGGAAAGCTTACAATGAAAAATTGTAGCCTCCTTTTCAAAAGTTTATAAACAGAAGTATTGTATACACATTTATGTGAAGGTAAGATTATGTCATTAATGTTATTATTATATAATTTTTCCTTTTAGTCCACCTCTGTATCTAATGTGGGATGTAAGAGGCCATCAGGATTAGCTAATATCTTGGACAGCATGATTCTGCATGTCCAGGCTGAATGAACTCAGCCCCTCCCCAAGAACAGCCCGGCACTGAGTCTGTGTTCCTGGGCCAGCATGGAGGCCTGTTTTACATCAGGCTGAGGCGGGAGTGGCACTGGCTGGAAGGGGGCCCTCATGCAAGAGAGCCTGGGAGAGCTGGCCCCTCACTCTGATGCCTTCTCAGCTCCTCACAGGGGTGGGGGGGAGGGTGTCTGGGCCACATGCTTGCCATTATGCAAAACAGACACCCCACACTGAGAAAACACCCCCCACCCCCCAATCCCCGAGACGGAAGCTCAGAGCGGCGGGACGAAGACGTGCAGCCTGGCGGGGTTCGAACGACGCCACGGCGCCGAGACCGTCAGACTCCTCAGTTCTGCTGCCCCATGTGTTTAAGGGAGGAGAGCCAGTGGAACGTTCTGGATTTAACCTTCCCTTACATGAGCTGGATTTAGTTTTCATTCCTCAGCGCTGGCTATGTCGGGGGAACCTTCTCGTTAACATCTGATGCTTTATGCTGCCATAAAACATCCAGGCATCCCTCCATCCAGCCATCTATCCATCAGCAGGTACTGTATTTACCTTTGTCAGAGGCTGACAGGGTCTTAGTGAAGTTTTTTGGGCAGTTTGAAGCTCCGCCTCCAGTCCAGGGGCCAGCCGCTCCCGGGCCCCTGTACAGAGCGTGTCCGCCGCCTCTTCTTTTCAGCGTCCCGTCGCTTCCCAGTTCTTCCCTTCTTTTTCTTCTTGCTGGCACCCTTGCTGGCGGACTTATTAGTTTCCTGGGGCAGGTTGGTGCCCTCCTCCTCCTGGGGGAAGCCCATGGGGTAGTTCTTGGTGCTTCCAGAGGGTTTGGGGTGGAGGCTGCCCCCACCGGTCCCCCCAGTGGTGCCACCCACCGTCCCTCCGGGGGGGCTCCTGCCAAGCGGCTCCCGGGTCTCCGCCGTGTGCACCTCGCCCAGCAGCTCTTGTAGCCACATGCGCCGCTTGAAGTCCTGCAGCGTGCGCCCCTTGTCATGCATCAGCTGAGCATGACTCACAGAGCGCCTCCTATGGGGCGAGGATGAGAAAGCATGAGGAAGAGGTGAGACTGAGCTAAAGGAAGAGACTGTCCCTTAAACAAAAAACGGAAGACTTTCTCTGCATGAACAAATAAGGAGTGTGAAAATTTGTTAAACAGCAGCACTGATGAATATCAAAAAAATCTGGATGGTTCCTGTTTTATGCTTCACCTGAATCCTTAATTATAACCAGGACATATTAAATCTCAGTTACCCTGGCTTCAAAAACGTGCCACTCCGGCTGGAATGCTTTCTGGGATAAATGTGAGACACAAGAACATGCTGCCACGCGTGGTTACACAGGGATTAGCTTCACTCCATGCTACACGCGTGTCACACATGAACCCACACACAGCCCAGATTCCCCCTTTTTATTTCCCTCCTGATTTAGTTCCCAAGCCCGTCTCCCCTGGAATTTCATACACAGAGATAATCAGCCCCCTGCCAAAATTGCCGAGTGGCCCCTGTTCAATGTGGTATTACTTAAGGCAATCAAAGTCTACCGAAACTTGGCCAACCTCCATCGGCAGTCTGATATTTTATTTACCTGAAGCCCATAAAGTTCCAGGTCCTCGCACCCTAACTAAAATAAACCCGATCGGTACCACCCTCGGCTGCGAGGGAGCTGGCACCCGGTGCCGATGCACAAAAACCACTTTACAGCGCCGGTGGCTTGTTTATACGGGAAAGCTGCATGAGACATTTTGAAGCTCAGCTCCTACACGGGATTCAGTTCCGTGGAAATACATTCAAGAGAGAAAATTAATCCTGTGTTACATGAAAAAAAAATCTCCATGGTGAAAACCTAAACACCCACTTAAATCATTGACAGATATAGCTCTGTGTTTGGCTCCAAGGTTATCCTTTTAAGGCAAAACTAACATGTTTTAACCCCGGTAGTCGGTGCCTGTTTATTGGGCCGATTGTATTCCATTCAAGTTGGGAAGTCTGTAAGAGTTTCCGTATTTTTACAGACTGTAAAGTCTGACTCATGTTCACACATGTTTATCGACGCACATACTCTCTGAAATTAATCTTCATCCAGAAATATATGAATACAGCTAAACATCGAGTTTTATGTCTTAAAAGTATAAAGCTATTAATAAATCTAGGCAAAACTGAGCAAATTTTTTAAAAACTCCCAGAACACTCAGTCGCTCATTGTTTACCACTGCTGTGACGCAAGTGCTTGTCTATATTTACCCCACACCTTTCCATTTTTTTCCAAAAACACTCAGTGAGACAAAATAACAACGACAAACACAACTGAAGTGTCCATGGATTTAAAAGCTGGAAGCTTTGGAAGCATCCTAAGTGCTAGCCTAGAAAGCTAGACACAAAACAAAGCCTACAAGCATCTTGCATAATGCCAAGTTAAAGGGAAAAAAATCACAGTATTCCATATAATATTTTGTAAAACAAAATATGATTCAGTTTTCAATGTTTTAATATAACAATGGCAATCCACTTGGAGATGAGTTGTGTTTTAAAACCATCAGTAGATGGCAGCATAAATAGGCCATATCTACCTTTCTGAGTCTCTCTTCTTCCAAAAGGAGTAAGTGATAATTTTATACTTTTATACAGTTGGATGCTTTATCAAAGTAATTCAAGTTGAGCAAATTGCTGAAGGGCACAACAGCAGGGCCGTCTGCTGTTACCTTGATGGAGTCCAATGTTGTTTTTGGGTGACAAGACCTCTTATTTTACCGCTTCGGTATTGGCTGACTACGGTATATGTAAATTATATAATCTCTTACACAAATGTTTTCTTGATTTAGAGAACACAGGAGTGACCATGGGGAAAGAGAGGGAAGGGAGAGGCATGGTAAAATGTTGGCTAACTTATCATGTTATCTAACGCTAAGGGGTGGGATAAATGATGGGTGGTGGGAGCCTGAGGTACAGAATGAGGGTGTGAGATTGAAGTTTACCAAAATAGAATAATAGACTAAGCAGTTCTGAAGGTTAACAGCTCACTGTACGTGTATCAATACAATGGGGTGAGAAAGGTTGGGCTAAGCAGACACGAAGTCTAAAGCTAGGGTGACCATATTCTGCTTTGCAAAAAAAAGAAAACACTAATAGCAGGACAAAGAGAAACAAAAGCAATGTAAATGTGCACACATTAAGTATTCTGGCTGCAGAATGCACATGTCAACATGAAACAACGCTAAATTCCGGACACTTAAGGCATTTTAGGTTCTAAAAAAAGTGTACAAGTCCGGAAAAAGAGGACTTATGGTTAACCTACTGACACGTGTTAATGGCATTTTATTTTTATATTTTCTTAAGATGAGGACCAACAGCTTCACAAACGCAGCGCATCTACGGCCCTGTGTACACTTGTTTTTAAATACGTCTTGAGCAATTAGATCGCAAGCAGACATCGCTAAATATAAGTGTATACAACTACCAAGACGCATTGTGATCTGATCACTCAAACTACTTGCCGAGATATGGCACGTCTTTTGTAGTGTAGACGTCCCCGACAAGGACGTTACTATGCCGTGCGCGGGGCAATAACGAAATCTGAACACAGCTGGTCAAATGGACACCTTGGAGACGTATGATAAATACAGGTGTGTACACGACGATGTATATTTGCTGTCTAATTATGAGCCGATCGCTCAAGACATTTTAAACCCAAGTCTAAACAGGGCATGTGTTACTGTGCGAACGTGAAATCCTTGCAATAATGGGTACAAGAAACAGGTTGTGTAAATAAGGACAAGGGAAGCATGATCTGGAGTTTCTCGGTGTGCGCGCGCTCGGCATTTCCGCCGTGTCGGACAGTGCCCGCGTGGACGGAAGGGACTCGTCTCAGGAAGATCCCATTGCGCCTAGCTATTGATTTGCTTATGCCGGCATCCCTGTTTCCTTTCAGGGGGCACGTTCTCTGTGCCGTACTATTCTCACCATTAGGAGAGCAGCCTTCGCTGGGTGTAGGCCGTGAAACCCGTCGCACTTTTAGTTCTCGGCTAAAGCAGAACTAGAAATCCAACTTGAGCCTCGTGTGTAACCTCTGTACCACTTTCTCAGCATCTGCCTACCTAGTAATTTACGAAGGAGAGCGCGCTGTCACGGCCCGCTAATGTGAAAATTATACGTTAGGTGCCCTCACGCCAGAAATGTTCCGATGACTTTACCTTGTCTGAAAAGTGTTAAAGGGTGCCACTTCTGTTGAAAGAGGAAACCTCCCTTTTCACCGGTTAAGGATATTAAAAATAATAGTTAACAGGTAATTTATTGAGAGCTTCAAATTTAATAAAGAGAATGAGTGATTCATCATCAGTATTATTAATACTATTATTATAATGCACCTCATCATATTTATGCTGTAAAACTGCCGTTCCTGTGAGTATGAATGTATTTACTTTACTCTCTTCTCAGGGTCGGTTTGTCACCACGGGCGGTTACTAAAATCGCGGAATCGGTGATACGCGTGGTGCGCGAGACTCGCGCGGAAGCAGGTGCGGCACCCGCGTGCCTCCTGGCGCCCACGAGACTCGGTTCTCCCTGCCTGTTCCGGCGAAGCTCGCTGACGGTGTTCGTTCCGTTTACACCTCACGATGATCCTTAGCTTTATTGTCTTTCGGAGTCAGTTTATTGTTTCACAGCTCCGCGTCTCCTCGCTCTCTACCTGCTCCGACTTAATTGCTCGGAAAAGAGTGACGTCGAAAGGGTGAGTCTTCCGTCCGTCCAGACAGTCCGCACCCCACGGGACTCCTAGATCACACAGGTGGTAGTGACTAGGCGCTTGGTTTCTCACTTTATAAGTACGTATAAACTTTGGCATTAAGCATTTCATAACGCTGTACAGATAAGATACTGTTCCTTAAAAATTCTCCAAGTTCTTTAGACGTGAGTAAGACTAATGACTGTAATATGTTTCACTGGCGTTTTTTCGTAGCTTTACCAAAAAATGTTTGGAAATTCTGAGTATATTTATAAATTAGCAGACATAAGAAAAAAAATATTTGTAGTGCGTAAAAATCAGCATTACATTTAACGGCATTTTAAAAGCATTTAAAAAATTTTACTTAAAAAATTTGCATTGAGTAATATTATAGATAGGAGACAAATGCAATATCATCAGTGTAACATTGTTTTTAACTGCATTAAAACCGTCAATAAAACCGTAAATGTCAATCATTCACATGCGTGTTAAACAAAAAGTCTATTGCATTGATGAGGAGATCAAGCCATTATACAATGACTACATATGCTATGAATCCCCCCATCCCTGTGTGTAATTTTCAATATTTTGTATGTTTAAACTCCTGCATCTTGATCCCGGCACAGCCAGTGTGTTTAGAGATCAAAACCTGTATTAGTATACATTTTTTAAAATAGCTAATATCATACGATCCTTGGTGCCAGAAAACTGCTGAAACGAATTGCATTTGCAATGGCGACTGTGCTGTGAGCAAACCTGACAGGTCCCGTTACATCAATGCTAAACTGCAAATCCGAGTGGAAATATAATGCATGAAATATCATAGTTCATTATCATAGACGTTTGTGCATTAGCTTACAGCCTTAAAGAATGTCTCTCAAGCTCAGGTAAAAACCTGGTTCAGCCAGGTGCAAAATGAAGGGAGGCTTTTACAAATACGTTGGTTTAGTCCTCACGTCACCACCTCCCCCAGGTGAAAACTCTCAGGAACCTGCCTTTCCTGGGCGCGGTCTCTTTCAGCAGCCCTGCTGACATGCACTCGCCAACTCTAGCTGATGCCGCTTTAGTGAGAGCCCCCCAACTGAACCTCAGGTGCAGGAACAACAATGTACGTAGCAGGCCATTGCACAATTGCTAATTAACTAGGGCATTTTTTGACTCAGGACTCTGTGCAAGGCCTCCTCCTGATCCAGTCGACACTTACAATAAGAACTCAGGGATCCAACAGTTTGGACTTACTTGAGACAGGGTATTGAGATTCAGTGCTGTCATAAAGCCCTGTACCATATGATGGATCAAAGCACATTATAAACCTCTGATTTTTAATATTGACAACAACAATATTAATAATGCAAAGAGTACTTGAGTCTATAGTAGCAATAATATTTTAGACATGCTCCTCGTGCTTCTGTTTGGACTGATCTGGCACTGCTCCGATGCTTCTACATGTTACTGTTATCGTCAATAAGAGGAATATTAATCGCATCGTTGAAAAAAAAATCTAAATTGGTTTGAAACTGTATGCAGTTTAAAACAGAAAAAAAGTTTCTTGTGCAAGTATATATATTTTTGAGAAAGTCGCATTTCAAGTAGATGGGCAGTAAAACATTATAAGGTAACTAAAGAGGTGCACTTACGTTCTGTTAGTGAGTGCGTCAATATGCCTCCCGTAATAAGGAACAGGAGAGCAGAGGAGAAATACAGCAAAACTCCACTGCTGAAATAGTCTTCTAGAGCAAAACATGCTGAATTCAGATTCCTGTGGAAGGGAAACAGTGTTCAGGTTTGAACATGCAATAGGCAAAGTTCACAGCCTGCCCTGTCCAGTTTAATGTTGTCAAGTATATAATACACAGTCCTAATAGTCATTCAATTTTATTTGCAAATTAAACCAGTAGGGGTGTCATCTGAAGTTTATTTCACCATGTATTGTCTTGGAGTATAAACATCACATAATTATTTTTCTGAAAAAAATGCCTCTTCTGAAAATAAGGCTGCATCAGTTACTAAAACCATTATGGAAAGTTTTCAAAGTGCACCCTCATTGCAAAATCAGAGGAAATCAGGAGGAGGTGATCAAAACTTACGTTCCCAAAACTTGCAAAAGTTTGGACACTTCTCTCTGCTGGCTTCTGAAACAAAGTTTTCCAGGCTGAAACGAAAAGCAAAATAAGGCTCAACCCTCGTGATCATGCCACAGTTTGATGAAACAGATGATTAAATGTGAAGTTATTGTAGAGGGGAAAAAAAAACTTTTGATCATGTTCTCTTCCAGTCAGCATTATCTCCACATGCCTTGAGCAGTTTGCTTACTTTTTGAAATAAAACCTCCTGGTATAAAAGAAGGAAAATAAGGATAAAAAAAAGAAAGAGTGCTGTAGTTTCAGCCGTGCTGGTGACTCCTCTGGCTGTTGAGGCTGAAGTGGAGCTGGGATCCGTGACAGAGGCAGCTGGGCAGGGGTACCGGCAGCAGCTGCAGCTGGGTTGGTACTGATGGGCAGAAGTGCAGCATGCTGTCTGTGCACAGTGCACATCTGGAACTCTTATGAGAAAGAGCCTGCAGCTAGCCCTGCTTGGGAGTCGACCTGCTAAGCCGGCATTGGCAGGAAGGGGGCGCCCAAGTGACGCCCAGTCCCTGAGGTGGGTTTCGACTCAGCTCAGACTCAGTTCACCAAGGCTTTATGGGTATCGTGTTGGGGGAGTTAAGACAAGGGTATATCTGACTGAGAAAAAAGGAATTTTTACTCCTCTGAATGGTCACCCCCACCCTGTACACAACTGAAATTTAAAGTATGAAATGTGTGAACAATGCAAGATTTTGTAGAACTGAATTATGAAAAAAAACATTATAATGTTATTACTTACACGTTTAGTGTTTCAGAATCAGAATCATATAGATTGTACATTTGTAACTCATTTATAAAGCTGAACATGAACATGACAATTCAGGTTAAGCAGCTTTCTAAACAGACCTGTTGTGGGAATTGAACATGTACCAATTATAACATAAAGAGGACATGTTCTCTCTTTTTTTTAATTAATTCTAAGGAACAGCAGTTCCTTAGAAGTTCAAAGGAACACGGGCATTGTTGTATTATAACTGAAAAATGATACCATCACCTTCTAAGTAAACTACAAAGCACAGTGTTCCTCTTAATTACGTATTTGTGTTTAAATAATCATGAAAGATCACTATTCATAATGGTGCTGTTTTTCCATCAACTTCTTTTGTAGTGGCTATAATGCATATACATCAGTATATGTGTCTAGATAATATGATAAAAATGTGGACTGTCTGGCAGGGAGCTTGGAGGTAACAAAAACGTGGACCGGCCGTGGGTCCCTGAGGACCGGATTGGGAAACACTGGATTTATATTCACCATGACCAGCAAGATAAGGAATCCATTTACATTAAACAGGAGTTTTCTTTTGACACTTTAGTGTCCTTGTGTGGTATTTATATTGTTCCCATTCTTCCATTGGGGGGGGGGGCTCTGTCTCTACCAACTTCTTCTACTATTACATTGAAATGTTTTCATTGGTGACATTATTAGGCTGAACTTGCTTTACATTCCTCAGACACATTTCAAACTGCAGCCAAACGGAGATTCAGGACACGTCCCTATGACTTTAAAACTCTCCCGAGTCACAGAAAAGTTGTGTTGCTGCCTTGCTGAGAATCTACCCAGGAAAGCTGTGGTGTCTTATCTGACCCCTCAAAACAACTGTGGACCTGAATACCAGTAAAAAACAAGCTATCAGTGATCTTAAGGGTCAAACATCAAAAAAGTTCACAATAGTAACAACAGAAAAATATGAATCTTGGTGGAAGGAAATTCAGCCCATACACTTCTCTGCTGTGCAAGTTCATGCTATTACTGCTGTAATTAAAAGCATTATTCAGAGCTTTAGTGTAAAGGGTTGCATAGGAATGGGGAAAGAGATAATACTGTGGAAATTGCTCGCATATGCATATTCTTATATGTGCTATATTAATTATAAATCCCTTTGTTCTGTTAAATGACTTGTTCTCAGCCGAACAACTCCTCGTGGCAGTATCAAGTGAGTAATTTAATAATTAAGATATTTAAAGGCAAATATGGACATGTTTAATTTTACACTGTACTGTTACTGTGTTGGTGCATGGTTCCCATGCATGTAGGGATGGTTTAGATGTTTGCAGGGATGAATGGGGACGGGGATAGATATCATCCCTGTGCAGCTCTCCGCTTCAGAGGGCTGCTCGTTGCCTTTTGTACTAGTGGAACTCTAAACACAGAAAACAAACGCTTTATGGGTAATTTAACTCATAGCCCTTTCCACTGGCACTTGTTCATAGGAAACATTCCTTTCGCATCCCAAATCATGCCCAGGGAGACACCTAACAGCTCAAATGAGGTTTTGGCCTACGAAGGCCACATCTCGCTCAGCAGAATCTCCTCCAAAACTCCAAGTGCAAAGCGAACAATCTCTGGGACGAGCTGTCACGGGGCCAGAGCTGGCCAAACTCATCCAGGTTGCAGCCGGCTTGCTGGTGTTACGGCTCGCGTTCTTTAGCTGAGCTGAGGGGAGAGCACGTTCCCCGCAGCGTCTGTCTGACTGTACTATTTTCTTTTGGGGCGCAGTCTCTCTGTGCCCACGCTGGCCTCCGAGGTCAGCTCAGGGAGGAGGTCTGCGTCGGCCCCTACTGTGACGGTAGATGATGTCAAGGGGGAGTCCGATAAGGTGCCACGGAAACACCAGGAGCCAGGATTTGAGTATTGTTTCACCCAGACTGCCCTAATTACTAATCTGACCCTTATTTCATTAGCTTCCTCTCGGTTGGAGAGAATCATAAGAAATAGCTCGTCAGATCCTTCCTGGAGTTCAACCCCTTGATCACCTTTTAAGCTCTGGAAAGAAGGCAGCATTTCAAAATGTCACTAAAACCCTATATTAAAATATGACTAATTTGCTCATAGAGGAGAGCCGTTGGACTCGATACTAAATCAGCTACGACTCGTGTCTAGACCTCCGAGGGGAAATCCTGCCTCCCGGTTCTCGCTGATTTTTCAGCACCAATAGTTTGTGTGATGTGTGTGTTTCTGCTCTAGGATGGCCCGGCATCCTGTCCACAGTGTTCCCTAACTTGTGCTCTGTGCTTCCTCGGTGAGGCTCCAGGGTCACCGTGACACTGTACTTGATAAACAATTATGACAGAAGGATATAGTGTAAATGCTTTTTTTCCACTTCCTGTACTAAATTATCAACAACTGACCTGTCAAGCCAATGGTGAGATCTTTTGTATTTGTCTGAATTCCTGCGCAGTTCATTCATGCAGGGTGGACTGATGACTTAATTGTGTAATAAGGAAATAGCTCCAGCACAAACACGTTGCAGTACAGCAATGGTGCAATCCTTTAAAATGAGTATATTTCTACTGTATAACAAAATATCTTATCAAAAGCTGCAAAGGGTGCGGTTTGAGGAGCCACCCATCCTGGGAGGGTGAGTACACAGAGTCACACAGGGTCTCATAGCTGGTCATAGTTTTCTCAGGGTAGTTGTATCAGTGTGTGCTCAGAAGTTTTTGAATTGCTTACAAATGCCTTCTGAAATAACTTATCTGTATTTCCCTTATACGTTGTTCACATACCTATAACTAGTAAGTCGAAAGACAGTGTCACTAAATTAAAGCCATTTATGTAGATTGGCATCCCTGCTCACCTGAACACTCTGAAGGGTGAACTCAGTGACTTGTTTAAGATAATACAATTCCTTAAGCATTTTAGTTAGGGTCGGACTGAGAATAATTAATGAAACTTGCCTTGAAAGAATAGCCTCGGGTGGCAGATTCATGCTGGTGGGCAACAAATTAGTTTCCTAAGTGCTTTGTGGTTTACCCGTGGTTGGGTGAGCAGCGTTCCCAGGACGACGAGAACTCCTCATAGCTCATATGGTGCAGCCTATAGCCTAGCCATAGAGAAGACCCTCACCTCCCCGGCCGGCCATCTGTGGCAGCCTCCAGCCACTCGCATCCTGCCTCAGGTTCGGTAGGAAAATAAAGCTCATTCGATTCCCCTCTGCAAGGTCCACTTTACCTGCATATAAACAGGTAAAAAAAAAAAAAAACTTTCCTGGCAGCCAAGAGCAAAGCGGGGAACCGGGCCAGGAAAGCTGTTTTTGATTCCTAGAAAATTGCTGCGTTTTGGCAGAATGCAGCATGCATCAAAAAAAAAAACCCTGCTTTTAATCTTATGGAGTTTTCTTCGCCCCTTTCGAAAACAGGCTCTCTGACAAAGGCATGTAGTGTTGTGTTCCTCATGCCTTCTCCCCATCTCCCCTACCCTTGCTCACTGAAACATAGCGAGGGAACTAGTTCGACAGAAGACATCGATCTGGAGTTGTTGGCAGCCAGATCCCGGGCTTTGTTTGACGCGGCCCCCAGGGCTGTTTCTGCATTTGCACGCACACTGACGCTATGAATATAATTATGATGTTTCTTTCCTGAGTATCTGATTGTCAGCTCAAGTAAGCAGTGCACCTCCAGTTAAATATAATGTTCTTTAGGCCTTGCCTTTACATTCTGGCCCATAAAAAATCTGGTGAAACAGGAGGACTTGTCTACTGTTCCCGAGAGACTGTGAGCATGATTCTGACCTGGAGAAGCGAAACAGATAGGAGATAGAAAGACTAATGGAAGGAAGACCGCAGACAATGTCTTGAGACAGAGTTTTAAATGGAATCTCTCACATTCTGATTTGACAATCCCATCTTGCCTCTCTTGAAGTCGCCCGTTATATTCTGATCTAAACATCCTTATCTGGTCGTTGTCAAGAGGACAACCGCTGGCAAATCCCCACCGTGTCCAGTTGTTCCGAAACCCCCCCCCCCCACCCGTGCTAAATAGGAAGTGAGAACGGAAACACACGGCCAACAATGCATTCTTATGGTATTGGCCAGCTGTTTTCTGTTCCTAAGATTCGATTGAACCATATCACGGCACTGTTCTGAAAAACAACACAAGGGGCCTTTTGTATTTTGCTGCAAATGTGTTGTGGGACCCTCCTCAGAGCCTCTTGGCTGGATCAGCGCCAGCCAGTCTGCTCATACTATTTAACATCCTTGTGAATGATGACAATGCGAGAGCAGCACGATCTTTAACACAATACGGTCAATGGTGTCTTTTACATCTGTGTATCCAACTGATGCAAGTTGGTGTTTTGTAAGAATCTGAATTGCATGACACCTGTTAATTAGCTATACTTCAGTGAGGATCCATTACAATTAGACCTCTTAAGGAAGGGTTTATTAAAACATAGCAATGAAGTGTCGGTGAAGGAAATTAAGTTTATTTATATATAAATTTCCCAATGGTTTACATATATACACAAAATTTTTTTGTTGTACCAGGTTTTCTGAAAACTTGTACCAGAATTGTGAAATTTATTTGCAAATCATAATTTGTAATGTTAATAATCAATTGGCTAAATTTTATAAAATTCATTGCAGGTACAAAATCACTGAGGACACAGAAGGTGACGGACATTAAAGTAGGGAGCTGCAAAGTGAGGAGAGCACTGGACGTCTTGGCAAACCTGGTCCCTTCCTGGTTTGTCTCAGCCAGAAACCACAGCTTAATCTGCAGCCTGCCTCTTTGCATGGCATACAGGCAGCCCAAGGCTGGCTCTTGATCAACCCGATGTGAGACAGACCGGAAGAGGTGTGGCGAAGTGTGAGAAGAGGAGAGAGTGACATCTGTCCCTCCAGATACCTCCAAAGGCATCTCAGTAGAGAAGCCTTTACTGGTTGTGCTAGGCTGCTACCCACATCCAGAGAAAACTTGGAACTTGTCTAACTCAAATGTCCTTTGGGGACCAGGTTTTCTTTTTGCTCTTTCTGTTGCTGGTATTCAGACACATTAGCTGTCATGTTTGTTTAGTTTGTTGGCTTTGGAATTAGCTTGCTCGAGGTCTACCTCCCCCAAGGGCCCTGGTGTCTGTACACTTTCATGCCAGGCTCCATTTATCTAGGGGAATTGGTTACACATTGTTTTATTGAGTGTTCCCTATTAAATTTTAAGTCAACAAAACAATACCATGCTTTGTGAGGTAAATTGACCACACGAGGACCATTCTGCCAGCCCCGAGGTCTTGCATTCAATTTGACAGCCACATGAATAATGCGAACGTGTGCATTTATCGCAACTCGGGGAATAAATCTGTAAGAATGTCCAAATAGCACAGAAAAAAAGCATGAAATATGACCTATTTTATAATTATCTTCTCTACAAAAGGCCAACATTTATTTTTCAGTGCTAGGGACTACTATGCCACTTTACTGAAAGGAAAGCGGAAATAACATATGCACTAAAAATTAGTAACATCTAATTTTTATCAGTTTTTTTCTATACTGTAAAAATATAGATGACATTAAACTTGAATTAAGTATGACAGTATAAATGCGAACTGTGAACAAATAAAAATGAAAAGACTTACTGATTCAGGAAAAGCTGAAACTCATATCAGTCTTATTTCCTCTTCATCATTTGCAATCCAGTGGGAGCTGGTATCTAGATAGATTTTGGAAAGGTCTAGAAACAGGGATCAATCTTCTTTTCGTTGTTTTCTTGAGAGTACACCTAACTGTAACAGCTTTTCTATCGGACCTCGCAACCTTAGATGCACAACCTCAACTGAGGCCCTCTGTGCTCAATCGTAAGGCACATTGGATTTTCGACATATATACAAGGTTAACGTCTCCTGACATCATTTGCGAGTCATCATCTCCGCCTTGTGGTAACAGAAGACATGCTGCATGTGTAATTGGATGCATGCATAAGCTTACTCACGGCAAGCTTTGAACCGGAACGAGCACAATGAACACGATCTCTCTTTCACACACAGCTGACACATTTTAACTATTTGACTTTTTCTGTGTTTTATTTGGAAATAAACTGAACTGAAAATGATTGTTTATAAGGTTATATTTTACTACCAGACCCTGAGTGGGAAAGGAAAGGGAATTTATTTGAGTTCCTTAATTCCTTTATGAGATGAACTGTGATTACGATATTCATAGATTAAAAACTGGGGAACTTTCTTAAAACTTTCTAGAAGTTATGTAAACTTAGTTATGTGACAAAACCAACATGCTACTTTTCATTTGAACCATGTACTTAGGAAGAACTTGAGGCACATAATTAAATAATTAATCCCATTATTATAAAATTTATATTATATATGTGTGTGTGTGTGCATATACATTTAAAAAACTCTTTACAGTTGTTCACACCTGAAATGTCTTTAATTGAGCAATAACCACCCCCCCAACCCAAGTCTTTTTGAGTGGGTTACAGTGTGGGAGCGATCCAAGCCACGGTGTAGCGGTTTGTTCCACACACCCCTGTTGTTTATGTAGTGTCCCTCCTAATCTTGGTCTCCAGTGAACTTCTGAGTTTCCACTCCCGCTGTCTGGCCGAGGGTTTTCCGGTCTTCGGCTGAGGGCCGTGGTTTTGGATGGCCGCTCAGTCACTCGCCATCTGAACTTGCTGAGCGTTTCGGTGAAAACTCAAAGTGGCAAGCCGGTCTCCCCCACCAGACGGTGGTCCACACACTCACTCGTTTACCACACATCGCTCAGACTTTCCCCACCTCGCCCCAGCAAACTCTGCTCTTCTACAAATAACTTAGAAAATACCTCGGCTCATTAAAGGAACTTGTAAAGGGTTAACTGTTACTGATTTAATGACTGAATGTTTTCAGGGGACTTCATTTCAGATAAAAACACCTCAGGCCTAGAAAATTTAAGATACCAACTGAAAAACTAAATAATTCACCAATTCACTCTACTCCAGAGGGGCAGTGAAATGCAGTTGTTCTCTTTCTTTTCTCCTCTCTTGGTGTCTCTTAACAGATCATGGTGACCATCCTGAGCCCCCGCACTGTGATGGCTGCTGCCACCTGGTTTGCCATCAGGAGCCAGTGGCTTGTTGCATCACATTACATCACTAATCCGTGCACCTCAGATCCGAGCCAATTATATCCTAACACCTAGGTCTATTTATTCCTGTGACCTTTGCTTTTCACTAACCTACATATCTCACTGAAAAATGTCCCTCACACCATGTGAGATGTCCTGTGGAGAACAAGCCAGCCTGTGTAATGCTGATTAGGACTCTTCTGCAGTAGGCTAATCGGATGCTTCTGAAAAGATCAGATACTCTGAAAGTACAATGCCAATCATATTTCTGGGTCTGGTGGTGTCAGTCATTCTTTTAGATCCATCGAGGCAGAACAGCACATTGAAAGATGGCTTGCAACAGATGAACCTGAGATGTCTTGTCACCTTGGGGGGTCCCTCTAGTCTTGGGTAGTCGTTGTGGCCTTGCTCCACCTCTTCACCAGGTTTGGCAAGGTATATGGGAGACTGAACTCACTGACTGCACTTGCCCCCCTTTGGGAGGGGTCCAGCATCACACATTGGGATAACATAGGATAGGGGCCGTGTTGAATATGGCTATTTGAAAGACAACAAGGCAGGCTTGTGGGGTCATCAGGAGCTTCTATTTGGAAAATACTAGACTTCCTAGAATCCTGTCTTAGGCCATGAGTGTTCAAGCAAGGAAGGACTGCTCCTGATTTATCTTTCCAGTTCCTTTAATCAGAATAAAATCACTCGCATTCATTCATTCTTCATTTTCCATTCCCTCTTGTCCTAAATGGAGATAATTGGGACTCTCATTTTAAGTACTGGAATTAAATTTCACCTCTCAGTCACTTTCTATTTGTACGAAAAGCACAATAAAAGCAACTAACAACATTCATTTACTAATCATACAAAAAAAGGCCTGCAGACATAACAGTATATGCATCTCCCTAGAATATGTGGTTCATTAGTAAAATAACCATTTATTCATTCAACATTTAGAAATGGTTGATCAAATAGCTAACAATCAGCTAAAGCACATTATAAAGTCACAAAATATTTTTACAAATTTTAATTTGTCTCATATTATGTTAACGTTTGGAATACTTTAGCCTCTGAGAGTTTATTTTAAATTGTTACTATTCACTTCATTCCAAGTTTTACAAATTATCAACAAAGTATTTTTTTTAATCTTGCTTCTTCTAAACTATAATTAGATTCACCTGAACATAATGAAATATACTCTTGACTGTTGCTCATGGCTTACTCTCATTTCAATAACAAAATTGTCTCTGGACATCATTACTCAAAACATGCCGTATTTATGCGCATGTGGGTAACTCATACTACAAAACTTGAAAAACAAAGCCCAGTTAATTATTTTATTTAGTAAATTAAAGACAGTTACAAAGGCAGTGACTGTTCTGGTTTACTTAAAATGAGTGTGTTTGTTGCACATTAGCTCAGTGGCTTGAGCGTATTGTTACACTGCCAGAATTGAGGGTTTTTTGTGGATTTTGAACATTTCCCCTGTGTTTTGTGTGCACTTCCTCCCGCACTCCAGAAACATGGTGAATTGCATCACTGGTACACCATCTAGGGCAGGGGTCTCAAACTCTAGTCCAGGGGGGCCGGAGCCCTGTGTAGCTTAGTTCTTTCCCCCTTCCACCACAAATGATTCAGCTCAAGACCTGTGTGGTAATTAGCACAAGGAGTTGAATCAGGTGTGTTAAATGAGGGTGAACCAAAAACTGTGTAGGGTTCCGGCCCCCCAGGACTGGAATTTGAGACCCCTGATTCCCTGTGTTTCCTGGTATGATACATTTGATAAGTTTATAAACAAAAATCCTTAGGTACAGGAACAAAAGACATACTCCAAGAAATAAGCAACAGTGAGTTTCCTAATTAGGTTGAGTCACGTTAACAGGAAGATGTATAGTGTGTGCATTATATCTCTCCTAGGTCTCTGAGACCAAGAATAAATTAAATGCAAGTGTTTAGGTCACCGAGGTGGAGAAGAATCTTGTAGAGCATCGTAGGGGACCCTCGTCAAATGGCTCCCAGGTGGAACCTATTCTCCCCAAAACCTGGAGAGCTCACACACACACAGACACGTCGGGCACCAATGTCGATATATGGTGTCGTCTGTGGTCCCTGCTATTAATAGCCACTGGTAGGGTCTGATTTCCTTTGTGTTGTAGAGTCAGATGTGAAACATGAGAAGAATCCAGGCTATTTCATCTGCGAGCAGACAGATGCCAGAGCATGGCTTCAATCTCCATGCTGGCTGTCCATGATGGTCCATGTAGAGTAGGACCAGTCTCTTTGTTGTACAGTTTACTTTTCTGCCGGCTTCCATTCCAGAAATGGAAATGAGCAATAGGGTCCAATCAACACTGGGTCTGCACCCACTTTATACCTCAAAACAAGGCTGGCTCATTGGCAGCCTCCTCCCTCTGGTTTCAACTGGAAACTCCATTCTTCACTGGTGCTGTCCTCCGCAGGCTGGGCCCCCGCTCAGCTGTCCCTAAACACAGCCGGGTAGAGAAATTAAGAGGTATGAATTACACAAGGCCACTTTAACATCATATCAAAGGACACCTTTCCAAATGGAAACCACAGTAAACTAACCACAAGAATTACGAAGGAGCCAAGCTGACAAAAGCATGTGTTTCTGAACATGTTTTACTGCCAGTGTTGAAAACCTGCTATTTCTGTACTTTGCCAAAAACTGGGGGATGGGGGGGGGGCAGCGTTTACGTGAGGTGGGTTTAATTTAAAATGTACGAGATTTTGGAATTGGGGCAGTGCGTCATCTAAAGTTACCGAGTGACATAAATGATTTTGTTGTTTTTCTAGAAATTAAGATAAGAACATTCTTTGATATGGGCGCCATCTGTCCTCGAAGGTTTCCCTTGTGGTCTGCTGTATTAAGTGGCTATCCTACAGCCTAGACTAACTATACTGGAAAATGTCACAATAATATAGCACATGTGTACCAGAGGACTCCACAGAGAGAACGATGCTGCCACAGACTGGTGCCAAGCCTAAACCAGAGGGCTTATCTAGAGGCAAAGAGCCTACCGACCAGCAATGTGGTGACGGTCTCATTCTTTAACAGTTTCACTGCATTTTTTCTCTCTCCCTATCTTTCCACTCCAAAAAACATAATGCTGCACACATTCAGTTTCACGTATGCTTCCAGCCTACTGAGCGTCTGACAGCGTGTTTCTTCTGTTTTTCACAGGTACCTGGAAACATGCCGTACGTCTTTAGCATTCGTGCCACCCGTCGTTCGCTCAAAATATTCACTCGAGGCCTTTGTTTACTTCAAGAGTCGTGTTTCGGGGCTCCGGGAAAGAACCGGCGCACGTATGCTCTTCGGAAACTAGAGGTAAGGATTTGCCGTCGTCTGCTAGTCATCTGTAGCAGCCGTTGACAGCCATGGAAATAAAACACAGGCCCCTGGTGAGAAACTCATTCACCTGCAGTCTTATGAAGACTTAACGTGCGGCTGGGTCCCACCAGCAGGCCAAGTACCAGAAAGTAGAACTGGACGACACAACAAGGAAAAGCACTTCCCTCACCGTGTCACAAAAGTGAACCGTCCTTCATGGTTTTACAAACGTGAAATTTTCCAAGGGCTATTGTGTACTGTAGCAACTCTGAAAGACAGTCCTTTCCTACTACGACATCCACTCATTCTGTACACCTATAATAGCCCGTGATACCCTTCAAACTGATGTTCAGAGAGTTTCTCCCCTTCAGCCTTGAGCGCTTGTACTTTATATTATTGATGGCAAGGTCCAGAGTGAAGCCGTCAAGTCATACAATAATGTATTGTTAGCCTGGGGCGGGAATGCATAGCTATTATCATTATGATTATACAGAATGTTTTCACAGAAATGGTACAGTTTCTTTTGTAGACCTCCAATGAAAACACAGGACGGCACAGCGAGGTGCTAATGTCCTGAAGTCACTTGTGCTTCTCTTCTTACTAAATCAGGTAATGCTGACATATCGCTGTTCCTCAAAACTCAGTGTTTGGTAACAGGTATAGCCTACTGTGAATATGAGGGCAAGGCTGTAGATCTGAAAATTATTTTTTCCGTCTGTTTGAGATATTAGTCCATTGTTATTGGAAGAATCGAATGATTGGCAGGGCATTTACCTCTTGCCCAGAGAGTTAGCTCGAGAAGGCAGACCTCTGTGATTCCTTGGCATGCCTGGAGCACTCAGCGCCTCTGACTATGATGCCTTGTCTGAGGTCATGGATGTGCTCCAGGTCTGGATCCCCGGGGAACGGAGGGGGGCACAGTCTCGTTCCCTGACCACAAGCAGCCCAGAGTCTGGTCCCTTCACTTGTTCACCTCAGCTCTGTTGGCAGGGCCTTTGCCAGCTGGACCTGGGTATAAACCCCAAACAGACACCACCCGGGCCCGTTCGCCCAAACCCCAGCGATTCACCACAAACTACATCTCCACAGCCAGTAAACACACAGCATAACTCTCAGTCTGAGTTTACTTTATTTCGCTACTGCTCCAAAGACCCTGGTAAAGATAGCTCAGTTGTAAACCCTGTTGACGAAGGTGGGATTCCGCAGGCCGGCTAAATCCGTCGCAGGCTTTTCTGTTTTCAAGGGAGCGGTGACGTCGTGTTCTGTCTGTGGAGTAGCTTTCACCAGCCGCAGTGTCAGACTGCGGCAGCCCCTCTCTGATGCAGATTGGCATTATGGGTAAGTGCTTGTGTGGGTGAGAATGTCAGGGCGCGTGGAGAAGGTCCACGGCTTGCCGAGGGAAAATCTTGTCTGATTGAGTAATTACAGGGATATTCGCAGCCTCTGTTTCTCATCTGATACTTTTCTCAGAACGTCTTCCTTGGAGTTTACAAACATTGCACGGCGATTGGCTTTATTACTGCACAACCTGAAGATGCGATAATGGCCTATGGGTGGAATTTCGTTGCTTCAGTTCAGTTCAATTACGCTCCCCTATTTTGAAGAGTTCAGCATGTCCTTCGCAATGTTCAGATAAGGCTTCAAGTTAAATTAATGTTCAAACAAACAAGTTTTAGCCCCTCCCCCCCACGCCGACTGTAATAGTTCCTTTTATGTTCTTGACAATCAGTCTATTTAAAGCAGCTTTGGTGTCTTAGCTTTGTGTTGTCAGCCTGTGGTGGCGGTCAGAACCTTGAGAAGTTGCTTGTTATGATATGAAATTGGAGAAACTATGTCTGACGCCGATGCAAAACGATTCAGATTTGGCCTGCTGTTCCTATTATTAGCTGTAGAAGTCAGAGAAGCTTATGGCGATGGAAATAGTCACTAAAGGCGAACTTTCCTACAGAACCTCCAGAGACAGCATCCCACACCTCATACTCGAATCATCCAAACAATTTGAGCAGACAGACTGACTGGTCGCAGGGATGAACTCCTGATCAACAAGTGTAGGACCGTTAAAGGACAAAGCTAACTGAAAATAGTCCGGAGAGACAAAACAAAAAGTATGGCATGTTCTGGAAGGGAAAGAGAAAAATCACGGAGGGAAAACCTGCCCGTTCTCCTTGATTACAGCCCTGGGAAAGGGGATGTAAACCTAAATCCACTCGATGACCGGCAACAAAGACGAATGATCTCTCCCCTCAGAGACGACTTTGGGAAGGCCCACTGAGCTGTCAGGGTGCCATTTGTCATCAGTCGAACCTCACGGGAAGCCCCCGCTCTCTTTTCCAGATCATGAGGGGTCGTCTGAATGTCTGAAAAACTGTCGACAAGGTTTTCCACAGAGACACCATAGTAACCATCGTTTTCTCCCACCCACCAAGACTAGCTGCTATTTACAGTCGATCCTGGGCCCTTGTGTTTTTATTGTGACCAATAGGATGCGTCAAAGCTGTGGCTAGGACTGGTGGTAATGGCTTCAGTGTGTGGACCGGATCGTGTTCCAGGCTATCTTACTCATGAAATCACTAGTGTCATGTTTACACCCCACAGGTTTCCCAGACAGAGCTGGTCCACCCAAAGCACCATTTTGGTGGTGGTGAAAGGATGGTCAATATGCCTGAACATATGACCCAGAATGTGTTCACAAGATTATGTGTGAGAATTTTAGATGTTTCCATTATAATTATAAACTATAACGCACTAGAACATTAGTCGGCATCGGTTTCTGTACCCATACATAGTTATTGGAAATACTTAAACGTTTTTTTAATTGTGCTATTTTCTATGTTAACGGTTCAATAGAGAAGAGACGTAATGTCAAAACAGCGGCTTTCTTTAGGAAGAAGATCGTCTCAGCTCAAACTCTGCATCAGTTCTAATTTCTAACCAATACATCAAAATTCATGCAGACAGTAACTGTCACAATGGTACAAATGTATGTCAATGTTATGGCAAAGTCAGATATATGGTAGGATATATCTTAGTAATGGCCAGATAGAATGGCAAGCCCAGAATCTTACTGATGAATTTTGTACCCTGGGAAGAAGAAAAATGTGGAGCCTCATGTACATTATAAAATATATCCAGGTGTTCACAGACATTTTTGAACAGTCCAGTTATGTGGCCCATGGTCTAATATTTTGATCGATTGCCTCCACACAGGAATATTCTGGGTTGCGGTCCACCCTGTTTTTGCCAGAAGAGAGGACTTTCGTTAATGGACTAACATAATTCTCATCTTTATACTTCTGAAGTGGTTCTATGCCACAGGAATTTGGATACAGTCTTATTCAAACTCAAAAAATACCTTCCAAAACACATTTGGTTTACCTTCGATACATTTATATTTACACACGTTCACGTGATCCCATAAACCTTGGACTGTCCCTTGGAGTTTAAGTGACCACTCTGAATCTTATTTTGGGCATTTCAAAGATACTATTGTTCCACTTCAGACTATAGTGCTTAGAGAACCTGAAGGTAAAAGAAGTCAACCATCAACAAGTTGGATGGACTTTGACAACAATGAACATGTTGTCAGGAAGCCTGAAGACCAGAAAGAAAATGGGAAATTTTGGAGGAACACCACCTGTAAATGACATTAATCTGGCTCAACTTCATAACAAATATCAATGATAAACACACAAATTAATTTCACATTGCTTTTGTCCAAATAACTCAGAAGCCCTTTGCACAGGTTGTTTAAATTTAAAAATCTTTTGATGTTGTTGTATTACACAAAGTGACATAATTTTTGAGCCTTTAAGTGCAAATAAATTATTTTAAAAAGTAATAATAGTGCACTTTAGAAATCAGAAAACAAACTGAAACTTTGAAATGCTGCTCATCTGTTTCTTATAGGATGTAACTAAACCAGCAGTCTTTTTTTAGATAACAAGAAGGATTTAAGTCCCTTATTTTTATCTCACTTCAACAATAAAATTTAGGAGGCATGCTTTATAAACTAAAATCTATGTGTAATAAAAAAAATACTGTGTTCTTTTACAAGATTATTTTATGTCAGAGATAAATTAGCCTAATTGCACTCATTTTACTTTTCTCTAAGCCAGTGATCTCGACCTGTAAATGCTTTTATTGCAAGAACTCATTTTACAAGATAACTGCAGCTTCTGGAACTACCACTACTGAAAACAAACATCTAAAGGCCAACTGGCAGCAAAAGCTAAATAAAAATAAATAAAAAAATTATTTATTAACATAATCCGCTATCAATAACCCATTTGGCAGAAAATTTTATACTTTCTGCATAAAATTAAACATTGTTTTCTTTGAATCTGCAGCCAGAATGACACAAGACCAGTGCAGAAAGGCTGTGGGTTTTTGTTTGTCACCGTCCATGAATATGGAAAATAGAGAATATCTCACAGGGAACAGAATAAACCAGTGTGGATTACTCATCCTTTGCATGGGTGGCACTGTACCTCAATAACATGCCCCTGGGGTTAGGGTCACAAATCCCATTTCCACCTCATGTTGTAGTTTTCAGCTTTATTTCTGCAGTCTAAGGACATGTAGTTTGGTGGATTGGTATACTGAACTTTCTCGTAGTGTCTGTGCCTTGGATTGGACTGGAATCCGGTCCAGGGTGTTTCCTTCCCAATGTCCTCTGCTTGCTACGAAAGGGTAAGTAAGCCGCTGAAGGATGAATGGATGGATGTTTACACTTTATTGTCTGGTTTGACTTATGTCCGAATCACTTTAAAGTAGAGTCTGCCTTTTATGTGTTTTGAAAAATGTATACATGGATATAATTTGGTTTAGCTTTAGCCAATGCACTACTGAAATGGCAAGTTATAACATAGTTAAATAAGAGGAAATACAGTGCGGGGAGGATTTCTTTGACTACCCAGAATGCCCATGTGACTGTCATATCTGTTCTATGAACTGCTTTTTCCCACAGAAACATCATCACCATCAAAAACCAAGGTCTCTTTTTCACAAGTAGCTGTTTGCAAAACCAGCAAGCGAGCATGTAATCTTGTGTAAACTGTTGTTTTCATATGTTTAAAGTTAGGAGTAATTGTTATTTCTGGACTTGTCAACATAAGAAATATTCCACTGGAAAACTTGTTAACTTGAAATGTTACTTAATTATCCCCCTCTTGTTGTTTTCCCTTGTTTTAATTAAAGAGCTTTCTAGAACAAACCTATTTTTGAAAAAATAAAGTTAATGTTAATCAGTTTTGTATGATTTAGAACTATTGTGACAACAAATTAATACATGCAGTATGTTTTTATGTCAGATGTTTCATATTATGGGTTCAAAGAGTTCAAGAGAAATCTCCCTTAGAACGTAGGGATTATCTGATTGGCCTGGAAAATTCTGGAATATGTCATTTTGACTTTTAATTGGAAGGTTACTAAAGACATTTACCTCAAATAGATTGGTGCCTTTTTTTGTTTTGAATGTAACCTTAATATGTCAGAAGTGCATTACAGAAAGAATGCCTGCAAGAAACCAACCTGCGCCATTTGGGATTCCATTGTATTTAAAAATTCAAGGTTGGATTAATCATTTTCCCACTGCTCTTCCAGCTGAGGGTCATGGTGGCAGCATGTTGAGCAGGTCAGATGGGAGATTCTTCATGGACACAGACTTGTTCTGGGGATTTCCTAGATGTTCCCAAGCTAGCTGGGGGATACAGTAGTTTCAGTGTGTCCTGGGCCTTCTCCAGCTCCCTTAGGATGGTGAGGAATGGGATTGACTGGCAAACTGTAGGTCACTTCTTACAACTGCTGTATCAGCATGGACCCCCTCAGTGCAGCCACCGAACCAACCTGTCTTTCAATCTCACATTCCCTCTCACCTTCACTTGTGAACAAGATTCAGAGGTACTTAAACTCTTTCACTAAGGGCGGAGTCTTCTGAGACCCCTCACCTCAAAGGAGTAACCCTATCTTCCCAAGGGAGTACCAGAGCTTTATGTTTGAAGGTGCTGATTCTCATCCCTGCCACTTCAGGCCTGTGAGGCTCAAACAATATGCGACACGTGTTGTTAGCATCCTGGCTACAACAAACGGACTACAGGTTGTTTTCAACTTTTAAACTACAGGAATAGGAAACAAAACAGAAATTTCCACGCCTATACTTGCGTACCAGTTATATGCATATGATCATTTTTGCCTATAAAATAAAGGGCCGAATTACAACCTAATCTACTTATGACCTAATCTACTTAATTACGACCTAATCTACTTACGACCGCTGTGCGTCTGTACCCATATTTCTTTCGAATTAACGAGTGGCTATATTTTGAAGATTCTGAATGTCAAAAAAAATGGAGAGCAAAGAAATTAAACTAGTCAAGACTAAAATCAGAATTAGCATCAAATTTAAAATAACATATAAGGAATCTGACACTTTCAGAAAAAAAATGAGATCCTGGAAGAGAACAGCAGGCGAGAGGAGGAAGTTATGATGGTCAACGACGTTATCGAGAGGACAAATGACAGGGACCTGCCGCATTCTACACCGAGGGTGTGGGACATGCCAAAAGTAAAGCCCTGCATTAAGAGACATTATCAGAACCCTCGAATTACAGTATAAAATGTGCTTTATCAATAATCTTTCCTTGTCTTAAAACAGAGCACCGCTAAGGCTGGCCAGTCTGAAAAGGAGATTGATTTCAATCAGCTGTCCCAGAATGGAAGACAAGGAAATGACTGTGGTCAAAGGGCTGGCCCAAGCGGGGGGGGGCAGGCCACCCCCCCGGGAGGAAGCAGGAGCCACGAGGAAGGGGCCCCTGTTAGCCTACCTTCAGCAAATACAATAACGGACTGCAATGGCTCTTACAGCCGGTGATCTGAGAGTGGCCGGGGGCAGCCAGAGCATCAAATCTGGGACAGCAGAGACAGCAGCTCCTGTCAAGAATCCGTGGACTGATGGGCTGTGGCTCGGGAAGGAGGATTAGTAGAGGTGTTAAGTGTTAATACAGAGATAAGATAAAATAGGATAGGATGAGACAGGATAAGACCAAGACAGAATAAGACAAATGCATTACAATAAAACATATACTTACTATTCAAACTCTGTCTTTGTTAGAAAATTTTGCATCAATAAGTTAATTTTTATTTTTGTACTCTCCTAAATATCAATAAGCAGAGACAGAGGAATGGGATGAAGGAACTGTTAAGTAAAAAAATGCGTCAAAATCACAGTGTTGCCTTATTTTAATGCAGAAAGAGACATTTCGATTTTAATAAGAGTTAATGGCCATCAGTGTTGATGTAAATAATGCGGCACAAGTCCGGTGTACTGCTGAAAAACGCGCCGTTTTCTGCCTACAGACATTCAGCTAACGTACCTCTGCGTGCTTAGCAAATAAAGGGAGACATTTTAATTCATCTTTAACCATTTATACATTTTAGTTATTAATAAAATACAATATGGCTCATTTACAATTTTTTTTTATTGTTTGCACGAGGCAGCCATGGATCTGCATGCACTAATTTTGGGTGTATATATGTTTCTAGAGAAGCATCTAGAAAAGTGGGGAAAGGAATTTAGAAATTTTTCTTGTAAAAAAATCATTTCCTATATAAAATAAAGAAGTTACTGATATATTCTAAGTGAGTTTGACTGAAGGTGTAAGTAACCTGGATGATATTAAATAAACGATCTCATTTTTAGTATATTCCGTATACATCGACACCATTTCAGTTAGACAACAGGTCACTGCTGGGTTAAACATAAAAAATGCAAGACACTGTAAAATTAATAATGCCTTGCTGGACGTTTATTTGCAGCAGACAGATACAGACGCTGCTTGAAACACCGAGGAGACCTCGATGTCCACGAGCACGTCGGCGGTCCGGTCCGATCCGATCCGATCCGATCTGATCCAATCCGATTCTCCCTCCCGTAAGGCGCGTGGAGCCGGCGACTCTTACACTTCCGGGTCGGCTCTCTCCTGCTCCAGGTGCAGATTATTACACTCACCGGCTGGGAGGAAGACCAGCGTTTTGGTAAATCATTTCATTTACTATTGATGATTTATATAATGTATATACCCACACGAATTCTCATTTAAAGAAACCAATACTAATAAAATACTACACCGATGTGATAAATCCGTTTCACTTTCATCAGCGAAGTAGGAAGCGAGATCAGGCTCCAAAAAGTTTCTCGTGCAAGTACAAGGTGCCATCGCAAAAACAAATTTATCACTATCACTTACTTAAAGTTGATAGTGAGTGATTCCACCAGACTCTTATACTCCTAGGAAGTGGGTTTTATATTATCTTAGAACATTCATTTTATACCTGAATGCTTATGGTGACGGTTGAGATGAAATGCAAGCATCGAAAACTGCACGTATGTGTGATGTTGCATGCTGCTTTTACCGGGTATGTACTGTATATCGTCATTACACGGATATAATCAAGGGCAAGCTCCTCCTCCAAAATGCAGCGACGTTGTAAACATTTGTGCACTGATATGAACACGGCGGTGTGTTCCGGGATATCCGACAAGAGCAACGTCATATTTTAGAAAGAGATCCCCAGGAAGGTATTGGAGTGGTGAACACGACACAGTTTTCACGGAAACAACAAAACGTTGTAATTGCTTACCCTAGCATCTTTGTTGGACATAATTAGTTTTTATAATATCAGCAGCTTAAAGTACAAATTATCGTGATGTTTGATGATGATTGTTTTTAACAGTATAATAATAACAGATATTTATTTTAAAGAAAAACATTTTAAGAAGAAGTGCTGAATTTGTGTTTTTTGCTGTTATCTGTGCTTTTGTGAATGGTGATGCTTTCACTATCATTCAGGGCTATTCCCTTAGGACAGGGGTATTCACGTCACAATCCTAAAGGTTTGAGTGCTGATTTTCCAGCTTTCCATTACCTGTGAGCCAGGTATGAAGCTTCTGTGGCCAATCAGAAAAAGTAATTGTTAAACTAACTACCTGGGGGAACTGAAAACAAGGCCTGGATTTGGAATCAGGGTCCAGATTTGAACAGTCTTTCCTTAGGATCTTAGGTTTGACACTCCATCTCTTCATATTGATTCGAGTCTTTGCTTCCCCCAGAGTCTGATGACACACTAGGCCATGGCTCTTACAATCTGGACCTCATGACAGTCGTGAGCGGACATGACATGACTGCAGGTGTACTATATAACATGTATAACACTTTCAAAGAATTTTCTCTCCTGTTATCAGATTTTTACCTTTAATCAAGTCAAGTGGGTCTTTATTGTAATACCATCTACAGTGGGGGAAATGAGTATTGAACACATCAGCATTTTTTTTTCATAAATATATTTCCAGTGAGGCTATTCACATGATTTTTTCATCATACATTGGTATTACCTCAAGAAATCCACAAATATAAAGTCATGTGTAATTAAGTATTGAACACACTGACTGACATTTATTACGTAGTGGAGAAGCTTATGTTTGTACCTGTATAAAGAAACTAATGGCCTGCAGCTCGGTGTGATTTTGACCCATTTGTCTAAACAGATTGTCCTCATCATCTCGGCACATGGCCCCATTCATCGTTCCTTCCATTCTATGAAGTCGACCAGTACCATGAGATGTGACCAGCCCTGTATCATGATGCTTCCACCCCCAAACATCGCTGTTGGTGTAGTGTTTTTCTGGAAATGTGCAGTTTTGGGCATTTTTTCAAGAGGGTCTAGCTGCAGACGCCTGTGGAGTGGAGCTCCACCGGAAATACGTCACCTCCACAGGAAACACGTGATCTTTAAGGGCGTACTCCGTCACCTCCACAGGA
>JAODJU010000062.1:27720527-27746596 GCA_026776725.1 Gnathonemus echidnorhynchus | reverse complement strand
GATCTTTAAGGGCGTACTCCGGTTAGGGTTAGGGTTAAGGTTAAGGATAGTTAAGTTAGTGTTTATTCGCTGTAACAGAGTTGAGTCACGTGTTTCCTGTGGAGGTGACGTATTTCCGGTGGAGCTCCACTCTGCAGGCGTCTGCAGCTGGACCCTTCTCCGTTTTTTGGGCGTTTTTGGGGCGATGTGCAGTTTTGGGCGCTTTTGGGGCGATGTGCAGTTTCAGGTGTTTTTTTTTGGGCGATGTGCAGTTTCAGCGTTTTTGGGGCAATGTGCAGTGCCATTTCTCCTCCAAACATGGTGTGTAATATGATAGCCAAAAAATTCAGTTTTGGTCTTGTTTGACCAGACTACATTCTCCCAGTATTTTTATGGCTTGTCCAAATGTTGTGTAGCAAACTTTAAAATAACTTCAACACACGTAGAGGCTTTGATGGAGTGCATTGCCTATTGTTTGCTCTGTAACAATTGCCTGCTGCCTCCAAGTCTTTCTGGGTGGTCCTTGGCTCTTGGGCTGCTCTTCTGATTATCCCGCTGACTCCCTGGTCAGAAGTCTTGCAAGGAGCTCCTGTGCGTGGCTGGTTGATGCTGGAGTAATGTGTCTTCTGCTTGCTTATAATGGCCCCAATGGTGCCACTGGAAGATTCAGAAGTTTTGAAATACGTCTGTAACCAGGTCTATTAATATGTTGTGCAACAATCAAGTTGCGGAAGTTTTGGGAGAAATCTTTGCTTTTACTCATCATGAGATGTTTCTTGTGTGACACCTTGGTGACAGAAAACCTACTTATAGCTCATCAGTATGTACTAACCCAGCTGATATTAATTTGACAGATAGGAGGCAGAATTACTTTCTAACTACTTACTGATTGGACAAGAGGATAAACGGGAAAACAAGTGTCTCAGCACTGGAGGATAAGAAGATAATGTAAAATGAAGAATTAAAAATTATAAAAGCATATTGGGGAGCAATTGAACATAATTCCAGTAAATGTTTGTAGCGTTAAGTGTTGGAGTTGAGGAGTCTGATGGCCTGGTGGTAGAGACGGTTCTTGAGTCTGGGTCGTCTGAGCAGCCAAGCTACTGTATGGCTTTCCAGATGGGAACAGACTCAACAGCTGGCGTGTTGGGTGGCTGTGGTCTCTGATGGTGCTGTGTGCCTTCCGCAGACACCGTCGGAGGTAGATGTCCTGAATGATGGCCGGGAGACTCTTGCCAGTGATGTGTTGTGCTGTCTCCACTATATAATCCACCTTAGCCTTTGTATGAAACGTAAGGTGTGTTCCTCCTCGCTTTGCCAGCCAGGTCGGCTTGGTCATGTACCAATTTGTCTATGATGTAGATTAACGGGTTGGTCCATGTAAACTTTGTCTTTGGCCTCTGGTCTTTGTTTCATTTCTACTGGGTGTGAAAAGGTGTCATCTGTCTCCTACCTATTTTTGAAGTTGGACACACTTGTGCTAATTATGTCAGGCATGGTGTGGCAAAGCTGTAGGTCTTCATTCCACATCACACGTGGGAAAGTTCTTCGTTGGCTTAGCGTGTCCCGAGCCGCTCAGCGTGGGGAATCGCGGTGTCGAGAAAGTCTCTTCTTTCTGCTTGTGGTACTGCTGCAGCGTTATACAAACTCGTGGTCTGCTTCAGATGAGCAGCAGTTGGTCATGCTGTGTGTCATCTGACGAGAACAGACACCAGATTTGTAGAAAAATTATGACTATGCTGTATAATTAAGGCCCTAGGATGGAGTAAAAGGTTTTATTTTAAATTTCAGACTTAAGGTACTTTGTCTATGTCTGATGTTTACCTTAGTGTGTGTGTTTTTTTTTTTTTTTTTTTTTTTTTAGAATAGTAATATTCTTCAATGTATTCTTAAATATGTTTTATTTGTTTTTGAAGTCTTGCATGGAAATGATCTTTGATTATCTTTCTAAAGATTGTTGCTATTCTTCCTGGACGTACCAAGCGCTGAATTCAATTTGCATTGGTTTAACATGTCAAGAGAGCGCGCTGGAATCTTCAAGATTTTAAGGCTATCTGTTTAGAAGAATGGGTCAAAATCACGCCCGAGCCTGCACTACGTTTTTCTTCAACCCATTGGTCAGATATCTGATGTTATTCCAAGTCAATAAGGGAAAGGTAACGAGGAAAGATAAGTTCTGGGTTATTCTGAACAAATGGTTCCTCATCATAGATCTGAAAGCGGGAAAACTTGCGCATAGTCCTGGGTGTTTTCCGTCCTAGAGCTCAGCGTTGTCAATGTTCATGGGGTCCTGCTGAAATTCTGGGACATTCCGCTGTTTGTTTGTGTGTATGTGTGTGTGTGTATGTGTGTGTGTGTGTGTCTGTGTGTCTGTGTGTGTCTGCATGCATAGACTCTCAGTTATACCCAAGGTACTCCCAAATCTACAGTTCACCTCGGATGAACTTTCCGCTCAGACCAGCGGCTGCCCGCCCACCGCCTTTCTCCTCCTGCGGTGTATGTAGGACCACATGAAAGATCCCGTTCTCCCCACACGCTCAACCGAACTGTGGTCACAAAGTGCACCTGGTGTTTGGACCCAGAAGTACGTGGCTCCGGTCCTGAAGGGTGCAGGGCGTTCTGGTTTTCATTGTACCTGAGCCCATAATTACCTAATTGAATTCAGCGTGTGTTTGATTGGACAAGGCTAACCTATTTCCTCACTCTTAGAAAGACTGGAGATTTACCGAGACCCACTGGACTGTTGCCCTCTAAGGCCGCTGCTGTGGACTTAGCTTGGCCTGAAATTGCAGTTTCCTCTTTCTCTGCGTTTTGTGGAGTCTGTTTTGTGTGGGGGCAAACTTATAAATTTGACTAGTGGACAGTTTTATTTATATATGAGTTTTATTTGATTTCTGGCCAGGGTCTTCATAATTTTTCAGTTTGCCATGCCGGATGGATCCTGGGATGTGTTTTGGAGTATTAATCCTTGAACAAATATAACTTTGAATTTAATATTATTCCCTTAATGTCAATAGAAGTGGAACAGAAAAGCTGAGAAGTAATCTTGGCTGCTCGCTCCTACTAAACACCCATTAGAAGTTTATCACAAACCGTTAAGTTAGTCCAGGGTTCCCTAGCGGCAATACATGGCTATTTGTCTGTCAGTATTTAGGCTGTAAGTGTGAGTGCAGTACAGCATTCAGTACTTGAGTCTGTCAAATGGACCATTATCAACATGGTTTTATATTAAATTCAATTGAATAAATCTTTATATAGTACCTTTCACGACAGAGTCGCCCTGAGACATTTTACTTGGTTGTGTTGTGATACATTTCTGCGTCAGTCATACAGGAAAATTAAAAAATGGGGAATAGAGAAGATAAAGAAATGAATGAAATAGAGCCAGACGAATCAAAAACTCCCAAGTAGAGAGAATAAAAACCTCTAGGGGTCCAAGGTCAACTGGGTGAACCCCCCCCTCCCCCCCCAAGCATACTAACGTTATACGTTTATATGTTTCTAGCACAAAGACGAGAGGGCAGGGATGAACTCGAGGTCTTTCCTGCTTTGGCAACCCTAAGCTTTGGCCTGGGCAGGCGTCCATCCTGAGCCTCAGGCACAAGGCAGGGACTTGTTCAGAGGAGCAACACTCGCTGATGTCTGTCACAGTTTAGGCCTCACTAAGCAAGGGGGGGGGTCTATGCTCAGATGCTTGCTTGAGTGAAGGGGATGCTCAGTGTGTGAGCTGGACCACAGAGGAGCTAACCAACGCTCGTGTTTGTGTTTGTGTGGGTAAGGACGGCCGCCAGAGAGGACTCACTGTGTTTATCCGGAGTGAAATCTATCCATGAAAGGACTGTCTGTCAGACCCCCTTCCTGTGTATGCCAATATATTGTGTTTTTTTTTTTTTTTTTAAATTGAAAACCACATTGTACTACGGGACTCGATAGATCCATAGTCATTTTTGGGAAACTTTTTGCGGTTATTCGCTTAGCCGTTTAATCGCATAACTCCATAATCGCAGTCACTTAGCGACCAGCTATTTATGAGACACTGTTTATTTGTCCGATTCAAAGGAGTCACTTGTTAATGAGGAAAAATGCAGATGGGAAGTAGTTAGATTTGTGGAGTAATCTCATGTCTTCAATTTGGCAGAGTAGTTTCTTAATTTCACCTGGTATTATCTAGCCACTTGTGGCTCACCTGCTGCCCAGGTTCCATGGAAGCATGCAGGCCCTCCCTGTATGGGTCTAAACTAGTAAATATTGCCAGAAAGTCTTAAGTGCTGGAGCTGCTCTCCTGCTGCGTGGCGTGTTTGCATTCCCTGTTTTAAGAGTGCTGTTGAACAGCCTTGGTGGCCCACTCTGGAGCTGCGAATGTGTCCCCCATTACTTGCCGAAGGCTTCAAGGTGCCCCTCAAACAGGAAGCCTCTCTCCTGGCTCCCTGTCAGCGTTAATGCCATCCTGTAACGCTGTAAATTACGTGCACCATGAATGAGAATGAGCTCCTTTCACGTAGGTCGGATTTGGCTCTCGATTTGGCTTATTTTTTTTTTGTCTTGGCAACAAAGGTTGTGATGTCAAGCTTGAAGTTCAGTGGAGGACGGAATGTGACATTTATGAGGTTTTTAAATAATCCCCCGCCCCCACGAAACAAGTTTTGAAATCTCTCTCAGATTCTTTCTCAGCTACAGAATAAATCCAAGCATTTTTATTTAGCAGTCTTTTCTTTCCAGTGGGAGTGTTGCTCATCAGTAAAACTTTTCATTGCTACTGTAAGAACAGTCAGGTGACTCCTGGTTGGACAATCAGGTGACTTCTGGGCTGCACTAAACCTCATGGGAAATGTAGTCTCCTGAGCCCTTTATCTTCCTCTGGAAAACCCTTTACAAAGATGTCACCATGAGAAGGAGCAGATTTCAGCAGAGCTACTAAGTCCTCACCAGTATTCTCCAGTCAGCCCACCCCTGTGCTTCCACCCCGAGATCGCATCCCCCTGAGAGGCGAGCGGAGAGAATTCGGAGACCTAGCACGTCGTGAAGTACGTGGCAATAGAAAGGGAGCCAGTCGTGTTTATTTTCTCAGTGTAAAATGAAAAGCGTTTGCGTTCAGCAGGAGAGCGTCCAAGCCTCCCGGCCTCCTGCAGAGCTTCTGGATGTTCAGGTCCTGGCATAAATCTCCCTTCAGATGTTCGCCAGGACTGGCTGTTTTTTTACGAGGGCATTTTCGAGTCACACCTCATTTTAGGTGGCCATATGAGCGCAGTCAGACACTTCGACTCGGAGTGGACTGTGACCAATTACTTTTTGCTCAAGGACTTTCCCTTTTACAGTTTGTGCTCGATTGCTCTTAAAGACCAGTGCAGCACATTAACCCAGGCAGGAGCCAAGAGCTACTCCTGCTTTTATAGGAGGGCGGAGAGCCATCATCAGAAGTGAGAGAAGATGCTGATGAGTCCTAGGGATCTCCCCAAATGGCCTTCTGCCCAACCCATTCCTTCATCTGCTCCAGTACGGGTTTGGATCTTCCATGTAGATGATCTGTACCCATTTTCAAAGTCCTAGGAGGTGTGTAAACTTCTGGAACATTCTCCTTCATTCTGGCAATTGTGATTGCAGTAATAAACTGCCCTGACTATAGATAAGTACACAAATGTATGGCTGCTTGAGAACAGAAATCATGATGGCCGTTGACCATAAAAATCTAAACTCCTGTTTAATATTAAACTGTATACATATTTCTACATCTAATTATGTTTTATTTAACCATCCATCCATTTTCCATAACCCCTTCCACACGCCCAGAGCCATGTGGCTACTTGAACCCTGGTCCCTGGTATTTTTTTTTTTTTAATAAACTGTATACATCATATAGAGCATATCATAAAGTTTTTAGAGCGTAATGGCCCTGGTCTCATTCTGTCCCCTTTTTCCCCCCTTGGTCCAGAACATGTGGTTTTCATTTGATTTGTGATTTCCAGGTTAGAAATATGAATTTCTGCTTATGGTTGTTTGGTGACTCAGTGGACAGCACAGTCATCTCACACCTGCAGCTTTGGAGGTTCATTATCTCCTCCTGGCTCTGGGGGGGGGGGGGGGCGTGTTGACCTTTGGGTTACTTCTGTGTGAGTATCTGACCTGTGATCAGCGGTACAGTAGAGGCATGGATATCCTGGGCCGATTAAGGGGGGGCGGTATTTTACAGGGGGCCTTGAATACATAAACTTTTATATAATAGGGGGTCCCAGGGTGACATTTTGTCAGGGGGCCTGAATTTCTAAATACTCCCCTGTGATGAATGTTGTCCAAGGCGTCACCCTCCTTGGTCCCCTGTGATTTTGGGGGATAGACTCCAGTCTTACCGTGACCCCGTTCTTGTCCAGCCCTCATGCAACGGATCTGCTGTAAATCACTTTGGATGGAAGCGTCAGATACATGAGTGAGTGTAATGTGATGTTCTGAATGTACAGAGAGCAGCTTCACCCAGCCTGTCCTGCTCCTGCTCATCATGCCCTAATTTGTCCCTTCTGTAGGTTCTTCTTGGCTTGTCCCCAAAAACCTTTAACACTGGCATTAATGAAGCTCCCTCATTCGCTCTCTTCCCCTCACCTTCTTGCTTGCGTCGCACCGTTCTGAGGATACGCGTCGGCCCCTGTCTCGCCGTAACGGTCCGGTTAAATTTAAAGCGATTTTTCTTGCACTTTGCCAATTGGCCTAGAATGTTTTATATGAGCATAAATCTCTAGGAGAGTCTCAGCGGTGCCATATATTAGGGGGGCGGCGACATGTTTACCTTGCTATGGGCTCCTTGGGGGGAGGCTACGGTATAAGCCGGGCTCTTGGCCGAAGGATGCGGATCCGATGGCTTCTGGGATACGTGGGAGACGGCCGCCATGACCACGCGGTTGTCGGAGAGCCTCGGCCCATGGATGGGGCATCGCGTGGGTCACAGCAGAGTCTTTTTGGCTGTTTGTTTCTCTCCGATCGCTCTTCCCTTTCGTTCTAACGAGAAAGACGTCACCGACTCGTGTCGGAGGAAGGAGACTTTAGCCGGGACTTTCCAGCAGTCAGTCCAGAGGTAGACCCAGGGTTCGTTAGCGGCCTGTGAGGGATCTGCTCCAAAACGAGCCCGTGTCTGACTGCTTCCTGTCCAATTACAGTTAACTGGCGCTCTGTTTATTTATCCATAGGCTATTTTAAATGGATCTCTTTCAGTGTCAAGGTCCCTGGGGGAGGGGCTTATTCCCCGCCGAGCACGAGGCTTGGCAACAGTGAGATGGGGGCAAGCAGTTCCCTCTGGACAGCTTCGCAACCTGGGGGGTGGCTGGGAGTGGAGGTTGCCATCCACTTTGAACATGCTGGGCCCAGAACGGCCCAGCGACCCCCCCCCCCCCCCCCCCCCCCCCCCCCACACACACACACGTTTTTAGCGCTGCCATCATCATTTTCCTGATATTTTGCGCCAGCCTACAAAGACCCCGATTGTTCGGTTTTTGATCTTTTTTCTTGTTTGAACTTTGTGTGTTTCTCTGATCCTCCAAATTCAGCTCGGGTTACTTCGACCCCTCCCTCATCATGGGTCCGCACGAGGTGAGGTCTGCCGTTTCTAGCTGCTACCGTTACCGCGACCGCACTGAAGTGAGTCTGCACCTCTTATCGAACACTAATCTTGACCCCCTCGTTCCCCAAATGTGAATCCCCATGTGTGATGTTTGACTGGCCAGCACTATGGCATCGATCACATCCCAGCCAGGTCCCTGTGGAGTTCTGTGGAATCATAACTGTCAGTGAATCAGTCTAGATTCCAGATATAAATCCAAGTAATAAAAGCTGTCAGTTCTTAACCCAGTTCCTTATGAGTGCATTGCAGTGATTGGGGGCTGGGGGGCATTGCAGAGGTTAGGTGAAAGGTCGTTTTGTTACCTGTAGTGGTCCCCATTCGATCTTCACATATGCCATCCTGCTTAGCTGTGAGAGGAACACACAGATATACAGGTGAGAGCAAAGTTTGGGGTCCATCCAGGGCCATTCATCCAGGGCCGCTGCAGCAGTTTTTGGGGCTAAGGGCCTTGCTCAAGGGTCTATAAGACCCCTCTGCCAGCTATGGGATTAGTACTAGTTACTTTCTGAACACGGGTACAAACTCAAGACCTTCAGAGATGCACAGCAGCCCATTCTATGCTATGGCACTATTAGGCCTGTCACGACAACAAATTTTGCTGGACGATAAATTGTCCCAGGAATTATTGCGATAAACAATAATATTGTCGTTGTGAGACCATTTTCAACTGATGTAATGATAATGGCATATTAATGCAAGTACATCCTTTCAACGATCAATAAACTTTAATTTCTAAAGAACATTTAACACTGAGACTGGAAGACATTTTTAATATCCAATATAAACAAACAAAACAACCAAAAACAATAAATAAAATGGACTCTGTCTCTGTTGACAAAAAATGCACTTGAATAAAAACCCACACACAACCAAAAACAATAAAAACAATAAATAAAATAGATTACGAAGTCTCTGTAAACAAAATTGCCCTTAAAATATTAAACATACAGGGAAAACAGGCAAAACTGCCAGTTAGGACCTTTGTAAACAAAAATACTAACTAACAACAAAACACTCCATATGAATAAAAGCAGGTGCCTCAACAGGCCATATGTAAATCCGTAGCTACTTTAGTCTGGCAAATTCCGAGCAAGAAATACCAACATGTTGACTTTCTGTGGCTTAAGGCAGGATCTCTCAGGAGTAGCAATGTGTCCAGCTGTGCTAAACGTTCTCTCTAAGCTGGTGCTTGTTGCACAAATGCATGGATCTGAAGCAGCAACCTCTCCTGTTCCCGTGTTTCTGTTTGACACTAAGAATAGCAAACACAGATTAACGCAGCGTGTGCTTAAGCACATATAGAACATACTAAGTTAAACATTCTCCGCTAGAATGACTGGGGATGTTCATAATTACTTCATTGTCACATGCAGACACTATCACTGTCCGGGAGTAACGTCTATTAGCGTAGGCTATAGCAAACGCCAGCCACAAAGTTGAACGAATAAGACTCCCCTTCGTATCCGTGGATGTAAGACAAGGAAAAACATCTTAAAGCCCTTCTCTAATTTACTCATTGGTACTTTGGAGAAGGATTTACAAAAGGGATGTATGTCGTTGGGCAAGTCCTGTAAACGGTATGTATAAACCAATTTCATTCATTGTAACAGATGGTTTGATCCAAAAGGCCATCACTGGAGCAATTGGGGGTTAAGGGCCTTGCTCAAGGGCCCAACAGTGACATCACCTTGCCGATCACGGGAATCGAACTGGTAGACTTTCCAACCATGGGCCCTAACCTGCTAAGCCCCACTTGGAGTAATTTATAGGGGGGTCCACCATGTTTGGATAAACAAAATTCTGGTCTTTTGTAAGGCTGTCTCTTCTGAATTTGTTCCGAAGCAAACATCTGCTGCTGATAATAAAGGCTAGAGAAGCTCAGGGCTGGCAGTTATAAATGCATAGTTTGGACTACTGTGCATGCTTTATTAATGAATCATGCCCCTGTCCCTGACTCCACTGCACAGTAAAGCCCAGGCTGGGACGCCCTCACCCGAAATCCCTCTGGCAGACTGCAGCTGGGCTGCGTCATCGGGCCACGCCAGCGTAAGGGGACCCTTAATGAAAGTCGCACTCTGATGGAGGCGGGGTCATGCGAGGCCACACCCACCCATCACTGGAATACATCAACAGTCAGGTCTGACTATGGAAAATATGACTGGATCTGCCGCCCCCCACCCCATTCCCCATTCTCATCAGGGCTCCCTGTCCCCCTAGAGCCTGCCACTGAATGATAAGCCACGGCTTTTTCTCTGTGCGATTTCACTTTCAGTTTGGATTCACACCACCTACTTGTGCTCTAAATCGGTATAAGGTGGCGCCCCCTAGCTTATGAATTGGACAGAGTGCCTGCCGGTGTTGTGCAGCCCACAGAGCGAATCCTGCCCGGGAATTTATCTTTGGTCGGAAGGTTACGGATCCTCGTGCCTTTGTGACTTACACACAGGGGCTTGGGGATGGGATGGGGGATGTGTACCCCCCAGGATTTAATTTGGCTTCATTCATCCCCCCTAATAAATAAACCTTTAAATTATTAAGTTGTGTCCACCCAGTATCAAATTCTTTCCTATGCCATGGTGTATACATCCCCCGCACAGTACCGCGTGCTGCCTTTGCTTCTGGGCGCGTGTCTTAAATGTTCCCGCTTGTCCTGCGAAGGCTGTAAAATTAATGTTACTCAGGCTCTTGTTTTTGTAGGGGGGAGCGGGACCCCACTTGGCCTGAAATCTGTCCTCGATACCGTCGGCCAAGCTGGGGAAATTAACAGGTCGCGGCGTGATAATTGTCGCAGTACTATAAATCGGACCGAGGTCGCCCCCCAAAAGCGGGCCCCTACCTCCTTCTCCCGGCCCCCATCTTCCCGGGAAAGGTGCTGTGAAGTAGGAGACGGGTTTTCCCGATGTGGTAATATCCGTACGGTGCGAGGACCTCGAGTCCCTTTTCCATTCCGTCCTCTTCGAATTCCTTCCCCCCCAACCCGCTAAATATGTAAAACATGAGCAGTGTTAACGGAAACTCTATGCCTCTTATGCCCTCGCTCTCCTGCTTGAGGCTGTAAGGTAACCATACCACCCCCCCCCCCCCCCCCCCCCCCCCCCCCCCCCCCCCCCCCACCGTAAACATGACTGCGTGTAATTTATTTTGCTAAATAAATGGTCTGTTTTGCTATTGAAAATTATTACTACATATTTTCAGTGTCATTAGTGCCCTGTAGTAAAAATAAACCAGGGGTACTTTGGTTTATACAAGGTATTTATGGCTTGATTTCTATAAGCAGACCTTTGAAGGTTTTCTGCACAGATGTGATTGTCTTATAAAACAGGAACAGGCTTCCTGATGTATTGCTCTGTAGGCCCCTCCCGTGCATGTTATGGGGGCAGTAATGGCTGTTCAGTGGGTAGCACTTTAAATTCACACCTCCATGTTGTGGGTTTGAATCCCCATGTGTTTGCAGTTTGCATGCTCTTCCCATGTCACATGGCTTTTCTCTGAATGTTCTGGCTTCCATCTGCAGTCTATAAACATGCTGTTAGGTGACTTGGCAGTTCTGACCGCTCATAGTCTGTGACTTTGGCGACACAGTGGCGCAGTAGTTAGAACTGTTGCCTCACCCCTCTAGGACCAGGGTTCGAGTCTCCGCCCTGGCTTCTCCATGTGTGTGGAGGTTGCATGCTCTCTCCATGTAGGGAAAGGCTCAGGACCCGCGCCCAGTCACCCTGAATGGGGTACAGATGCTTCTTTACGATGGTTTGACTTTCACAATGATGCCACAATTATCATCACTAGGGATGGGCCGATCCACATTTTTTCAGTGCCGATCCGATTCCGATACATAACTGCTGATACTGATTCCGATACAAGAGCTCTTTTTAATTTGTTATACTTTATATATTAATTTTAAACTAGTAAAATACAGATGGAAAAAATGTATGACAAAATATCTAATTAGGCTACTATACAAACATACTTAACGTACTGTTCCACCTCATTTGTATGTCTTGTTTTAAGTGTTTTGAGGCATTTGCAGTTCAATATGAGTATCTTAAAAACAAGTATACACAACTGGCGAAAGCTTAAAATTTTAACACAATTTTTCTCCCATTGGTGTCAGCTCAGTTACACTTTGTTGCGATGGCAGCCCCTCTTGTATCACAAGCTGCAGCGAGTTCGCAAGACAGTCCAAGTTAGCGACTCCCAAATCATCCATTGCTTTTTTTGTCTCGCACAGTTGCGTGCGCTTTAAGTGGGATTGTCCATTAAATGCTATTCCCACCTCTCAAAACTTTTATTTTACAAAGATTACAAATCGCTGTGCTACTGGTTTCTGTTAAAAGCGTAAAATACTCCCAGATCGTCACGTCTTATCGTACGCTCCTCGTACTGCGAAGGGTATGCGCATGACGTCACAGCAGGCAGAAGTCATTGTTCTCACACCCACTGAGTAGCAAGAAAGACTGAGGGGCAGCGGAAAAAAAACGTAAAATGGGAAAGAGCTGTCGTGCGATTGATTGTACAAATAGATTTACAATGAAATAGGAGCTATCTTTTTAGAGATTGCCAAAAACTAAATAAGTGGATCCTTCACGCATGGCCGATACCCTATCCGTTTAATAGGTCTGGATCGAATATCGGATCGGTGCATCTCTAATTATCACCTTTGAATTCTGATCTGTCCCTGGGCTACTGATATGCCGTATGATACTCTAGTGATGTGATCGATAGCAGCATCCACCCAACCACGCTTCCGGCTCTGTACTGATCGTGAGCATAGGCATCTCATAACGTGTTTAACGATGTGTCGTGCTGTGATTTCTCTTTTGTGTTTAACCAGTTATTTATTATTTGGTGACAGCTATTTTTTTTTTACTTATTCATGTATCATATTTGATTTATGATGTATTCAACTTACGATGGGGATTTATTGGAACGTAACCCATCGTATGTCGAGGAGCTTCTGAATTGAAGATGGATAGATGGATTAATGGGTAGGTTTGTGTCTTTGTGTCCTGTGACTGGCACCCCATCTATGTTGCACCCCTGCGTTATTCCTTGTGCTGCCTGGGGAAGGCTCCAGGCCTTATCCTGGATAGGCATTTGGAAGATGAATGGCTGGATGGAGCCAAAGCAAGCGGATGCAACGCATAGGCATGGCAGCTCACACAACGCTGACCTAGCGTGTAATCTGGAATGCCATGGGCTCAGGGTCCTCCCTGAAAACATCACGTCTCAAATCCCGGGTCCGTGTCAAGTAGCCGCTCTTGCCTCCGACGGCACCCCACTGAAGTAGTACCCTGTGATGCAAACGGCGGGCAGTAAGCAATTATTCTGGGGAAAAAAATGTTTTGATAACATTAATCCTTGGCTGTAGGTATGCTCAGATCTGAGCTGGCTGTTTATCCAGAAAGTTCCAAGCCTTTCCAAGAGTTAATAGAGCGTTTTTTCTTCGCTCCTTCGGCCAGGTCCTAAACGAATAGAAAAGTTTTGACTTCCACTCAGGAAATAGTCAGTCTCATTTCCTCCTTTATTGGTGAAACTTTGGAATCTTTGCCAAGGCAGTAATGGAAGTTCTGTGTCAGCCTCTGCCCCCCCCTCCTCCACGAAATGGATGCTGAGGAAGGAGAAGAGCGTAAGTGTTAGTGAGGTCACGTTGTGTCTGCCCCCCAATGTCAGAGCTGAGGGGCAGATCACACAGAGCTTCGACCATTTAAAAATAAACTTGCGCTGGAGGGGAGGGTTTTCAAGATGTTGAGGCCACGTCCTTGGAATATTCTGGCGTTTCAGTGCATATGGCCCACTGATTCTGGTTCTGCTGAATTGTGCATTTTTCACTATTCATACTCCTTCCCCAATCATGGATCATATCAATGTTTTCGATTCAAGGACCTTTTTTTTGACTTGCATCAATCAATACAGCACGCATTTGTTAAGGTCCGATCAGAGCTGATCAGGACGATCCCCCCCTGCCCCCCAGCAGAGTCATACCAAAGCTACCTGCCCATCCTGGTTGACAAGTGGCCGTATATTTTAGAAGTGTATGAAAGGGTTTCTGGAGACCTGTTTGGAGTGAAGTATTGTTTGAGTCACATCAAAGACATGCAAACTGAATCTGTTATTCACATTTTTACAGCCATCCATCCAAGATTGAGAACATGTGACTGCACATTGTCTCTAAAAGCATCAGACTGGACACCAGGTGCCAGGATACGGGTTCGAGTGCCTCATCAGGACCGACCTGTTGTTACGGGTAGATACCCAACATGTCCGCTTCCTGTTAATACTGTCGGTGTCACCCAGTCCCAGCTGGCGTGTCTCATCATTTGGTGCCTTTCTGCACAGAATAAAAGGCTAGAGTTTGAGCTACAACCATAGAAATCTCTCCCATATGGTGTGTCCTCCACTTAACGTAAAGTAGCGATTAAATGGTGAAACAGTGTACCGCCGATTGGCTGTGTCTACGGGGGGTGGCACACATCTGTGTCTGTGTTCGTGCTTGTGGGAGAGAGCTAAGTACACCATGTGAAGCACGTTTACTTTGAACATGTTTCTTAAAACGATCCGTCATTGAGAGATTTAATTGTCCATCCATCAGTTTTCCATTCTGCTGAACCTGTTGAACCTGAGGTCCTTGAAATTATTTATTCTGTATTGTCTTTAGACTGTACCAAGTACCGGCTGCTTCTCGTTTTAAGAATGACACCCTAATTGTGGTCTTCATCAACACTGTGATGATGGAATAGAACCGTCTGGTGTTCATTGACTTGTCCATCCATCACCCATTCATTTTCTAACCACTTGTATTGATCAGGCAGACTTGGAGCTTATCCCAGGCAGTATAGGGCACAAGGCTGGGATACATTATTATTAGTATTCTTTAGATCTGTTTTATGAAGAATTTTCAAACAGGGAGGTATCAGGTCTATTGAGGTGTGTAGAATCCTAAAATGAAAAAATAACTAAATGTAACATGAAGAGTGTGGGATTGAGCTCCTTAAAGAGGCCTTGTCAGATAGAGAAGGAATGAAATGTGGGCGACTCCAGGAGGACCCTGTCTTATGGAAGATGAGAAAAGCTGAGATCTTGAGGAGTTTCTCAGATATTGTGACTGATTGTGAGTTGTCAGTTCTAAGTTGTTTGAGAAATCCCCCCTAAAAAAGGATTTGGTATTTTCACCACATGTCCGATTTTCAACATGTCCATTGTGCTATTGAGCTAAATGCAAGTGAGTTCTTAATAATAATTAATAAAGAAACACTTTTTAAAAAAACATCTGTAAACATAGTTTATTGAACTTGAAACTTACAGGGTGCCTTGAAACTGTAATCATCGTGATTGCATCATTGGCCTAACAGTTGAGCAATAGGTCACAGGTGAAAGGAATTCAGATAGCGGGAGAAATTTGGAATGACAGAAGCACAGGGTAGAAGGGAGGGGAGCAGCCTAGGGGGAATGCCAGTCCATCGCAGGGTGGGCGCACATACACTTCAGGGGTTTTAAAGACAATAAATTGACTATCCAGAGTGCTTGGAAGAAGCCCAACACAACACTGGGAGAACTTCCAACCCCACTAGGCAGAAGCAACCATGCAGGTGCAAAGCTGTGCATCCTGGCTATTCTATTAATGGAAGGCCAAATAACCTCTGGGCATCAATTCCACTAACGGCAGCCATCTTGGTTACGAGATCTGTCCCACGTCGCACAAAGGGGATCCGTGCTCCACACTCTCCCGTGAATGCTAGCTCCCACGGCAGACCCCCACCCCGGCCTGCTTCCTCCATTTCCTGGAATCCCGGCACGGCCGTGGAGGTCCGGAAGGCCTGCCACGTCCTGGCCCTCGCCGTCCAAGGCGTAGTCATGAAATTGACTGTATCCTGCCTGCCTGCAGCAGCCTGCTAATGCCTTTCATTTCAGTACCGGGAAGCACGAAATTCTTTGGCAGTTCCAGAAAATCTGGGCCTCCTGCATGTACCTCCTCACCCGCCTTTATCCTCCGTGCTGCCTTAATTCACAAGAATCCAGTAGTCTGTGCATTTTCCAGATGCTCCCTGCCATCCCGGCCAGGGCCTTTAACTGCATCGGGCTCTGAACACTGTTCATCCAGCTGCACTCAGTGCACTGGGAACTTGACAACACAAAAGTCATTTCTATTGGTTTCTGTTTTTTCCCTCTCCTTTTGTCCCTTTGGTTTAAGTTTGGGAAATTAGTGGGGGAGAGGGGTAGATTAACTGGTTTTATTAAGACTTGTTGATTGCAGAGATTGAATAAGATGGCCAAAGTGGATGTGGAGCATTCTCTGAATATTGATTTAAGGCCACATCTGTTGCATATTGTGTGCCATTGTGTGTAAATGATTCTCTTTATGTTAAAGAAAAGAGGAAAATTCCCATTTTAATACACAGGCTATTTCCATGAGTCACCCATGTGGGGATGGCACATTTACCCCTAAATAACTTAGTTACTGATTGACTGGCCTTTAATAAATCCATCTCGACCCCCAGGACAACCTTATTTTTCCAATTCCTAGTTGAATGTGTTGTGTGTGATGGGTTCAAAATAGCTTAACATCCATTATATTTAATCCATCTGTAAGTGCACTCGCACAATGAAACCTTCTTTTTAAAACTGTCAGTGCAAATTTTTCATGTCTGCGCTATTGTTTCCAATGAGGGCAGAAGAATGCTGAGGCCAAACGGAGAAGGCTAATTCAAGCAAGACGAGATGAGTGGGGGGTCCACGTCGCTCGCTCCCTCGTGCGCGCGAGCGCCAGCCGGCTCGCTGCTTTCTGGATGCGTATGGGAAACTCCGTCAGGATGTCGAAACGGAGACGGTACCGGGCAGAAATGCCGCGTACCCGGGAGCCGACGATGTCGCCCAGCTCAACAGTATTTTTCTGAGGGATTCTTAGCATACGTCCTATGCTGCGCGAGACACGCAGCCAGTGTGTCGAGGTCTGCTTCGAGTTTTCGGGCGATTCTTATAATTACTTTGTCTCGTCTAGGAGGGGACTCTTTAAAGCGATCCAGAGCGCCGCCGAATTAACGTTACAGACTGAGAAAATGCTTTAAAAGAGAGCGGTTCTTCGCTCCCGCAATCAAAAAAGACCAGAGAATGTTTACGAGGCCTGCAGTAGCCACACTGACTCTCGACCCCGAGAAGCCAGTGACGACGTCTCCCCAAACCCAGAGCCCGGGCTTTACTGCGACGGCTTAAAAATAGACGTTTCTTAAAACTGCGGCTTTTAATAACAGCGGGTAAAAATGTGCTGCGAGTTAACTGTCCCATCAAGGAAAACCAAGAGAAACACAGAGAGAGTCCCAAAACAAATTGGGAGGGCAAATAAAGAGATTTTGCTCTTTTCGGGGCGCGAGCCGAAGTGAAGCGGGACAAAGGCGGACCACACGTCTGGGCTGAGCTCACGCGGCGGGGAGCCCGGGCACTTTAACGGCGAGCGTTCGGTCAGCCCCGGCATGACGTCATGCCGCCAGTGCGTGGGAACGAGGAAACGCCGTCCGCCCTTTCGCTGGGAGCGGAGGTTCGAGCGCGGCGTTCTCACCCATACCTGCCAATTATCCACTTTGCCAGTGATTGACACAGATGGTAACATGGTACACTTACCGTGTTTTATCGGCTAACAGTGATACATTTTTTTCCCGTACACATTGTTTTTTTGTCTCATGCATATATATTTTATGTGCCTTTATATGTACTTACTTGTATATATCTGTATTTGCAATAGTATATTCACATACCTACGTAACTACTTCCAGAACTGAAGTAAAAGCAGGTGTTTTAGTTAATCAGGTAGTATTGTTGTGTCGATGCAGGGTGTTAAACTATCAAGCTTTGTTTTTAACCTTACAAATCATGCACAGTAGGGAGATGTGTGTCGAGATTTTTGTTTTACTTTCTTTCTGGTTATTTGTTTGCTTATACCAACTTCATTTTTTTTGTTTAGAAAATGGTAACCTGCATCAGTGTGGATAGCTGAAGGTTGTTGCTTGCAAATATATTTTTAAGTGTGAAGTTATTTGTAATCAAATTCTTCACTATTTTTTGCATTTTATGTCTTTTAGGTGCTTGTGAGGATGGATGATGACGATTTTGGGGGATTTGAGGTAGGTATCACATACCTTTTAATGATTTAGAATAGGCTGCATGCACACTAGGTATCTCAATAGCCACGTAGGCTCTAACGGCGTTAACCTACACATGCACATTATTCGTTGATTTGTTTTTTTAACTTAAGTGAGGCTCCAGTCACCGCTGACAGTGCACTAAATGCATCTCTGTATCAGTTTCATGGAAAGAGGAGCGTGTGTATTTTTTACGGTATTAAAAATAATACCTTTGGGATTTCTAAATACTGGGGAATGTCACAACACTGTCATACATCCCACACCTAACTCCAAAACTTATAAAGCATTTCTTACTAGATATAAAATGACCGTGGGATTGTTCTGGTTTTGAGATCTCCACTGTTGAGCTTTTGTGGAAGGTCTTCTTGGTGTCCCCAATGGCCATTTACAAATGCATGAAGACCCATCTGTTCCAGGAATTCCTCTAGTAGCTGGGTGCCTTTCTGTGTTCCCTGAATGTTCTTAATGTTGCACTTCTGGTCATTGAATTGTCCTGCTGGTTCGTGCTTTGTTGGAAGATGACGTCTAGCTCTTGCTGCTCCTCTACCACTTGCACTTGTAACTGGACATTTCCTTGAATGCTCAGCTTAGCCGGACTAATGCCTAGTCAACACCTCAGCAGCATGTTAGTTTGTAATGTTTGTAATGGCTGCTTTTCCTTCACTCTGGTGAAACTCCTCCAAAACCATTTCTACTGTTTTTAGATCAGATAGCCATGTCATGTAATATGACTCACTCTCCTTTGTAGGTAGCTTGGTGTGTCCAGACTTGTAACTGGTACTGTATAGTCTAATTTTACATACATCAGACCCCACAATGTCTAACACAGTGTTTCTGGTTCCAGCATTTATGTATTTAGTTATTATGAATGCTTTTAGCATCATATTTTTATAATTAAATTCTGGTCTTGATCCTGCTGGAACTGCAGTGGATTCTCGTGAAACCAGGGTTCAGAGATGATGTAAATTATAAGCACATGAACTTGAGATTTCTATTAATAAACCAAATACAATTGCACTTACATGATAGCAGCTTGGGTGAAAAAAAAAAATAAAAAATTATTCCCCAGGCACAAGCCTTTCAAGCTTGAAAACAGTTTCTTTTTCTCGGTTTCTGAAGAATGCGTTCTCTTTCACATTGGGTTTGCCAGAGGACGTTCAGCATTGTTGTTCAGTGGCCTGAGTGTCTCCCTGTCGGATGTGGTGGCATTTCACTCCACTGGAGCGCATCCGATAAAATGAATCATCTGCTCCATGTTTTGTTCAATGTTCCATAAAAGTATTTTAGCGTCCTCTCCCACACTCATTGTACTGGTGGAAATTACTAAACAGTGAGAAGGTGTGGAGATTTCAGGGGAACTCCCCCCCCCCCCCCGTCATACCTGTGACTGATGCTTTGTATTTTGAATATGAAGCAGGTTTGCTGTGTTTGTTATAGAGAAGGAGAAAGCGTGCTTTATTTGTGGTACAGCGCATATCCCATCTTGCTTTCCTTTTTGAGCTATACACACATAAAGGTGAGAGCAAAGCCTGGGGTCCAAGCACATGGCCTAGTATCCCACAGCCCTGGAGCCTGTTTTGGGGGGGTTAGGGTTTTGCTCAAGGGCCCAACGGGGTCGTCAGTCTGCCATGCCTGTGATTTGAACCAGCGACCTGATGCCGGGCTTGTCTTAGCATGCCGAGCCACTCCACCCCTATAAATCAGAAATGCTATTGAAATAGTCTTGTCCCACCCTCCTGTCCCATCAGCTGTTATCTTTGTGCCCTCATGCTGAGTGAGTCAGAAAATAAATCAACATTCATTCTGCTGCAGTTCATTCCCATTATCATGACAGGCATAGTAGCCCATAGATATTTACCAGCATGCCTCATTACAGATGCAGTTCCTTGCCATAGAGGTGAGTGGAATTGTCCACTATGAAGACTTGATTTGTATTAACACAATTTTTGATTCTTTGGATTTAAAATACTATATATCAGGAATGCTATTGTGCTGTATAATTTCCCTCAAATTAGCAATTGGCTGTTCCTGTTACTCCGCATCACTAGCACCCCCCCCCATTATGAAGTACCAGCATGTGTCGTCATATTTGTATCAGCTAAGCTCTTCCATGGAAGTATGAAATATTTCCTCCTTCCCAGATTGTGCAACCTGAATCATTTTTTTTCTCCATGAATAAGAATGAATGAATTTTGTTTCCTGTTCTATTGAACCCCTTATTGATGACTAATTAGGAATGAGAGCCTTCAGAAATGGTCAAGATCCAAATGCTTGCTGAAAAAGTGTGTCATGTGTCAACAGAAAAGCTGGGTGAGCAAATCATCAGGATATTCTAAGGGCAAACAGCTCATCTGGTGGGTTGCAAAAATGTTTTCTCATCTTGCATCAAGTTAATTCCGCCCTGTTTTCATACCTTTTGTGAGAGATGACACCAGCTTGTTTTATATTTCACTAGAGCAGCCCCCACAGCCGTAATCATGCATTTCTCAATATAAACTCTGATTCCGGTTCTGATGTAATTGTCCCAGCAGCAGAAAGTCTCGCTCCCCCTGTGGTGACACACTTTTCCAGGGATGACTCCTTTTCCCATAGCCCAGTGGGCCAGTCCCGGCTCCAGGGGTCTCGCAGAGGGTTTGCCATGCTGCCTCAGGGGAGGTTTGGCTACAGGTGGCATGGAGAACACTGTAAAATACAAACAAACGAATGACAACAGAGTTAGTCTGTTCCCATCCTATAGCTACATTATTAGGTCTGATATCTGGTTTCATGCTGTTTTTGAGATGCATGTTAAGAGAATTCCAATATTTTCTCTCTTTTAATCGAATGCCTCATGGAGTTAAGGTGCAAATTAACCACTTTGTTAGCAGTCAGGAGAGGTGTTAGCTGCCAGTAATTTGTTTTTGCAACTAGCTTGTGAGGAATTTGCTCAAAAGTAGATCACTGATGCTTTTGCTGTCTGCTGTTAAGGCCTCGTCTCGCCTTATTGTAAAAAAACTGAAATAGGCGTAATGGTGTTTCACTCTAAGCAGTGGACTGACTATAGTTCTAGATAACTCCTCTACTGGGCTTGTCTTTTCAAAAGCGTCTCTTACTGGCAGTAATGGCCATTTGTTTGGATGTTTTCATCATTACCAGATCAGTGCTATTTCTAATAGCTGTTCCTGAAGTCATAATCTACAAAAAAGATTACTAAAAACTGGATTCATATTATTATGCAAGGATCCATATGGCATCTGGATGCTGTTTGAGATCCTACAAATGATCCTGAGCTTTGCACTGAATGTTTACGTAGTCTACGCCCCTTAACGTTGCTGTCTCTGTTTCGCAGCCACCGCCTAATGTTAATGTCTTGCATGTTGATTTATTTTCGCATGTTTTTTTCCCCCCGATTTTTAAAACTTGGGCTCGCAGGCCAAATGTGAAGGAAACTTTTCAGCATTTCAGGGGATAACTGGGATACACAAAGCAGATGACCCTAAAGAGTGCCATGTGAAGGGTGGTCTTCAGGAACATGGCCCAGGGCTGTTTTGGAGAGTCACTGTTGCTCCCAACAACAATTTCCTCCCCGGAAAAAAAACAAGAATAAATTGCTGTGACTTGATTATTCCAATAAGCTGGGAAGAAGTGAATTGCAGCTGGGAATTGGAGGACCTGGACGATCCCTGTGTCCGTATCGCCTATGTGCTCACCTCATTGGAGGAGATCGGGTCCCTTTGTGCATTTGTTTGTTTGTTTGGAGGGTTTCTTTGTATCCAAGTTTAACTTTTCCCCCCCAAATGATAATTTTTACCAAAATGGAGAACATCCCATTGCAATCAGAGCATTTAAACATAGAGCATCTAAACAGTGGAGCCTCCTTAACGTTTTTTCTTGCAGTATGGGTGTGTTGTTTAATGTGTGCACCCCAGATGAATATTGTTTTTGAATAGTTCATGCAGTCATTTGTTTTATTTATAACATCAAAAAAATGAAAAGGATTTTGAGATGAATGATTACCTGGCCTTATTTTAGGTATGTCTGCATTTTTTCCATTTGTAACACAAATGCAGACAGCTGGTTCAGTAAGAATAACAATTTTTACATGCAAGCCTGGGACCTTGACTTGACTAAGGACACTGCAGCTAAAAGGCGTGATTTCTTGGTTCTGTACCCATACCTGTGTTCAGCTGTGATGTAATAATCTCCCTGCGACCATTGACCTTCCGCAGGCTGCCGAGACATTTGACTGCGAGGATACTGCTGCTCAGATCCCCGTGTCCCCTGCCATCCCTTGGGCGGCCTTCTCCTCAGGTACGCATTGCTCCTGTCTGGCTGCAGATGGGGATACTGCCCCCTCTGGTCTGTAGGTCAAATGACACATAATCTAGTATATTAGGATTGTAATGTTGTTGTTTGTTGTAGTAACCACAGTATGTACAGTATGCACAGTATTCATATGCTTTTACTTTGACTGTTTTAATGACCTTTTTTCTTTGATTAGAATTGTAGAAATCCAGACCTTTTTAATTAGAAAGGGACTTAAAAAGTCCCAAGGGTCACAAGGATAAGCTCTTCGAAGGTGGGTGGAAGTTTGCCTTCATTGATTAATTTGTATTATACAGCTTAAATTAAAGCTTATTTATATGTGGCTGCTTTGCGGTGGGGGATCGGTGGCCTGGAACCACTCATTTGATCCCCTGAACAGGATCAGACACATCTCCTAAATTACAGAGGTACGATATTATTATATGCAGCGTCTGTAACATTTAGCCTGAAAAAAGATTCATAGTGCAACTTTACGGTAGGGATCTCGGACTCCACAACAAGTGCTGGAGCACAAACACATGTAATTTTTTTTAAGATTTAATTTTATTTATAGGCATGCATGAGCGCATAATGTCTAACTTGGGTGGGTCATGGACGCCACTGTAGGCTGGTTCTCAGACAATCACCAGCCGCAAAAGCTTGGACCCCCTCATTGTTTCTCTGAGCAGCGACCCAATGGGCTCCAAGGCTCTTTCTGGGTTGTACAGCAGAGCATCTGGTGCAAGTGTGTATGTGTGTGTGTGTGTGTGTATGTGTGTGTGTGTCGCTGGGTATTTATAGATGCTGAAGGACTCACTCTTACTTCACAGTGCAGTGTTATTGTGGGGCTGTTTTGATCTGAGGTTCATGGACGTTGCCAAAGAAGAACTCTGGCTGGAAAGAAACGTATCGCTGCCCACTAACTGCAAATTACAATAAATAAGGGATTACGGAATTGTACCACCCTCTCCGCCGAGGTAAATATACAAATTTGCTCATTTGCTTTGTAGCAGCGAGTAAATTAGACGGATTCCTCACCACTGGCATGGAATGAGTCGGCCCGGAGGATAATCCAAATACATCTGGGTGCCAGGAGACGTCTTCTGTGAGATTGTGGTTTTCCAATAGTCTAAACCGATCATGCAAATGCATTACCAACAACCAGCCAGAGTTTTTATACCCCACATAAAGCCAGGAGAGGAAGAGAAGGCGAGTTGCTGTTTATTCTGAGCCGCCCACGGTCCCAGGCTGCTCTGGTTAGGCTGGCCTGCCGGACCAAACTCCTCTGTGACTTGACATGGAAAAAAATTAGAGGGAGAGTAAAGGTGCTTCTAGGAAAGCTGACTAAGTGAAAAGCAATTTAGAGATGCATGACATATTGGTTAACATATCTGAACCACCAATATTCATTAAAAATCAAAATATTGGCATTAATCTAATGTGTCATTTTCGGTCCTTATGCCCAGCCAATATTTATACTTCTTCAATATTGAAAGTGAGCATCACCAGAGCTAAAGACACAACTACTAAAATAATGGAGATGATCGCATTGGACGATTAACCATTTCCCCTAGTGGAGGATGAGGGATTTCGTTGGGTCATTAACCACTTAGAAGAGGTCTCAAAGTACCGACCCGTGACGTATTTATAATGGGCTCTTTGCACATAAAGCAACGACACCATATCTGCAAGCGTGAAATATGGCTCACTTCCTGTTTGAGGAACTATGAGTGCAAGAAAGGATAAACTTGTGTTTTATAAGCTAGAAAAATACCACAACATCTTCAAAATATTATCTAATATAGAGTTTCCACACACACCTAAAGGCAATTTGATAAATCCAGTTAACTTCAGCATGTTTTTGCACTGGGGGGGGGGACCCCACAACGACACGGGAACAAACTCCACATGCATGGAACCCTGGCGGAGACTGAAACCTGACATTTCGTATAATGTATTTATTCCCATATTTTACAAGATATTTATTAATACACACACTTTATATTATAATTTTACTGCCACAGTTCACGATATATTTGTTTGTGCACAAAATGTATTTAATAAAGTTTGACTAATCGCTCCATAGAAATGGGTTCATCCCGTGAACACGAACACAACCTCATTTGAACGCACCGTAAATGCAACAACAGCAACATTAACACATGCATACACTATCACTAACACTGAGGCCAAATAGAACATTGCTGTATTTTGCACATGCAACACAAATCTTAACATTGAACAGCTTTAACTCGAGCGCTGACAACTTTTACACTGTGAGGTTTGTCGTTCTTCATGAATCTGAAGCTGAAATCCTCTCCTGTTGCCAGGCTTCTTTTTGGAACTAAGAATAGCAAACACAGGTTAGACATTCTCCGCTAGAATGACTGGGGATGTTCATAGATTCTCAATTGGCACATGCAGACACTATCACTGTCCAGGAGTAATATTGATTAGCATGAGCTATAGCTAACACCAGCCACAATGTTGAAAGAATAAAAAAGGATTTACAAAGGTGATATATGTTGTTGACCATAAGTGTGATTTTTTCAATGAATTTAGGTTTTCAGAATAATCAAATATTCAAATAATCAAATCTAATTGTGATGAAAATGTAAAGATTTCTGATGTATAGAATTGTCTGTTCAGTAATCATAACAGAATTGAATCGCTTTGGGGCCAACAATTTCCACACCTAATAAGTGTACATTTTTTCAATGATATATTTTTTGCACGTGTATATTGTACATCTGTTTCTAGCATTCTTGCACTATTTTACACTTTTGGATTAGATGCCAAGCTGTATTTCTTTGTCCGATTACTTGAACTTTGTTCAATGATGATAAAGTGGAATCTAAAATAATGTATGTAAATTCCATCAATTTTTTTCCATCAATTTTTCAAAATGTAGTACACCCGAAATTCATGTATATTAAAAAGTGGTCGGATCTGAAGATGGAGGGGAAGAAACAGCTTGCTACTTACAGGGTCAGTGTGACTGTAGGTTTGCCCCCAACGATTACAGTCTTCACACTCAGACTTCAATGTGCGTATGGCTATAATATATATCTGTAATATCTTTAATAGGGGATGCCTTATTGTGTGGTGTTGTGACAGAGCAGTCAGGACTCACTGATGTGAGATTCAAAATGAATAGATCATGAGTTGACCCAGGCTTTCTAGCAACAGTATTTGTAAATGTAATGACAGCATCATGGATGAGTTGAATTCAATGGAACACCTTTGGGGTATTATTCCAGCAAAGAGCAGCTGAAAAGAATCATCTGCAAAGAATGTCAGATTACCTCACCATTGTATTGTGCAGGACTAGTATCATCTATGCCCAGGAGGATCAAATCAGTTACCAAAAATATGTAAAAATAAGAAAACGGAAGGTCACTGATTTGGGGTGTATTGACTTTTATTGTTCTTGGTTCTTAAATAAGGAAAAATGGTTAGATTATTCAAATATATTTGCTTTTCAGATTAATTGGTCTCATTCCTGCTGGGCTTTGGCTACAAATTAATAAAATGTATTAATTGCACAGGATTTCTATTTTCTTACCATTTTAGTGCCAGGGCTGTACTCAGTTTTGTTGTATACTCTGTGTGTACAGATATAGCACAGCAGTTCGAGTCATTGATCTCCCTGTTGCTGGGCTCACATCAAGTCCTAATCAAGGAATGGAAATCTGAATCAACTCTTAAGCCGCTTGTCATCTTGGGCAAAATAACAAAAAAATACAAAGTGCAAAGACATTACAACAGTGCAATCAGAAACCAAATAAGTAAAAATTATCTTGGTGGTCCCCTTCTAATCCTTCTGTTTACATAGTTGGCCGCAAAATGCTATTAAGCTGTAGCACATTCTCATGATTTTAGGGAATTCTTGCATGTGAATGTTGGACATCTAATTCACATTTACGGTGCGTTCGTTTTTCTCTCAGAACTCGGAAATTCCGAGTTGAGTGACATCACATCCGACAATCTCCTGTTCGAGCTACCCACATCTCGGAACAAACATGGCTGCCTTCATGAACACGTTGCTGTGTGTTGTTGCTTTATATTTT
>JAODJU010000062.1:27707003-27720427 GCA_026776725.1 Gnathonemus echidnorhynchus | reverse complement strand
AAACCAAGTCGCCATGTTGAAATTACGTCACAGGGGCAACTCGGACAACAAAATCTTGTCCGACTTCAACGTCATAAGAGGCGTGTTTCCGATGGGAAGTGACGTTTTTCGTGATGTTTCGTGACGTTTTCATCCGAGTTCCGACTTGGAGAGAAATAATCAAACGCACCATTAGTCCTGCTAGTGACAATTCCAGGAAGAGGACATTTACAGGAAGAGGTGGCATGATGTAGTATTTGGAACAGCAAATTAAATTCTCCAAATCCAACTACCAACTACCTTAAAATCAATAAATCACAGGTAACATTTTTATATTTACTGTTTGTCATGTGAAGGCGCGTGTTGATCATGTGAATTGTTGGGATGTGCATGGTCATTTTGTTGGTTTACGTGCAGTTCCCTGATTTATGCAGGGTCACCTTTTCACGATTTGTTCAGAATGTTGCGTACACCTGCTCCTGAGTTTCCATTAGTATACACATCTTTTCTCCTCACGTTTTGTTTAATAAATCTGAGATTTTGCATAGACAGTTGTGTACTCACATTTTGGACATCTTTTTGTGGGTGTGCAACTTTGATAAATGAGACCCCTGGCCTTTAATTTGCCAACCAGGCCAAATTTCCTGTAGATGGCTGTGGTTGTGGGGACCTCTTGAGGGTAACAGGCTCTCTGTACAGGCAGAGCGAGGCGGTGGGATCTCCAGGGATGAATATTTTGTGCCTGAGTTCTGTCACCCAAATGAAAAGCCTGGTGTTCCTTTGCTCTAGAAGTCAGGATGTCAGCTACTGGAGCATCGGAGGAATAGACAGAACATCTTATATTTTTGTTTCATTTGTGCCCCAAGTGTGCAAAATGCGACCCCCTTCCTGTGTAGTTAAAATGACTGCCAGCTCCTGCTAGCTCGCTTCAGTGATAATATTTAAGAATAAATGTTTTTGGCCGCAACTTTAAGAATTCACAACATGAAAAAGGGCCAAAGAATGAAGTAAATATTTGGCAAGTTACGTTAGTGTTTAAACACAGATTCTTTTCAGTCAGATTGAAGGACGCTTGAAGCTCTGACTGCTCATGTCTAGAGCAGTAGAACTTCAGCTTGGTCATCCATTTCACTCTAACAGAGCTGTTGTGACCGAACATGGCCTGTGACCTGCACCTGGTCACGCCGAGGTCACCACTGGCCACATCCAATATCTTCATGGTGGGCAATTTCAACATTTTTAGTGAATAGATATTTTGACAGAAAATGAGTAGTTTTCACACATCCTGAACATTTTTTTCTTCTGGAAAGTACCAAAAGTACGGTACTTCAAGGTATTGGTTTTTAACGTGAGTAAAAACTGGTACCACTGCTGAATGACATCCTAGCACGAGGCAGGCTGTTTTGTACTGAAGTCAAAAAAATGGCTGTAGTATATTACAGGCCTGGACGAGGCGTGATATTAATACCAACATCGCATGTTATGCATGTGTAATTCTTACATCGCTAGATCAGGCTTTATCTTGCCTCCGCTGCTTTTGCATGAGCGCTGCATGAGTTCTCTGAGACAGTCATAATCATTTTCATCCTTGCTATTTAAATCACTCAGACAGGATTGTGAGAAATTTATGCTGAACTCCTTTTTTGCTTTATAAATACCCCAATATTTATTATTATTTGGAAATTTTCCCAAATCGAATGGCATGAATATTTTATACAAAATACTTTTCTTTCTTTTCATGCCATCCTGATCTTGTATTTGTTGTTCCGACCAGACTGCAATTAAACCTTGAATCTTTTCATTTTTCCATGCATTCATCATTAACTTCTTTTTTTTAACTTTATTGTTGTTTTCTGTGTTTTGTAACTTTAAGACAGCGGTTGTGTTGTGTTTCAGAGGCAGGCTATTTGAATATCCAATATTCGCAAGTCCGTACTGAAGCTAGCTTGGTACTTTAGGTACTGGAACTTCTGGTGCTGGTACTTGACTAGAAGTCAGAGGAAAAGGGAATGTACCGAAAGTACCATACCAAAAGTACAGTTCCTGGTGCACTGGAGAAACACCCTAAGTTAGTCCCCAGTTAGTTATAACCCTGTACAGAGTATTACTTGCCCATTACCAAACATGAAATACAGGACAAACATAAAATGCCAAACATGAAATGCAGAACAGTATTACAAGACACATAGGAGAAATGCTTCTCAGCAGAATATGCACAGAACTAAAGAACAGAACAATCGATATGATAAATTTACAGGAAACAGTGCAAAGACGTCTTGAATAAATTAACGTAAGAGTACAACGTGCAAATGTCTGCAAAGTGCAAGGGACACTGTGTGCTGAGAGCAATGTGTAGATTAAATCTGATCCATATTACATGTTTGATTTTTCTTTTAAGTGTTCTGACTCGATACACTTTTACTTTTACACTTTTACGAGTGGATGTGTTTAGCGGTCGCAGGGTAATCAGTCTCAGATGGCTGCCTGGCCCTCGACGTCTCCTCGTCTCGGCATCTGCCAGACAGCCGTCCCTTTAGTGTCACCCGCCTCTTCTAACGCCAAGGGAGGGGCCCATTCGGGTTTAGGGGGAAGGGGTGTCCGCAGTCCCCGCTGAGTCCTCGCTCTGTAAATCATCACTCTCGGCAGCCCGCACTGCCAAGCCGAGTGCTGCCGCAGTTAAAACGGAATACTCCTAACGTTAACGATGTGCTCTGCCTTCCTCCCGGCCGCTGGCCGTCAGCTTCTGTGTGTGTGTGTGTGTGTGGGGGGGCAGTATTCCCAGGTCTGCTTTGGCAGGGGTCTCTCTCTGTCGCAGCTGCCCAGATTTTCCTTTCCCCCTGTATGTTCTGTCACCACATCACCTACTCCCCTTATCCCTACTCCTGCTTTGGTTCCTCACAGTTCCAGAGTTTGAAATGCTCTGGAGGAACTCCTCAGTGCTGGTGATGACCGGTTCCGGTCCGGTTCCTAAACAAACATGTGTCGCGGGTTCAGTTCCAGGCCTGAGTGCTCCTCCGGACATCCTTCTGGACCAGCACCCTTCATTCCAGGTGGACTCCCAGGAACCTGCGCCACCTCCTTGCAGTCCCCCAGACCAGGTGGGTCGCCTTGCCCGGGCCTCATTGTAATGCCCAGCTCCCGCTTTTTACAATGATGTCAGTCCGGGCCCTTTGTGCTGGTAGTGTGCACAGTCCTGCTCCAGCGATGATGCCTCAGCTCAGGACCAGGGTGCTGAGTCCAGAGACGCCCCCGATATCCCAGGAGGCTTGGAAACCCATGGCCAGATGCAGCAGGCTCTGTCCAGCCTGAAGACCAAGCTGATGGTCAGCGAGGAGGAGAAGGTTCGCATCCAGCAGGTCAGCTCCATTTGGCCCTTGTATCTGTTGAGAATAGGATTAAGCTCGTGCATCCAAATGATGATATCCTTGTATTATGACTAGTGCTGTTATGTTATATGCACTTTGGCATTAAGTCATATAGCAAAATTGCAAGCTAGCAATGCTGCACCTTAGCTAGTTTATCCTTGACACCATGTATAGCTTGACTTGAAGTCACCCACATGAAAGGCAAACGTTAACGGGCTACATCGCTAACATGCTACATGGGATTAGATCACTGCCCTGTTGATGTTAAACTGTCGCCATCAGTCTGTATAATTTTATCCCAAGTAGAGTGCGAACCTGCACACTGAAGCTAAATAATTGGAGAACCCAAGCTGTGTTTAGATTTGAACTGCGCAGGTGTAAGTGTGGTCTTTCAGTCACGGTCCCTTGTAACACGTTAGCGATGACATGTCCCCTCCCGTCCGCAGGACCTGGAGGAGCTGTTGAGCAAGCAGGCCGAGATGGAGGAACGGTTCAGGTCGGAGAGACGCGCAGAGGCCGAGTCTCATGAGCGGCGCTACGCCGAGCTGCGGGTAAGAGGGCCCGCGGGGCTTCTGGTTGGGGCCCCCTCCTTCCGAGTGGTCGTTGGTTCACCAAGGACCCTGCTGTTGTACCTTGGAAAGGCCGGATCAGCCGAAATACCCAGCAGATGGAGGGTGAGACTAGGACATCATTCTGGACAGGCAGACTCACTGCATCCTGCCGTTTCTAAATAGAAGCTAAATATATCCCTGTGCAGATTCAGCGCCTTAATTTCCTGCCCCAAGGCGGTCCTCTCTCCATCAGCACCCAGGTCTGCACCTCGCCCGCCATGATTAAGCGCACAGTGTCTGTCTGAGTGAAGGTGTGTGGGCAGGCATGCCTGAGGTCTGACAGGATTACCACCCCCCCCTCATTAATAGACACTTCCTTCCCGTCAGACGGGGCCAAACACCTCCATGCTCACGAAAGGGAAGACGCTGCCCGCCTGGCGGCTTCAGCAGGACGGGGTGGGCAGCTGAAAAGGTGACAAGGGCCCTGGGTGTGTGGCCCAAGGCGCACCAAGGGGAAGTGCGTCTGGGAGGGCCTGTGGCCTCTCTGGCTGTCGTCCCAGCTCCCATCCGATTGGCTGATGTGCTTCTGTCTGAGTTTTTTTTTTTCTTTTTTGTTCTTGGCTGCTGGCTGGCTAATCTTAGGAGGCGTGTCTGCACTTCCTCACGCACGGTTGGGCAGTTCAGATGCACAGTGTCAAGGTGACCAGTGAGTCTGTGGAAGTTCCCATAGGGCGTGCCAGCTCACCGTCGAGACTGATGCGAAAAGCAGAAATCGAATGAAAGAACCGCTGGAAGTATGCTTTGATATGCAATGTAGGATTTATTGTAGGCATGCTGAATGCATTTTTTTAACTTCACCCTAACAGACTTGCTTTAAGTGAAAGTGGTATACAAGTTTAAAATGAATTGAATATAAGTATATATGTTGATACACTGCCCAGCCGATTTATATGTATATTTATACAGCCTTTTGAATTTATATCAGCAAATACTTAAGAGCCAATGACTGGATCATTATTACAGCCCAGCAACATTATGCAGCAGTAAAGTAAAGTCAGCTGAGTACCTGAATCTACTAAATGGCCAGGTTACACCTCCATCCATCATCAGTGGATTTTTTTCTTCCCTGTTGGCATGGGCATATTCTAAGGATGCCAAGATTCACTGGGTTTGAATTGTCAAAGAGTGGTTCAGGGAGCATGAGGAATCATTTTCACGTATGACTTGGTCACCACAGAGTTGTGACCTTAACCTCATTGAAAGTCTTTGGGATGAACGAGGATTTATGGAGTGGTTCAACTCACTTGTCAGTACAAGATCTCAGTGAGAAAATAAATGATGAAAATAAAAATAAAGGGTGAGATGCTGCATAAGCCTGTGGAAACGATGCGTGACAAATGTGCACCATAATCAAAGCTAAAGGCGATCCAATGAAAAATTCAAATGGAAACTTTTTTTTTTTGCCGGGGAAGTGTATATAGTGTAAAAATCTATATTATAAGGCAGTAAAACTGTTCTTTCAGTTTCTTAATCTTATAATGCGTCTTGTTATCCACTGTGAGGTCCACAGTCGTCGTCGTCGTCTTGAAAAATTGCATCTAAATTTGTTCTGTTTGTTTTGCAGCTTGATTAAGAAACATTTAAACAGATTGTAATTGCAGATTAAGAGGTCAGGCTTGAATGTTTTCCATCTACAGTGAATGCATAGTAACAGAGGATTAATTTTAAAAACTCCTGCGTGACTAGGCAGACTTCCACCAACCAGAGGATTTTTTCTTTTTAAACACATGGAATGTTATTTGCCACTTAAATGTAACCGCTGCCACAGGGAAGAGCTCTTTTCATGTTTTTAAAAATGTAAAACTGACCAATATCAGATCCTGGCGATCGGTGAGGAATTCGCCGTCACTGCGTTTAATCGGTGACTGAATATTTGCTTATCCGCAGTCCTGATTCCCAAAGAGCCAGGTGGAATCATTGCCCAGCTTAAAATGATTCGTTTAACGGAATGCTGAGAAGTTTTGGCCACATTATTAAAGCGACCATTCTTAGACCAAAGTAAATGCGATCCTGGTGATTGGTGTGATTATATCGACACAAGCTTAAAGTAAATTTCTGCCTGAAAAATTGATTCTGAATGAAAATAATAATGCAAAACATGTATCTTGGCTGGCATGGTGACTCTGCGGGAAGCACTGTACTGCTTCTACCCCCAGTGTTTGGGTTTGAATCCCGTTTGGGCATGGAGCTTGCATGCTCCGCTGATTGTGTGGGCTTCTTATTGAAGTCCACTGACATGCAGTAAAGTCAACTGACATCTCTAAACTGCTCAGAGTGCATGTGTACACCCTCAAAAAGCTATCTGTTTACTGGCCTGTATAATCATTAAAAAATGTTTTATGTTCTAATTTATGGATTGCACACTACTTTTTCTTTAAATTAATAATAAATATTTAAGTTGAAAAATGCACTGGTTCTGTTGATAGCTGTATGTATTTTCAGAAAAGGGAAAGGATAATCTGTTATTAAAATGTGTTTGTTGTAAAGAAGTAAAATTTCTTAGCTTTCATGGAACATGAAATTAATGATTAAAAAAAAAGCTCTCAGATTTGGCCCTGTGCCTAAGCTCCAGGCTAACCCAACACCTCTGTGTTCTGGGTGAATGATTTGGCATATGAATGGATGAGCATATTATTGCTTAATGTGTGCAATCTTAAATTGACAAAGTAGTATGCAATATTCAGAGATTAAAAATTTCTCAGGAAAAATTAATCACAATTTCCATTTTAAACCAGCAATAAACAATTCAGAGCAATGCCAACCACCCCATCTATTATGGCCCTTGTTCACTTAATGTACATGGTCACACATTATTATATGTTTTTTATATATTTATATATTTTTTTTTCTTTCACGGTTTTAAGGGTGTGACGTCTGGTTTGCTGTGGTGCATGATGCTTGATAACCCTGAAAGCACTGTTGATTATTAAAAGTGGAAACACCAAGCGTGGGATTAAAGCGCGATATTTCTCCCGAGTGGGCGCATATGTTACTTATCGCTTGTATAATTAGCCTTTTCTGCTATACGCCAAAATGTGTCAGTGTAATGGACGCTGTTAGTTAAGCTCCTCACCCAGTCACACTGAGGTGGTGTTCTGAAACGACGGTATAATGCTGTCAGCCAGGTCAGCGCTGAGACAGACGCGTGTGGCAACTGCTCCCCACAGTGCAGGATCGATTCGAGCTATAGATATGGCAGCTCCTCAGAGGCCAGAAGGCCTCAGTGCAATCCAGACTGAAGAAACAAAGGGTTAGGCTTAGGGTCAAATCAATACATAGAATTTTATGTTACCAAAAACAGAAAAATACAAACATAGAAGAAAAAAGTGAATACCTTTACGGCACCATTACTGGACTTTTTGGTACTTCAACGTGTTGGTTTTCCACTGGCTTAAAAACTGGTACCAGCACTGAATGTGCAGTAAGACCAGCAGCCACACACCTGTGACCATCGCTGCATGTTATATTATAATGCACCTTTTCTTAAACTGTCTTAAAACAATTTGGAAAAAATACTGTGAAATAACTCTTAAGGGAAAAAAGGCATGGATGCTTTTGAAAACTACTTTTTTGAGCATCTTATTTTTATACAGGGCTAAAAAAGACTATGTAAGCCAACCTACCAGAAATGTGGTTGTTGTATTGTTGAAAAAGGGTGCAAGCCTTTGACAAATAAACTTTGTGACGGCACGGTGATACTTGTTCACCTTTTCCTAGCTCGTCACTTTCCCTGCCATTGTAGCCAGTGTGAAGGGGTTTAGCTGGCAAGTCGAGCGCTCATGCATACATTACTAGTTTTTTTTTTTTTTTTTTTTTTTTACTGTTTTTGTTGTTTTCTGAGTTTGTCATTTCTTTCAAGATGCTGGTTGTATTGTGTTTCAGAGGCAGGCTATTTGCATGATCAGTTGACAATGAACATGTTTGCAAGTCCCACCCCAAAGTATCAAAGTACCAAAAAAATACCCCAGCTGGTCTGGTGCTTTGGGTACTAGACATGTTCATACTGGTACTCAACTGGAAGTCAATGGAAAAGGGAAGTACCTAAAGTACCATACCAAAATTACAGTACCTGGTGCAGTGGAAAAGTGCCCAAGGATTCAGGACTGTGAAATTCACAATAACTTTAACTTAACCATGGAAAAAGTCAAATACACACAGCTGAAGACTGAACTGGGTAATTGAATACTGAAGGCACCCCTACCCTTTCTAATCTTGTTGTGGAGTTTTCAGCCAGTTATACTGGGTTGACCTCTTGAAGGTGGGGGTTTTGAAAGCCCAAAGCTGGGGGAGGTAGCTGGTGCCGGCATCCCTGTACCCCTGGGGTGGTGGTCTGTGTGTGTTGGGAGACCACAGTGGCCCCTCTAACTCGACCGCTTCAAAGTTTGCATTTGTCTCTGTCTGTTTTGTGGCCTGGAAGTTTAATCGACTAGATGGTCCTTGCCAACAGACATCCCCATGTTAGAGTAGGAAGGCTTTTCCTTGTTTGGTTCACGATTTCCAAGCGTGTCCTTAATGGAATAATCGGAGAGAAGGTTTCTTTGTGATCAACCTATACCACCCTCTGCTGGGAATTTGATGATTTTGTAGATAATGAGGTCTTTGGTTATTCTCTGTCACCATCCTTAGTATCTGCCCTAAAATACACCTCAAGTAAATTAATGTGATGCACGGCACTAATTTGTACCGGTCGCTATCTGGTAGTTTGTGACTGTTTTGTCGAACAGCCGATCTGAACGTGAACCTGTAATGAAACGTGCCCCCAGATTGGCGCAGAAGGCCTACTCCTGTCACAGCTGTCTGTAGTGCCACAGTGATCTCCTGGTTGTCCCCATCCAGCCCGCAGCTGCACAGAGATTAGCGAGCTGTCCTCTCACACACGCACAGATGAGTCCCACTGACGTGGCTATCAGGTCTGTTCCCAGCCATCCAGGGTGAATGGACCATGTCTCGCACCCCCTCCTGTTGGGATGTGAACTCTGAAACACACCCCCCCCCACCCATACCCTCATTTCATGTTAAAGATTATTAAATGCTTAAGAGCACTAGTTGTTTGAAAGTAGTATGTTATATTTGGAAGAGGGCAGAGAACCATCTCAAAACTGCAAAGGAAATTGCTCTATACATTCAAAGCAAGGATTCTGTCATCCTCCTTTTCTCCCTGTAATCCTTCACGAAGTCTTTTCCAGCATAAACAGGCACACTTGTCTTCTGAAAGACGTCAGGATGGTCCCTTGACACGTAAGGGCCATAAGACCGTGTTTTCGGGAGTCCTGCCACCGGGCGGAGAGGGGGACCAGTGCCGCGGTCACGCAGCAGAAACGAACTCGATCACCCCGCAATGCCTTTCCAAGAGGAAACTGCTGCAATATCAGCTGACACAGGCACTGTGTGGTCCACCTGGAATGGGCCTCTATGGAGGAGGACAGTGTGGCCTGGCACCCAAAAAGAAATGGCACAGAATCGAGGGAGTGGGGAGCAGGACAACATGATTCATCTGCTTCCTGTCTAACACCCCCCCTCCCTCCCCAGCGACTTCTTGGAAGAAGACAAAAGTCCACCAAAGCCAGACCTCACAGAAGGCCAAGTGAGGGAGTGCTTCCAAACCGGCAGCAAAACAGGGGCTGACCTGAGCGACCTTGGGAACAACAGAGCCTGACTGTGAGGTCACGACCTGGAAAGAGGGCTCACTGGGACGCATCCCACACATGTTCTTTCACTGTCTCGGCTCTCATCTGGAGCTCTAATTTTGGGCCTTATTGACATCCCAGCTGAGAACTACCATCAAAGGCCTTCGTGTCACATTTCAGGAAGATAAAACAAATATCTGTTTTCTGTGGATCTGAGCGCCGCCTCCTCCCAGAGGTTGTTGGATTAAGCCACATATCTGGAAAGCTCCTCACTTGTCATGTGGCAGCAGTTCTGCTGTGACTGGGACAGTGTCCTCGGTTTCTGCTGGGGGGGTGGAACTATCAATCCACTTTTCCTGCATTTCTGTGCGGCTTCAGTTTGACAAGCAGGTTTTGGTTGAGCTTCTGCTTGAAGAGGTGCATCGTGGGTAGATGGTTGATGGTTTTGGACGGTGTTAAAGGGCCACCGTGCGGACTGTCATGACATTGAGGACCCCCACTGAGTGCTTGGGGCCAGTGGGTGCAAATATGGAACCAATTTATTTCTGATATGACGTGAAGCAATGGTATACAAGTAGGAATGTCTTTGGGGGCAGCAAAAGGAGCCACACACAGACTGAACCTGTTTGGTATTTACAAGGGTGGGGGCATGCTGGCTCACTGTCAAAGGTTTTAGGTCCCTGAGCACAGCATTTCAAGCCCCACTGCCAGGTGGTTGACCTTAACTTGACAGCTGACTGACAAGTTCCGGAATTTTAATTCCTTTTCCCCCTGTTTTGCCCAATAAACCCTGACAAGATCTCCCTATTAGTGAACCTGATCTTCTGATTTTGCTGTGGGATCTGGTGAATCACAGTGAGCTCAGGAGTTGCAGCAACATTTTCAAACCTGTATGTAGGATTTGAATGAATGTTTATAAAGGTTTCGTTATACGTTTGCTTGTTTATTTATATGGCACTTTTAAACAACAGGAGTTGAACCCAAAGTGCTGTACAGACTGTATACTATTAAAAACAACACAAATGACAAAACAATGTAACGAGGAATTTAAAAGAAAAATAACTGAAAAACACTAAGAGACTTAAAAACAGTGACAGTTGATAGTCGGTGTATAATACTGTAGACCTGACTAAGTGTGTCAGTGCTGTTTTAGTAAAGTATATTTCTACAGTAGGGAAACACAGATTATCCATCCATCCACCCACCCACCCATACTACTTATTCTGTGTAAGGTTACTGGTACACATATCCTGTGCGATTTACAGGTGCCATGTAGCCTTACTGTATGTCTTTGGACTGCTAAGAAAGCCCATATAAGGAGAGGAGAACATGCAAAGACTCACGCGGTTGGGCTGTGCACAGGAGGCGGGTCGGGGGAATCAAGGCCATAACCCTAAAGCCAAGCTTCATATTATCAAAATGGCGCAAAAATCGCATAATCGTGGGTTAATGTTTTTTCATGCTTTATTATGGTTTTCATGCTCTCTCTGGTGTTGTATTCACGTGTGACACCATTGCTTGTGTATTTCATGCCCTGTGAACTGATGATTGACTTTCTGCATGGACAGTCATCCAGCATGAACGAGGAGGCCGGGAGGAAGAAAAACGGGCTCCTTTGATCGTTAATTTGTTACTAACTGGTAAATGAGGAAAGTGCTGGAGGAAATTGAGATTTATTTCAGCGGTGGAGCTGGCTGTGTGTTTTGGAATGCACCGCTGTTTTCTAAACACGGACGATGCATGTTGGTCAGTGGGGAGGTGAGCTAAGTGTGTTTGGGCTTGTGGTTTACAAAATCTCCCCCCCCCCCCACCCCTCATGCTGGAGATCCTGCAGAATGGTGGCAGGAGTACGTAAACATCCCCAAAATTAAAGAGATGCTCAAAACCAAGTTTGCCACGAATTTCTGGTGTCCTTTGCTCATACTGGGGAACTGCAGAAGCATTTACAGACTGTCTCCGACTTAAGGATGGGCTCCATTCTGAAAGACAGGTTACACATCAAAATGGGCATGTGTCGGAATTGGATAATCTCACTGACTTTGAGGTGTGAGAATGAGAATGAGGCTGGGATGGTTGCACTGCCATAAAATACATTATTAAAATACATAGATCCCAAAGCAGCTATCGTACTGTGCAAACGCAGGGCACACTAGCTAGCTTAGCTCTGCCGGGTGTACGGCCACCCCAAATTTATTTGCTTTTTTGAGGAAAAAAAAACTTTGATCATATGTGTGAGTCATAGTATGTTAGTTGCAAGTCAGAAACGGTCTGTATTCATTTTTTAATTATATTTTTTAAGCCTCTTTATTGTGAGTTGTTGCACAGTACAGAAGAGAAAAAAATGCAGCTTGTAGGTTTATCTCAATGGGGAGTACATGTGAAAGCATTTTAAATACTGTGAACCAAAAACCAGCAAGTTTATGGCAAGACCAAAACATATGGGTCTGATTTCCCAGGGTGCATTTGCATCTGTCACACGTTTCATCCTTGGAGGAATAGTGCTTGCTAACCTTGCTTTGCTTAAGCAAATGCGATGGAGGACTTTTGAATTGTATCAAGGTTAGATGTGCACAAAAGGTGTCAACCCGCCTCCCATTTTTCATCAGACAGCTCTGCCCCAGTTTGCACTTCCCATTTAGAGCGCAACCTGTCACATGATGTCTTGTCATGAGTGTTTTGAGTATGCGGAACATGAAGCTGTTTGTGGGTAGAGGTGTACATATGAGTTTGTCTAGTCCTGTTTAGGGAAAGCAGAGCTTTGGGCTTGAATGAAATGCTCAGTTTGGAAATATCTAAATAAGTGGGATTGTGTCTCACAGAACTTGTATTTAATAAGTGAGTTGTTCAGAGCTGGCAAATCTACAGTGGTCACAGCCTTGGGACGCTTGCTTAATTCTGTAAATATTTTTATTGATTTCATAACAGAAGTATATTGACAAGCAGTGTTTAACATCTGCACCTATCTTCTGCACAGACATTTTCTTTTTATTGTCAATTTCTTTTTGACTGACTCATTCACTTCTGTTCTTGCCATTTTGCTATTAATTGCAATTATCGTCATTGGCTCCCAAAGGGTTACTAAGCACAGATGTTTAGTGTTTTCTGTTATTGCAAAAGTGTTACTAATTAAAGTGTTGCATCACTGTTTAATACAGAGAGAAATAAATTTCAAAAGGAATTTTCTTTTACAGGAACTGAATACAGGGTCTAGTTTAGAAGGGAGAAGTAGGTGTTTTTGCAAATAGAAGCAAATAAAGAAACTTTTGTTAGTTTAAAATGTTGGCAGATTTGAGTCCAGATATTAAATGTAGATATAATGGCTGGATGTGATGTATGATGAGAGTAACAGAAAGGTTAGGGACTGTAAGGCATTCACTAGCCAATCAGGTAGTGCTTCTGTCATGAAAATTAATGAGTTTTCCCAAACCACCCTGTAAAATGAAAAATTGCACCCCGGGAGCTGGAGGTTAAGGACCTCCATCTTGGGCAGATGGATGTGAATATTTTGCTGAGGCTGGGCTCGAACCAGCAACCTTCCGATTACAGGCACAGTGGCTTAGCCTGCTGAGCCATGCACTGTCCCCAAAGACTTTATTGAGAGGAGGAGACACAAGACCTGTTCTCTTTGTGACGCCGCATCACATCTGGTGAATGATCCCAGTAACTTTCTACATGTAAGCTGCTCAATAACACTACATGAAGTTTGGGAGGACCAATCCACTTTGCAGTCTATTTCTCTGGAGCAGGGTACTGCATACTCTAGGGCAGGGGTAGCCAATCTTATCCGCAAAGGGCCGGTGTGTGTGCAGGTTTTTGGGATAACCTGTAGGTCAGCTGTTCAA
>JAODJU010000062.1:27696020-27706903 GCA_026776725.1 Gnathonemus echidnorhynchus | reverse complement strand
GTTTTTGGGATAACCTGTAGGTCAGCTGTTCAAACCCAGGTGTGAGGACTCTTTCAGCCAATCAGTCTTCTAATTAGTAATCATATTAGGGAGTTGCAGCGAAAACTCACATACACACCAGCCCTTTGCGGATAAGATTGGCCACCCCTGCTCTAGGGGTACGGCCTGCCCGTAAGGAGGAGGAAATCGTCTTATCTAGTGTGAGTCATCACAGAAAGTCGTTTTAGACTATTAACAAGGTAATGAGGAAGAGGATCAAGTAATATAAACACCAAGGTATTTAAAACCAGGCTTTGACATAGTAAAAGGTAACATGTTTGTGGAGAGTTGTAATGCCAATTCATTTATCGGAAACATGTACCCTTAGAAAAATTCAGTTTAGATTCTGGAAAAGTACCAAAATATGAAGTAAGTTTATAATTGTTAAATAATATGTTTTGGGATCTGAGACATGCAGTAATATGTCATCTGTGTAGAGAGAGACCTGATTATCCTGCCCATGTCTGTGAATGCCCTGTATCGAGAGTGTGCTTGACAGGCAAGGTTTCCTTAGCCAGACTGAATACAGGGGACTTAGTGGGCAACCCTGTCCTTGGTTAGTGTAAGGTACTGAGACCAGAGCCAGTTTGTAAGAACAGATGCCTTTGGTAAGGAGTACAAGAGCTGAATCTGTGAGATAAAGTAGTTACCAAAACCAAACCACTCCAAGACAAAGAATAAATATTCCCATTGAACGCTGTTGAATGTCTTTTCTGCATCCAGGGAGATTTACCTCTTTGGGGATGTCTGGGGAGGCAGAGGAATGAATGATGGTGAGAAGATGTCTGATATTAGACAAAGTGATGATATTTGATAAAGCCAGCTTGGTCCGATGAGCTAATCCTTGGTATAGATGACTCAAAATGCATGGCTGGCAGTTTAGCTATTATCTTAGCATCTGAATTTAAAAGCTAAATTGGGCAGTATCCGCTACATTCCGGAACATCCTTACCTGGCCCACGAGGGAGTGCACTGTGACCAAACGAATCATTAAACATATCAAAGAGTAAAGGGCCACCAAAGATGTGCCACTTTGCACTGAATTAATTGCATGCATGATTTCTGTAAATTGCAATGATTTCTCAATTTCAGATTTTTGATTTGGAATAATTGTGTGAATCTCTAGATTTGAAAAGTAGCCTTGCATTACACAGCTGTCTTTAGGTGACTCAGATGTGAACAAATCTGAATAGTAAGATTGAAATATCGTGTTAATTTCCTTGGGGTTCACAGTGAGCTGTTAGGAAGCGTTGTAGATTTGCGGAATAAATCATTTTATCTGGTGAGTTAAAAGACGACATGCTTTATCTCCAAGCTCATAAACAAATCCATGTGAGTGAAGATGATGCTGTTCAATTTTGTCAGTTTAGAGTGAATTATATTCATGTTTGAAGGACCAGTCTGTCTTTAGATCGGTAATGGAGTAACTGAGTATTTTAAGTCTGTTTCTTTAATTGCATCCACAAGTTGTTGTTGTTGTTTGATCTCTTTTTGTTTATTGTGGTAGGCAGAGTAAGAGATTACGTCCCCTCTAATTACCATGTTCAGAGTCTCCCAAAATGTGGATGGAGAAATTGTGTCAGATCCTTTGGATTCAAGAAAGTTACCAATTCTAGTTGAAATTTTAGTGCAAAACATACTGTCATGCAATAAAGCTGTTGAACCTTCAAAGAGGGCGCTCTACATAACCAAGCGCAAATGAAATATTTAGAAGTACAGGGGCATGAATGAAAACTCATTTTTATTAGGAAAGAAGCCGCCATGGATCAATGCCTCCAGCTCGCCTCATTAACAAACATTTGGGACATGATTGTTGGAGATGCAACCTTGGAGCCTTGGAGCTATTGCACATTTCATATTCCCACCAAATATTAAATAACGCAAGTGTAGTTTGGGGAGTATGGAGATAATATTGTTAACGAAAGCAGTATTGTCACAGTTTGGGGCACACACATTGGTCAGTGGCACAGGGGTATGAAAGAGAAGCCCAAACAGAATGATGAATCAGTCCAGCATAAAGCCCCCCTCCTTATCCCGAAAGCAGAGAAACAGGATGATCACAGGTCTGGGTGTCTGGTGCACTCTTGCGGCACTCTTGCTCTTGGGTTTTGCGGCAGGTGAGCGGTGAGCTCTCTGAAGTTCTGGTGGCTCATTAAAAATACAGCTACTTTCAGCATGTCTGCCATAAACTTCGTTACATTAGTTCCACACTCGTCGTCTTTAGGTATGCCTATAACACGCAAGTTTAAACAGTGCGATCGCTTCTCCAAATCATCCTTTATTCATCGGCATTATTTTGGCAGCTTTCAGGCTCTCTGGCTTCTATGGCTTTTGCGATTCTGTCGGAGCTATCATTCCAGTGTAAATAATTTTCCAAATGTGTTGGTAGTCTCACAAACTGCCTTAGTGGATATTACAACTGGAATCGTGTCCTCATTAATACTAACTCATCGCTTAGCAAGCTCAATGACCAGCGGGTCCATAGACAGCTTGTTGGTGTTAGCTTTGCTACTTATGCTGGCTCTGTGTAAAGTAGTACGTTCAGTTGCCTTTTTTGACTCTGGACCAGACATTTTATGTTGTAAGGTGGCTCATTGAGTAAGCACAAAGTATTTAGAAGTTAAATACGTGATGCAAGAAAATAAATAAATGTAGAAAAGTCAGTCGCTAATCAGAGACCCGCTCCCTTGCTTCTATCTCTTACGCCAGTGTTTCCCATCCTGGTTCTTGGGGTCCTTCAAGCTCCCTGCCAGTGAGTCTCCATTTTTGCTCCCTACTGGGAGCTGGGGCAGAGCAAAAACATGGACTGTCTGGGGGTCCCTGAGGACCGGGTTGGGAAATAGTGTCTTACGCTGCCATAACCCTTAGTCTCCAGTAACTTGTTTGAGCATTTATCTCTATTTGAAATAGATGGCAGTGGCCTTTATTGAATTTTTCTACATTTTGATAAAGTTTAATAATAGTCTTTGGTTTTGAGTATGAGTGGCGTCCCATCCAAATGGTCCTCTGCATTTTGCATTGTGGTTCCTGGGATAGGCTGCAGGATCACAGCGACCTTGTATTGAATAAGCAGATATGAATAGATGGGTGGATGGCAGTGGGGTTGCTATCTTGCTACCTGTATTAGCCCCTGCCAGCTCATGGGGTTGCCCTGAGGAGATCCTGCCTTCTCTGTGCAGCACCCCCCCCCCCCATCCCCCACAAAGATTGTGTAAGATGTAAGATGGTAGCTGTCAGCAACTGAATGAGGTATGGGTGTCCCCGAGTCCCAGTCCACAGCATCCACCTGTGGACGTGTCAGTCAGCAAAGGGAGGAGTGTCAAATGCTGCACAGACTTCCAAAGCTGTGCTTCCAATCGGCAATTCTTACGTTGAGAGCCTCTGCCATGACCTTTAGGCTGGCGCCGAAATGCGTGTCGCTGCGGCGGGAGACGTGAGGCTCGGGGGGGGGGAAATACCACCGTAAAAACAGCCAGGTTTTAGTGTGCCTTTCCTGCTCGCTGGGCCCCGTCGGTCCCCTGGCGGAAAGCCGGACGGCCCATTGCCGTGAAGCAGAGGCAGGCCCATCGCCACGAGGCAGAGGCAGGCCCATCGCCACGAGGCAGAGGCAGGCCCATCGCCACGAGGCAGAGGCAGGCCCATCGCCACGAGGCAGAGGCCGGCCCGCCTGGCCGCTTCCTGCCTACCTGTAGGTCTTTGGGCCGGGGGCCTCACTTCCGTTCCCATGGAGCCGCCTGGGGCGGATGCCTTTAGCAGCAGGCGAGAGTGCAGCATTTTTCATCCCCCCTCCGTTCTGATGACAAGCTCAGGCTCACTGAATGCACTGTAAGTGTTTTAATGCAAGCCATATGGCTTACATGCCCAGAAGAGAGGCGATTTTGTGTGGGGCATGAAGTTCATACTTATTCTAAGATCAATAAAAAATGAACCATGAAGCATTTCATTTTTTCTGTGAAATGGTGGTAATTCTAATAATAAGATCAGCTACAACAGCTATAGTGAGTAAGTTAAAGAATCCACTGTGTTCTGGAAGGTTCTGCTGATTAGAAGTTCGCCTTAAAAGGCAAAACACCGCTCCAAACTCACAGTATTATACCTATTTTTACACAATACTTTATATAGGATTATTAGGGACTGAAATGAATGCTTAGAAGTGGAGACGATAGCAGACATTTTGTTTGACGACTGTGATTATCTAGAAATAAAAAGGATGTCATCCCCCGGGACACCCCTTTGTGTCATGGTCAAACCTGCACCATGATTCTGAATCCCTGCTCTCAGTCGTCACAACGTTTGTCAGACCCCTAGAGTTGGCTGCCAGGTGGATGGACTGGCTGCGTTACAGCCAGACGGGTTCGGTTTCAGATATTTTATTGATAGTCAGGAAAATGCACTTGAAGTTCTTTACTCCACCCAGAAACCTGGATCTTCTACATCTGCGAATTCCATGTTGTTAGAGTTTTACTGTAATAAAAATGGTTTGAAGAGGAGCTGTGAGCTGAGAATAATAATTATTATTATTACTATTACTATTATTATTATTATGGATTGTTGTTTTCTGTATACTGCTGCAAATCACCCTCCCCTTTTGTCTTGTACTCATTCATGCGTCTTTTTTGCCTCCAGGAAAAGCATGACAGAGCCCTCGAGGATGTGAGGAAAGCGGGACACGAGTCTTTGGCCATAATCGTGGAGGAATTTAAGGTGCGTTCATTTGCCCGTCATTCCACAGCAGATTCGTGGAAAGCCTAAAAATATCCCGGGGCGGGGGACTATGAGCCCCCCTGCCCAGGAAAGACCCCGCTCAATTGTGCCTCAGACGGACAATGACCGAGGAACGAGAGACACGCACCCCTGCCAGGGCCCTGAGGTGTGGTTTCCCACCCCCTGCACAGATCATTTGTCTTTGCGTGGGATAGCAGAGACAGCTAAGTGAGTGTAGACAGCTCAGTGTTTCAGCTCTGAATGGGGGGCCTTTTCTGTCCCGGAAGCTACGTAGAGCTCGTTACGGGCTTTCTTGATGGCTTGCGATACCTGCTGATATCTTTTGACAGTTTTATAATCAAAGCTGCAGGGATATTGGCCTTGGAACAGGCCAGGAAAATAACATGTTCTATTGAAAAGGCTAGAAGTGAAGCCGTAGCCTCACGGTCTTTATCAGTGTGGGCAATGATTTATTGCCCCCTTGTTATGGAGTGGAACCTTACGCTAATAATAATAATCGTGGTTATGATTTTGGGACCCGGTGAGCACTTTTCTGCAGATGGATGGCTTGGACCTCCCCCTTCAGAAAAACCTGCCCGGTAACATTAAGGACTAAGTAATCGGTGGAAATGTGAACGTATTTTGTGGCCTCTTTGTATATTCTGCCTGATTTGTGCTCATACAGGACTGAAGGTTCAGTCCAGGTCTGTATTCTCTGGGTTGATGACATGTTACCCTTCTTGGTAGCGTCGCAGACCAGACCAATAAATTCATTAAGGAAAGGAAGTTAATCTCTGCAGCACAGGGAGGTTTAAGGTGGTCCCTCCTTGACCTTGACCCAGCGCCTGTCATCCTTCTGTCAATTTTTCTGTTGTTCTAACTGCTTATCCAGGTGTGGACTGTGTTATGTTATTTTTTTTATTTTTTTTTAAGTATTTGGCCATCTACATTCTCTTAAAATCAACAGTGGCCGCAGAAAGAAGTTGTTTCAGTTAATCCTTTGGCTGATTGGCTTTCAAAGCTCCGTAAGTCTGTATGTTTTTAACCGTACTTCTGTTGGACCGGCTCCGGCTCCTTGTCGAACAGCAAATGGCGGACTTGCCCTCGCTGAGCTGTTTTCATTGTGACTGACACTCCTGCCTGCAGGTGGCTGATAAATTGCAGGCGGGTTTGCCAGATCCGTGTCCGTGTGATATCCCCTCTCAGAGATGTTCTCAGGCTTCTCAATGCACTAGAACCCTTCAGAGCCATTCGGTACCGCAGTCAGGTAAACGGAACCTGTGATTTCTGTCGAGACCTTGGGGAGGGGAAACGACCGGTGAAAGGCTGTGGTAAAATATTGCATTATTACATTACAGGGTTTGTGTGTTCAGCGTGTGCTTTTATCAGAAGCAATTTGGTCCGTTTACAGTTCTGCGCTTAACCTATTTATACAGCTGCACTTCCATTGACGTAACTCAGTGCATTCAGACACCTCACTCAAGGGTAAGATGGCAAAGCCAACCTGCGACGATGTGATCGCATCTTTGACTCCACAAAGATTTCTCTCAATGCACATGCGAGGACAGAATCAAAATCAGGCTGAATTACTGTCATGCTCCGTGTAATGACACATAACTGTGTATTCAATTTTCATGTAAGTTTACAGGACTTAAATAATCATGCTATACTGTCTTACTTATTTTGCCAGTCTGAATGCAGACTTTTAATTTAACTTGAAAAAGACACATGTGGTATACCATTTTTAATTGTTAGGTTGGATGCAAAAGTATAACTGACGATATATATACATGAGTGTGGCGTTCACAGAATCTTGAAGATTCTCTCATGTCTGGGATTATAGTTTGCAGTCAGTGTTTGAGAGTTGTACGACTGAGGGATGCTGTAGACCACAAAAACCTTTCCTGTTATCTGGGCTCTACATATGTTTATGTATTGTGATTCAGTTCAAGTTACAGTTGTCCTCTTCTATCATTTTATCACTATAGAATATATTTAAGTTACAGCCAAAGTTGTTGAGTTCAATTCAACTTTATTATCTGAGGTACATATATTATGAGTTTAAGATTTTTTAAATAGACCCAGAAAAGTTAAGTAATTTGTTGTTAGGTAATTTGTAATATTGTTAAACAAAACCTGAGGAACTGTGTTCAGGCTCTGGAAGACGCATCCATCTGAGATTCTCCTGTGTTGTCTTCTGTGTCTGGTTTACTTTCCAACTTTTCCTGCCCAAGACAATTGTCATTCTTGGAACAACAGATCCCTCACGTGCATGTAAGAGACAGGGCACTCGAAAAGAGCGGCTGTTTGGCTGGACCATGCAGAGGCATAGGTAGGGAAGAGCCTGTCAGATTGTTTGGCAGTTTTCAGGACATCCCCCCACAGCTGTTCATTGTAATGGAAATGGAGTTTTAAAAACTGTTACAGCAGATGTAGATTCTGCATCCCCAAGATATGATTATTGCAGCTGCAGATGGATAGCAAAGTCCTGGTTTACAAAATTATCCTAAATCTGATGTGATGTATTGGATTTTTCTGCCCATGTAGAGAGCTATGGGAAATTAGCAAAACAAAATTTGAGGCACTGCAGAGCAGCTATGAATCTTGCAGTAATGGGAAGAGGCTGTTGGATGGATCTGTCGGAAGAGTGCAGAAATATCTCAATGAAAGACGGTGTATAAAAATGATTTTTATTTGCTCAAATGAATAAACTCAAATTGGAATAGCAACATTTGACCTCATTAACCCTTTGAATATCTCTGTTTAATATTTATTGCACTCACACTTGCTTTCAGCACCATAAGGTTTATTTTCATTGAAATGTTCCCAGCATCTATTAGGATGTACCAAGAGTTCGGTTTGAAGCCTGACAAGAAAGCGGACCTCTTTAGTATGATTGAAAGGGACATCCTCGCAATTACTTTAGTACACTAGACTTGTGATATTAATGATGAAATCGTTGCTTTCTTTACTGTGAATAGGAACTCTTTTTCTTCATCTACAGATTTTGTATGGTTTCTGTCTAAGGTTTTTCAATTTTTTTTTTTTAACTGTCCTGTTTCTGTCTTAGTTCATCCACAGTTAACATTAAGTGAGTTTCTCTGGCTATAGGCCCATCTTTATGGGAAAATCTCTGCAATTATGGCATCTGGAAGGTCTCTTTGCCTTTAGCTAATGTCTGAAATCATGTTTATAAAGATAGGATTTGCACGCACTTGACTCAGTTCCATAAGTAATTAACAACAGGCATTTCTTTAAATATTTCTGGAGGTTTTTTTTTTTTTTTTTTTTTAAAGAAGTGGCTTCGTCAAATCAAGTATCCCTTAAACCTTTAGCATTCTGAAATTACAGTGAATTACCAGAACTTGAATGGCAGTGATGCTAGGAACATTTAAACAACTTTACATGGAAATGTTTAATTCTTTTTTACTTCCCCAGCTTGAAAACCAGAAAATAATTTCAAATGTAGGTGGCCAGCTTCCGGCAGCTCTGTCTGTTGCATTACCCCAAGACACGCTGTAGAAGAAAACTGCAAGGGTCTTGATGTGTAGACTGGAAAGAAAATGCATTTGTGTGCTTACTTTGATTGGCAGTCAAGATGCTTTGTATTCATATGCTTTCTGAAACCACTTGTGTAGCGTATTATGTCATACTTTCCTTTGCCATCGTTATGGTAATCTATTGTTACCATAGTTGCCTTTAAGCACATATTTTTGTTTACATTTTCTTTATTTCATTTATTTTTCTTTTGGTCTTGCACTGATGCTGTTGTCTCTTGAAGCCTCTCTCAGACTTTCACCCTTTTTTATGTTCTCAGAATAGTGTGAGCTGTTGGTCCAGATCCAAATGTATTTAAGGTCTTGGACAGTTTTTTGACTATATCTGGAGGACCATTCTCTTTGTAGGACTCTGCCCTTGTAAATCCTCTTTCTGCTGTATCCATAAATCATTAAAGATGGGGAAAGCCAGCCAAAGGCGACCCCGTACCCTCTCTGCATCAGATCCAAAGCTCTCCTGTGATGCTTAGGCATTGCGGGTTCTTCGTACTGTTACCTCAGAAACCCTGAAGTCACAGCCTATGTTTACTTTACATAAGTCAAACTTTCTTAGTAGTAGTTTGGAGCTTCTACTAGACATTAGATCAGGGTTCACCATTTGTAGTCCTGGAGGGCCAGAATCCAACACAGTTTGTAGATATCTCTGTTCAAACAAACCTTCTAAACCTGGTAATCAGCTGAGTAAGATGTGTTTGAGAAGGGAAATCTACAAACTATGTTTGATTCTGGCCCTCCAGGACCAAAATTGACGAACCATGATGCACTACCCCAGAGATAACCCCCCCAGCCAACTGAAAACCATTTTAGTGATTCTTTGTTGAGCAGGATGGTCCACAAGAGCCCCTAGTGGCTGGTTTCTTAGAATAGATACCTCCTGAAGGTCAGGTTCAACAGTGGCTGGGCGAAAGCTTTACCAGCTACCAGTCCTTGGACTGGAAAGCCTGACTGGCAACCTTCTAAACACTCTGCAGCTGTTTGTTGATGGAACAAGTTGAAAGTCTTCTCAGTGTCATGGGATGTGAAGGTATGGTAGCATGCCATGAAGTGATGAAGTCTCAATGCTACTTTTTAATAGCTTGCGGGCTGCTGTCGGACCTACCCCGCTCGGCAGTTCTGCCATTTTGTTTGGTGTGTGCTTAGGCAGAGGTGCGATAAACATTGTGGCGGCTCCTGTCTGCAGATACGCTTGTGTCGGCGAGGCGGTGCCAGTGACAGGGCGGACGTGAGTGTGTGTGGTAGTGCTCGCATGTGCCTGCACTCAGTGGAATGTCTCTCTTTACGGGACATTTTAAAAGAGTCCGGTAGCCAAAGGTTCCTTTTGATCCCTCATTTCCAAGAGAAGATTTACACTCTTGGCTTATTATTGGGAATTCCTCTGCTCAGTATGACTTCTGCAAAATAAACAGGCCGGGAGCTGGTGAAAAGTCCCTCCAGAATGGCTGGGGGTGGGTGGGGGGACCCTCCAATAACGAAAGCAAGATGCTGCACCTTGATGAGAATGGCGAAAAACAAGTAAACACTTAGATCATCTAACCAGGAGAACATTTTGTGTTGCTGGGAGGATGCCACACTGGAACAACACCCTTTAAGGTCCCAAGACTTCGTTCAACATCCTTCAGTCTTTAATACATTGACCCTGTGCATCTAAGATTCGAAAAGGAGGTGAAAAATCTGAGAACACGGAAATTGACAGCATTGTAAACATAATGCATGTCGTCATCCACATCTTGCTCAAGACAAATAAGTATGTTGACTACTCATACCTGGGGCTACAATAGTGCATTGACCTGAATCCATACATACCGTGGAAGTAATGATTCATTTTCATTGATACTATGCACAGTACCAGGCAAAAGTTTGGACACACCAAGCCCACCTACAAAGGGTGATAGTCGCATCCCCTGACCTGGTTGCCTGACCTAAACCCAGTAGAAATGGTTTTGGAGGACCAGAGAGCGCAGGAAAAGCAGCCCCTGAGTGCTCAGCATATATGTGGGACCTCCTTCGGGATGGCTGGAAAAGCATCCCAGGGGACCACCCCATGAAATTGGCATAGAGGAGCATACAACAGGAGAGCCATAGCTGTGGGTGCCATGTGCCAGACCCCAAATGCCTGCCTGGGCCTAACCCCAGCCGGTTTGCTGCGCTCCATTTACGTGGCCCTTAAGGTGCTCTCGCTATGGACAGTTCTTAGGGGCGGAACAGCTGACTGAGGCAAGTGTTTTTGTTTTATCAAATACTTTTTGCAATATAAATGACGATCAAATTCTGTTTTCCACCCTAATGCAGGAGTTTGATTATTCTTCAAGAGCCCACAACTTTTTTGTTTTGCTAGTTTATTGTTCAAAGTAGCATCCATTGAGAGAAACTAAAAAACAAAATTAGCTGCAATATAGTTATTGTAAGTGGATAAGGAAAGCAAACCGCACAGCCATAGTGATTATCTGGATCAATGGGTTCAAGTTAGGACTGATAGGTTTAAGTTAGGACTTATGGGCTTAAGTTAGGACTCTATTGGCCAGTTTCCCAGTCAAGGATTAAGCCTAAGCCTAGACTAGCTTTGAGTTACAATGGTGAATCTCC
>JAODJU010000062.1:27654695-27689258 GCA_026776725.1 Gnathonemus echidnorhynchus | reverse complement strand
GGTAGCACACACTGCTTCACTTCACCGGATACTCTGAAGAGAAATAAACACGTCGGCCACGTGCCTCTCGAGGCCTCTGTGGGGGGGTAGGGTGGAGTGGGGTGGGGGGGGCTGTCCGGCTGTATTGACAGCTGCCCCGGCCAGCGAGGTGGTCCACAGGAACAGAAACCCCAGGGGGGGGCACAGAGCTCCGCCGTCGGCACTTTGTTGCTGTTCCCAGGTAGCCAGGGTGCCTCTCAGGGGGAAAAAATTAAACAAATAGTTCAATACCAAACGGCTTTGCACTGAGGACTAGGAAGAGGCGCCACTGGGCTGTTCCCACACATGTTTATTGACCTTCTGTTAGGTGTATAACGTCTGACAGGGAGGGAAAGGCTCATTCGTCGCCCCCCCCCCAGTCCTCGCCATCCGAGCAGCTATCTGCCTGTCCCTGGGTGTCAGAGGATTGTAATAAGTCTACGTTTCAGTCTTCTCCATGTCGGCTATCGTAACACACTCAGAGAAGAGGCTAGCTGATAAAGCTAATCTGGAGGTGAACTGCTTGTGAGACATTCCCTCATGGCCGTCACAAGACCTCTGGGCCCTGGGTTCGAGTCTCTGTGTGTGGAGTTTGCATGTTCTCCCTGTGTTGATGTGGGGTTTCCGCTGGGATACACTTTGGACCCCCGCGACCCTGCATAGGACAAGCAGGTATAGTAGGATGATGGGTAGATGTTCCCTTGTGTAACAGCAAAGGTCTGGTTCACCGACCATCAGTCTTCGAACCCGCAGACTAACCTGACACTGCTCACTCTGCAAGATTTCAGTTAATCCTCAAAAAACATCTTGATTTCTATTTAGCTGTGCACTCAACGTCTTTTCTCCTAATCATACCAGCATGGATGGTCTGTTTTCTTTCCTCTGAAGGGCATTGTTTTCTCATTTGAGCATATTATGGTGTCATCCTGAAGAATGATCGTTATTTGGGGGGGGGAAAAGGACTTTTTGAAACTTGCCGGCATAGTTAGCCAAGGCCTGTAGCAATCATCTGTATCCGCATTTCACCCGAGATGGCCGGGGGCAGGATCTTCAGCTCTGTACTTTCTTGCAAAAATCCATCTGTAAATTGAATTTGTTACATTGGAATATAAACCCATTTATGGGGGGGGGGGTCTCCACATCTTATTTCTTTCCAGCATCAAAGGCTCTTGGATCTTCTCGACGCTGAGAGAGATGCCTTAGAAGAGAACGTAAAAGAGACTTTGAGTCAACAAGCCCAGCATCAGAAGGTACTGCTTTCAATACAGAGACTGTTAGCATTGGCTTTGTTAAAAAAAGACCCGCATTCAGCTGACCCCCCAGCCCCACCCCGTCGGAGTCGCGGGGAGCTTTCGCCGCCCGGAGCCACGCTTAACGCATGCGTGTCCTCAGCCCCGGTCGTGATACTTCTGTTTATTTTCAGTGTATGAAAATTTCAATTCGCGGCGAGGAAACAGGAAGCACTACTTATGTCAAGGGAAGGCTGCTTTACATTAGCCTGCGGGTGCCGGTCGATTAAGCTGCACAAAATATGGTCGCACTGTGTGAAGGGTGGGTGTGACCAGACTGAATTTGGAAAGAAATTGTATAAGTAAATGCATGAAGAATGTATCTCCTGATATTATGTTGCAGACTTGCAAGACCCTTGGTAAACACGCCTGGTTGATAAATATACATTCCAGTGCACTAGCTTCCTGTCTCTCTCCAATGTAAACATCTGGTTTGATATGAAGTGTAAACTGTCCTTAGGATACCTACATGTAAAGCATGAACTGTCCTTAGGACTTCAGTGTTTGTCACAAACTGTGTCTCAGTGTGAGATTACCCAGCCTCCCCTGTGAGCTTTCTGCTAGCATCATAATACCTGTATATGGATTCCATGCCTGAGAATACTGAGACCCCAGTTGTGTTGTCTTGTTTGTTGCAGGAGTTGCTGGAAAAGTGCTTACAGGAGGAAAAGCAGAAGGCTCAAGACACAGTCGAAGAAGCTATTAAGGTAGAAGGCAGTCTGCCATCTTGGATCCTGTTCCTTATGACTGACTGACTAAAATCGTTCATATGCAATCAGATGCTCTCCTGCTGTAGTTTTTATGTCTTGTTTTATCTCTGTCAAAACTCTTCTTCTGTCACAGCTCTGCACATAATAATGGCACGGGATGTTCAAAGTACATTTCTGTGGCATTTCCTTTAAGATAATGAGAGGCATGCCAGAATGCTCAGGTTCAGGGATTGTCAACCCGTCTGGACACGGACAAACGTGTACAGGAAAATGTTTTGTTTGAGGGGAAAAAACACACAGGTTATGTTTTTAAATACCATGTCCATCAGAATTTGCCATGGTGTTGAATGCTGCTTCTACGATGTGGAAAAGGCAGGTTGGTGATACTGAACAGCAGGATAATCAATACAGTGAGTTGTATCGGTGGAGGAGAAGTGATGAGTGATCTGGTGCCGTTGCAGGCCCAAGAGGAGCGGATGAAGGAGGCCGTGCTGGAAGCGGTGCAGGAAGAAAGGAGACGGGCAGATGAGCGGTGGGCAGAGCAGAGGGCGGAGTGGGAGGCGGAGCGTCTCAGGGACAGGGAGGCGCTCGCTCGGGCCATAGAGGAGGCCCTGACGGACCAAAGGAGGATCAGCAAGGTGGGCGATTTCCCCGGCGCTCTCTGTTAAAGTGGTGCCTGCAGTGCTGCCAAAAATAATGCAAAAGGCAGTTTAAATGGAGGATAATGACCGTGATAGTCCCTTAATAATAAAAACACATGCCTTAATATCCTGTGACCGGAGAAGGAACTTTTTCAGGGGATTCTGTCTCATAAATTGACATGTATAGATATACTTGAGACTTCAATGTGTTACATTTTTTAATAATTGTCCTTTTCCTCAAAGAGAGTGTGCTATGTGATAATGGAGGTAACCCATTTCACTGCAAGTTCAGCAATAGTATCTGACCAAACCAATCAGACGCATACTGTACAGTTACTGAAAGGGGGCACATGTTGCTTCTGATTTTACAGCTCTTTTATTTCAGCATGACAGAATTCATCAAGTTGCAGCACAGATTTCAGTGGTAGTAATGACCTAATTCGAAATGTTAGACAGGTGTAACCAAATCTTTACGTGCAGGGTTAACCAGTCACCCTGCTTTTCAGATCACTCCAGTTAAAATCACTGCAAATTCCCAGGGCCCCCATCTTCACCCTGCTTTGTAGAGTTGAATTGTGGGGATTTGATTTTATCGGTTCGTGTATCTCTGAAAACTGCAAGCCAGGGACCTGCTGTGGATGAGTGCTTTTGTGTGTGTGTGTGTGTGTGTGTGTGTGTGTGTGTGTGTGTGTGGGGGGGGGTGGTTCTCCTGTGCCAGTGAGCTGTTTTAAACTCGCCTGCCTGGCAGAATGATGCCAGTTATGGCCCCACACTGCAAACCTCCCAGTCATAGCTGCTCGATGACAGCAGATAATGTAATTCTTACTGTTGATTTTGATTTAAAGAACATATAGTTGGCTGGTCCACATGCAGTCTTGGGGGCTAGTTTGGACTGGTATGCTGTCTGGGAATGAAACATTAAAAAAGAAAAAAACAAGATTATGATTCAAAAAACAGCGCAATACTTTTCCATACATTTCTAACGTACAAATGCCTGTGTGACTTAAATTTTTTATGCTTTTTCTCTCTCTTTTAGCTTTCGATATTTTAGTGATGAGTGGTAGAACAGTTGGTTTACCTGTCAGCTGTCACTCAGACAATCTTTTAACAAATTAAAAAACATTGAGTTTTTAATTTTTAAGGTGACCTATCCTATATATAAACTGAGTTGTTTGGTGATGAACTTCAACATGAAATTTTAATTGTATAATTCTACCAATTTTTTGGATAGATTACTTGAATAACGATGTGAGATTTTAGCACTAGTGCTGCAGTTGACATCAATCGTAGGCTGAAATTTGAAAGACTGTGTTGGGTCTGAGTGCTGGAGTTATTGTGGTAAACTCAACAGCGCTGAAGACGATGGGAGCCTGTGGTATTGTGGGAAAACAGCAGCACTGAGGCTGGATAATTGAGCGCCTTAAGTAGGTCGAGCGAAATACTTTAACGGAGCAGTCGGCTGAGTGCTTGTGGCAGTCGCTTATTTAGAAAGAATGGCTGTAGGGACGGAAGCACTTATACAGACCCCTCATTATGTTGTCAAGCTTTACGAGCTGGGTAAACCAACACTGGAGTGATAATTGTAATATTGGGCATTTTAACAAATTATTTTTGAATTTGTTTGCATGCTGATGAAACCAGTGCGTCCGGTCCATTTCTATGGCCAGAGGCAGATGGACACAAGTCCTGTCCGTGACACTTGTTGGATTTCAAGGAAGTAACCAGCTCTTGAGACGGTTGAGTTCTGTACTGATTAGTTTTAATGTAAAATAGTCAAAACAAAAGAAGTATGGAACAAAATGAAATGATGAGAACTCTTGGATATGTAAAAAAGTGTGTATGTTTGTTTCAGTGTCTTAACACATCTGGGGTCATCCCCAGAGATAAGGTGTTCTTAAAAATATCAGTCAAACATCAGACATGTGGAAATTCTAAACTAGAAACACAAGTAGCCCAACAGCTACCTGCAATGTTTGCAATGCCATCTTTTCAAGAAGAGGTTGCAACAGAGCTTCATTTAATACAACCCTGTTTCCAAAAAAGTTGGAAGGCTATGTAAAGTGTAAATAAAAACAGAATGCAATGATTTACAAATCTTATAAACCCGTATTTAATTGAAAATAGAACAAAGACTACACATCAAATGTTGAAACTGAGAAATTGTATTGCTTTATGACAAATATATGCTCAATTTGAATTTGCCAGAAACATGTTTCAAAAAAGTGGGGAAGGGGTATGATTACCACTGTGTTGCATCACATCTACTTTTAACAACATTCTGTAAACATTTGGGAACTGAGGAGACCAGTTGCTAGAGTTTTGAAAGTGGAATATTGTCCCATCCTTGCCTGATATAGAATTTCAACTGCTCAACAGTCTCCTTTGTTGTATTTTTCGTTTCATGATGCGCCAAATGTTTTCAATGGTGACAGGTCTGGACTGTAGGCAGGCCAATCTAGCACCCGGGCTCTTCTACTATGGAGCCATGCTGTTGTAATACACGCAGGATGCGGTTTGGCACTGTCTTGCTGAAATATACAAGGCCTTCTCTGAAGGAGACTTGTCTGGATGGCAGCATATGTTGCTCCAAAACCTGTATATATCGTTCAGCATTGACGGTGCCTTCCCAGATATGCAAGTTACCCAAGCTGTGGGCACTAATGCACCCCAAACCATTACAGACACTGGCTTTTCAACTATCTGCTGAGAACAAGTTGGATGGTCCTTCTGCTCTATAGCCCGGAGGATACGGTGACCACGATTTCCAAATAGAATTTGAAATTTTCATTTCACGTTTTCTATTTTGCCTCAGTCCATCTTAAATTAGCTTGGGCCCAGAGAAGTCGGCGACGTTTCTGGATCATGTTTAGATATCATTTCTCCTTTGAATGGTAGAGTTTTAACCTGCATTTGTGGATGCAGCAATGAACTATGTTAATAAAAAATGGTTTTTGGAAGTGTTCCTGTTTCAGGTCCAGAGAGTACAAATCCTGACCAAGATTTTGTTTCAACCAACGAGTTCAATACTCTGTGACTGTGACTCTTTATACTCAAACCTCCACCTCTGGTTTTTAATGCCATGCCACCTGATGACCCGAAGATCACAGGGATCCAATATTAGTTTTCGGCCTTGTCCCTTACGTACAGCGATTTCTCCAGATTTTCTGAATCTTTTAATGATATTATGTACCGTAGATGATGAAATTCCCAAATTCTTCGCAATATCACATTGAAGAACATTATTCTTAAATTGTTGCACCATTTGCCCACGCAGTGTGTCAGAGTGGTGAACCTCTCCCCATCTTCACTGCGCAGTGACTCTACCTCTCCGGGAGGCTCTTTTTATACCCAGTCATCTTACTGACCTGTTTCCAATTAACCTAATTAGTTGTGAGATATTCAACCAGGTGTTTTGTTTTCGCATTACACAACTTTTCCGGTCTTCTGTTGTCCCTGTCCAGACTTTTTTGAAACATGTTGCTGGCATCAAATTCAAATTAAGCATGTATTTGTCATAGATCAATATAGTTTCTTACTTTAAACATTTGATATGTTGTGATATGTTCTGTTTTCAATTTAATAGGCGTTCCTATGATTTTAAAATCATTGCATTCTGTGTTTATTCACAATTCAAACAGCGTCTCAACTTCAAGGTAGGGTTCCAAAAACAGTGGATCAAGACATGCCTAATTGTCATTGTCTGAAACCTTATTAAAGTTGGGTAGTTGTGTCCCTCGATTATCCTTCTTTGGGAACACACTCTTTTGTTAGGTGTCTACTCAGCTCTCCCTTATCCTGGAAAGGATGGATTAGTGTAGATACTGCGACTTACTTTCCCATCTAGATGTGCTCCAAAACTCATAGCAATCGTTTTTTTTTTTTTTACCTCAGGATACCCTGTCACCCTCAAGCTACTACACCCTTCATGTTAATTTACCGTTTATATATCCCCTTTTTCAATAAGAAATGTTAACTGAAGATAAAATGCATAAAATAAACATTGCTGAGTACCCACTCTGCCGTAGGTCTAAAATCCACTCATTGACTACTACTATTCATGCTTCTTGGCTCAGTTTTTTTTTTTTTTTTTACCCTTCCATCTGTCTTGTTTTTGCATGTTTTTTTTCTAAATTTAATAATATCATCATGCATCCTCGTCCTCCGGCAGTGTTCATGATCAGCTTCATATGGAAAACCCGCCAATCATGTAAAGAGACATCGTCCCGAGAAAGACTCAGGAGGCAGGAATGTATCTGATTGCGATCGCTAGCGTGGGTTGACAAGCGATGACCATAACTCTCTCCGTGCCTCTGATTATAGACTGGGGGTCTCTACTGTTCAAGTCCGATAACTATTGTAAAAGTGGCAAGTCTGCAGTAGAATGGGCTTCTTATCTGTGCCTTAAAAGCCCATCCAGAAGCAGAAACTGTCAGTCAGCTGGAAAATGGCACCTGCTCTGTATAAATGTACCCCCAAAACTGTATAACACAGATTTATTAAAACTGATATCCCCAGCAAGGCTAATATTTTTTGTTCTACCACTAAATGTCGGAGATTTATCATTCAAACATTCTAAGGGTTTATGTAGGTACTTTTGGACCCAAGTCTGGTGGGTTTGATGCACAGCCAGCCAAAATATTGTGTCCATGCCAGGAATCTGCTCTGAGTCCGCCATCAGCAAGCTGTGAAGGCCTGCCTAAGGGCCACAGGGAGTCCTTTTGCCCATGTTGTGAATGAAGGCCTGCCTAAGTGCCACAGGGAGTCCTTTTGCCCAAGCTGAGAAGGCCTGCCTAAGGGCTGCAGGGAGTACTTTTGCCCAACTGTGAAGACCTACCTAAGGGCCACGGGGAGTCCTTTTTTCCAAGCTGAGAAGGCCTGCCTAAGGGCTGCAAGGTATGCTTTTTCCCATGCTGTGAAGAAGCCTGCTGAGAACCCCCCCCCCCCCCCCCCCACCCCGACAATAATATCAGGGCAGCTGCCTATCATCTTGTGAAGATTGTAATGTTTTCAAACAAGGTGACTGTTTCAGTGCATTTGGAATCAGACAGGGAACAACGCACAATTGATATTAAGTATTTCTTTATGCAACTATCATAAATACCAGCTCGTGTGAACTTTCCCACTAAAGAATGAAGGTTTTTTTTTCCCCTGGTGCTCTTAGAGACGGGACCATTTTCCAGTCTCACTGTAGTAGGGTGCCAGCCTGCATTTCTGATCTTGGGCCTTCTTGTATTATGGAGGTGGCACTTGAAGTCTCTGATAGATTCAGGACAGTTAATTAGCGCCAACTAGCCAATGTTAATGCCACTGACTCTGGGCTGCGTGTCAGCAGAATAACATTCAGGCTAATGTTATCCTCATCATAATCACTAAAATCACGGTGTGAATTCCGTAGCAACTTCCTGTCTACCACCTTGTGCTTTTAGATTGGTCAACAGAGGCTTCCGTTTGTGGATAACAGACGTGCTTCATCTAAGAAATTTATACATACTCAGTATATTTACGGTTAACCGGAGATGTTAATTCGTTTTTGGCAATACCGCCGAGTGTCCAAAAGAAACGAACGAGCCACTTTGAGCAATTCCAGAAGTCTGCTCAGATTTCTGTTTATGCTTGCAAACATAGAGTATGTTATGGTATTAGACGTGCCGATCCCTCACCATACCAGTGCTGACCTGCCAGAGTAGTCGCACACGGTCGTCGGGGCGACCTTGGGTGAAGCTTATCTCACCTGTCCAGCTAATGGGATGTTCCCTGCCATGCCAAATGACAGTGATTAGCATTCTGCATGCTTGCCCTTGTTCATTGTGTCGGACACATCAGTCCACTTGACTGAACAACGTGGAACGACAGAGAACTGTCAGCAATTTCTCCAGCCACTTGATTGGTTTGTAATTAATGTGTGGTCTAGACGATGCTCCACTTGAATAGTGTCTGGGGGTTTTTTGGCGAGCCTCTACATTTTGAAAGACCAGAACATGTGTTTCTCTCAGGAGGGATGAAGCATGTAGCTTTGTCAGCATCGTAAGTCTTTTTCCCGTCGCAGGAGGCAGTAAAGGAGGCTATAGCAGAAGAACGACAAGCAGGGGAGAGGAGACTTGAGGACATCGTGTTGAAGGTTCGAAATGACCTAACTGAATTTATGAAGGAGCAGAAAAACGTAAGTATATGGGCTGCGTGGTGTATATGATCTTGACCCTGGTCAGGATAAGTGGGTGGAAGGTGGCTGAGTGGGTGGAGGAATGGATGATGTAAACACTGAAACATGTACAGTAAAGGTCTCTGTCCCTTGACAGTAAACTCTGTCATTGGAAAAAGGCTGGCATTTCGCCTTCGGTTTCTTTGAAGGCCTGGGATTTCGCTCCTCCTCATTCTCTTTATATGGCTGGATGCTGCAGTGTACTAAAGTATTTAGCGTAACGGAATTTTTTTAATGGTTCTCCATTCCACATACATCCCATGATCGGTAGTTTTATGTTTTGTAACCGAAGGATCGGTAGCTAAGGAGAATATAATCAAGGCTGCCTAATGCAGTTCGCTTTAGGCCAAGTTCTCAAATTTGTGTTCTGAGTTCTTGCGATCTCGGCACCATTTCAACCAGGCCAGGCAGGAGGACCAGGTCACCTGATCGACCCTCGGCGTCTTCCCACACTTCAGCCGAAAGCGGGTTCTGTGCAGTTTGTCTTCATGTCTGACCAGATCCGGTGCACCTGACACGTTTGGGTCTCTGTCATTTCGGTCCTCTGCCACTGGTGGCTTGCGGAGGTGGCTGGGCGGAGCTTCTGCATCGTACCCAGGTGTCAGTCTGCTGCATGAGTTCGGGTAGCTGACTTTGCTTCACAGGCGAACCAACAGAACGACCGCCAAAACATCACAGATCCCATTCTAGACGAGAGGCAGGTCATTGAAAACAGCTGTCTGCCCCTGGGGGTGGTTTTTGTTCTAGTATATTCACACACCTCTCTATTTATCTTGGCGTGCCACTTCTGTTAATCCATAACTCCAGGGAAAAAAGCTGACTGGTTGTTTTTCCTACATTTGCAGATTTATCATTTCATAATTTTCTTATCTCATGCGGAGTGTCCTTCATTAGTGTTGGTGATTTTTGTCTCAATTTTTAATCTCGTGTATACCAATGAGTCTGGCATTTTGGATGGTAATTGCAAATGGCAGTCTCAATGAGACTTCAGGCACTAAGTGCGGTACCTTGATAGTAAGAGCTCACATGCCCTTTTAAGCTTTATTTTTGTTTCACTGTACATTACTCTGTTTAAGGAAAAACTCTCAGAATCGTGGGTGGTACATAACCATAACTGGTTTATTTTTAGAGTCTTACTTTATTAGCCTTGTAAGTAATTAGTCATTGGATGTACTAATACTGTACCACGATGGGATTTAAAGAGTAACTGGAATTTTTATATGGTTAACAGCAATGTCTGAAGCAGGACTCCAGGTTTCACTGAACCTGCATGTAAAGTTGGCACCTCCTGCTTGTGCTGTGGCGCTGTGGTGGCAAAGAAAGCGGGTAAAAATACCAAACTGGAAGTTATGGCCGTGTGTTGGTGCTGCAATAGGTGGTGGTTAAATGTTTTTTTTTTTAATGTGGCTAACCACTGGATTCTGTGGAATCTATATATATAAACAGCACCCAGACATCACATTATTAATTGACCTTTTGGGGAAAATTACTCCTATGACATTAAAATAATGAAAACCGCATCGATTGGGTCACTAGCCTAGCACTGAAGTATATTTGCTTAACCCTGATGTCACTGGGGCTGAGTTCAGCCTGGACGTGATTAACTTGCTTTAATCCCTCTGCTCTTACAGGGTAAGGGCCCCTTTACATGAGGCAGCCTCTAAGCTGTAGTAATAAGTAGATTCATAGGTTAGTTCTCCATGTTCTGAGTTTTACAGCATCCCTCTGAGGACAGGAAGTCCACACTGGCCTCACGCACACATTCGCTGCCCCTTTGTACTGACAGTGCCATAAATAACAAAGTACTTTTCCTTGTGTTATCTTTATTAGGCGTTATGTGAGGCTTTGAACGTTCTGGTCTAAATTAATTAAAGCCAACGTGCCTTTGGGCCAACCTGTGTGACGCTTTGAAGCGAGTTTTTACACATAAATAGTTCTGTACATGAGAGAAATCGACGCTTATTAAAATACACAGAAACACATGTTTAAGGGCTTGCTATGCATGTCTAATAGAAAACATGATGGGGGGAGTGATACTGTACATAGCAGAGGAGTTTAAACAATGGATCCATTTTAACATGCCAGTTTTACCCTTTGTTAACTTGCACATTGTTAAAAAAAAAACGGTACAGCCATTTGAGTAGCTCAGGCAGTGAGAGGGCCCTTTTTCTATTCTGGATAAGTCTCATTTAGCTTAAACTGGGATCCTGGTAACTATAACCAGTTGGTCTCATGGTGGTAATATGGAATCTGGTGGGTTTAACGCCTCTGTTGGTTCCAGCGAGTACACCCTTGGGACATTTCAGGTGTTCATGAGTTGCTGGCGTTACGGTGTAACGGCGTTAACGACTTCTGTACTGTGGAAACTATAGAACAAAAATATCTGGAACCTATAAAGCGCGTAAAACTCAACGCTTTCGTGTTAATCCATGCTATTCTCCAGGTGTTATTCTTCTGAGCGGGTGGAGAATGCCCTTGTGTTCAATAGAGAAGTCTGTAGCACTTCTTAACAAGCACCAATGCCTGAGCCAGCGAAGGATTCCCATATGATGGAGGGATGGGGAATGGAGTACCATCTCTTCCATCAGAAGCTGAAAGGTTCCTTTCTGAGTGCCAGAGTGGTGCGTGTTTCTGTTAGATAAAAAGGACAGGAATTCTTGTAATGTTGAGTCAGGCTCTTCAAAGGAGTACCCACCCACTCAGTACTGTAAATAAATACTGTAAATAAATACTATTTGGGTGGCACATTATTGAGTCAGATCTAAAGAATTCAGACTTCAAGAGTTCCCCGTGCTAAGATGTTTTCCACAAAGCCGTTCTTATTCTACGAAAGCCGCACACGGTACAGTGCATTGGCAGTTAGCAATACAGTAGCACAATACAGCCATGTTGCTGTTAACATTACATTTAAACTGTGATATTCTAAGGTGAAGATGAGAGATCAGCTCAATAATTGGGCTCAGTCGATATTTTTGTAAAAGATCTACAGTAAATTCATGCCATTTCGTGTGTGAAATTCTGTGTAAAGAAAATTTTGTCTGGTTTTTAAAATATGAAGAAATTAAGGTGTAAATAAATTTTCTTTATGGTTTACAGGGTCTCAGAGAGTCCTGTTATGGAAGCCTATATCTGTGTATCCACAGGCTATGATTGTTCTGACTATGCCTTACTTAAGGTGATCCGGTAGAAGAACTGGTAGAAGTTTCTCAGAAAGGGTTCAGAGCAGTTCAAGAGATTAGAGGTACTCATGTTATCAGGCATAGGCCAGCCATCAGAACTGCTCTTATTTTGGGCTGGAGTGGAGGGAACATAAGGGATAGAGCCTCAGGTGTTCATGTAGCCATGGTGACATGTAATCACCTCCCACCCCACTCTCAAAGATCTGTTCTCAGGCTCTTGGAGAACTTGCAAAAGCCCGTCATGTTGAAGAGCCGAGCCAAGCTGTGACAATGAATGACAGCGGAATCTGCAGCGGAAAAGCCTGCAGAGATAAATACCAAGTTACTACGGTATCATCATGTTCACCACTGATGGTCAAGTGGTTAGCAGTTCAGTGTTGTGGTACGTGAAACAAACACATAGGACTATGCATGGGCCAAATGAGAAGCTCATGCTATTTAGCAAACAGCCAGGCAGAATAGTTGTCATCTTGTCCTTAATTTTGCTTCAGCAGAGGAATGCTGAAGCAAAGTCAGGATGAGGCTTCTCCATTGTCCGTGAGTGTTGATGTTCCAAAGTTCCTAAACAACTATGAAATTGTTTTTAAGGAGCTGAACTCTCTGACCTCTGGAATTAGTCACAGTCAGTGGAGCTCCTTGAATGCACTCACGCAGTGTGAGATCAGTGCTGATACGTTTCCTGTTAACCCTACAGCTAATCTTTGGCTAAGACCTGTAACATTTGCTCTCTGCTCATTTTACCTGCTCCTCACATTGAATTTGGAGATCGATGGCTCTTGACTACATCAGGTCAGAGGCTGTTTCTCTTCCAGTCATCATTCTTGACAACCTTTAATCATACTGTCTTTTATTTGTGTGACTCTTCTGTCTGTGTCAAGCAGCTCTCTGTCACTGTACAAAGGTCAGCCTTGGGCCCCACGTCAGTCCTTTCTTAGGTCAGTCAACAAAAGTGGCATATACAGTGTTTATAGTGTTCTTTTTGTGGCTGCCTATCATACCCAGTATCTCATAGCAACAAATATTAAACCAGAGACAGGCAAATATATTTTAATATTATAATATATTTGAATTATTTCTAATAATTTTAGATGTGTTAGTTGTGCAGTGCCATTGTTGGCTTGCAGTTGTAACCTTTTTAGCGTTTTATGCCCTATGGGGTTTCTTGAAGGAAGGCAGGGGCCCCAAACCCTTTTGCATAACCTTGTGTGACTTTGATCTTTAATTGGACCATTTGAAGACGGCTCCTTTGCAGTAAAATTTTCATCCACATTTTAATTATTGTGTTTTTCCAAGGTTGACCTGGCAAAAAAAAAAGAAAATAATTTTCGCAAACTGTTTCCAAAGGTAATATGATTATCTTGAGAAGGAAGAAATTTGATGATGTTTAAACAGCTTACAAAGACAAAGAATTGTACTTACAAATTGACAGAATATTTCTTGGTGAATCCGAAAAAAATATCTGTCAGCATGAGGTCTCTTCGATTTGTTTATTTCCAAATGCATAAGTGACCTTCTTTGAGTACAAAAAGAACAGTTTGTTTTGAATTGAATATGTAGCTGAAATCAGCCAGGAAAAAATGCTTTAATTAACATAAAATGAGCACAACCCAGGTATTCAAATAATATAAAAATCACGGATCAGCTAAAGTATATTTGAAATGCTCAGCTGTAGACCATCTTAATTTACAGAAAACTTTAAAAAGGCATTAGGACGACTGTCAGCTCTGACGTCCGTTACCATTTGGAAATGGCCTCCTTGTTTGGTGAGATCATTCTGGCTCTGCAGCCCCATGTCACCATGCATGCTTCTCTGTAATACTTTTGTAAACTAAATATAAATACTATAAATCTCTATATGAACTTGGACTGGCAGTACTGAGTATATTCACTCAGATTGTTAAATCTTTCTTGTATTCATATTTAAATAGTGTAAAACAAAACAAAATTAATCGCAATGTAAACGGATATAAATTAGAAGTTCAATTTGCCAAGCATTACTAAAAGTAATAATAATAATTAAAATAATTTGTTGGCATAAAACCAGTGCAAATATGCAGAAATAAAACAAAACATTTTTAAAATCATATTTTAATATTCTTTTGTCATGATTTTTGCCCTCTTTTTTTACCTTTTCAATAATTGCTAGGTTTGGAGATCTAGTCAGATTTTCACATCTAGACATTTATACCACTGTAGAATGATACCTCCTATGTTGAGTCAGGGGCTCTTCGCTAGTTGGTAATACTCACTCGGTTATGACTGCTGTCGTCATGAACAAATGATACGGAGAGGATAACTAATTTAGGTTAAGATTACACAATATGGCTGTCTGGTGAAAGCTCCTTTTACCAAAGCAGTCACATTGGGGAGGAGTGTGTGACTCAGTCACATTTATGCATGTCTCCACAAAGATGTTGATTGGAAGACTGCAGTATCATTACTCATTGCACAATAACTGAATGAGCTAATTAATAATGAGCATTTCTGATTTATTTTTTACCTCAATGGGTATAATTTTGAATATTTAATATCTGAATTATGGGGCAGACTCATTTCACCAATGTTAAATAGCTGTCTCTGCTAAATATGTGTAGTTTAATGCTTATGAAAATTTTTCCACTCATACATTATGTTTTGTTTTATCCAGTCTTTATTGCATATGTATATGTGATGAGAATAACAGTGGTACTCAGTAAATTATATCGACTTGTGAGTCTGGCTTTTGTCGCGTTCAAGAGTTTTGGGAGCCTGGCTTATTTTGTCAGAAGTCGCACAGCTTGTAACATTCTGAAAAGTCATATTCATGGATGATTGTTTAGCTATAATTTAAGCTGCCATGAAGATATGCCTGTGATATCATAACGTCAGCGCCCGATTTTACTGGGACAGTAAATAATCAGCTGCAGTCATCGCATGGCTTTTTCAATCACTGAGCCATGAAAGCAGTTCTTACATAAATGTCAGTCATTTTAATTTCCTTTAAAATATTCTCCGCTCTAACGAAGACCAAAACGCAGTCAGGGCTGTGGAATTTTGAACCTCACCATGCAAAAAATCAATGACTTATGTTTTTTTGTGCTTAACAAGCTTAGCAACCTCTGTTTGACAACAGGTATCAAACAAAACGGCAGTTTATCCCAGAAGACGGGTTTGTCCTGATGAACAACCCCTTTTCCATCACTGCTTTTCCAGTATAGGGTTGTGGTGAACCTGGAGTCTGTGCCAGGAAGCAGAGGGCACAAGGCAGCGGGCACCCTTTATGGAATGTCAATCCACTGGATGTAAATTTTAGTATTTCTTTAAAGGAAGCAGATCTGTCCGGCACATTTCAACTTCTCTGAAAGTTTATTGCTCTTCATGTTTGTTATACCTTTGATTTGTGTCGCAGTTGGTTGAGGTAGCATTCAGGGATAGCTGGCATAAAACAGTTGGTAGGTTAGCAGTTTTCTCCTTTTGACACTCAATGAATGTGCTGTTGTAGCCAAGTCGCAAGAATGAAAAGAGCACTTTTCAAAGTAGCATGTAGCCGGTGAGTGCTTTGGTGAGATCTTCCAGATGTTTGGGTGCATTAGCCAGGCCGCTCCTCGCATCCTGACTGCGTGACAGATTGTTGCAGCTCGCGAGATGTAAAAAGGCCGCTTTGCACTCGCTGCGGGACTGACCACTAACACATGGGCCCCATTTAATTTAATGGCTGTTTCAAAGACAACAGGGCTTTAAACGTACACGATGTTTCGGAAGATGATCATTACGACTGTCAGCAAGGGTCCCAAACACACTCATTTCTTTATAACCAGGTGCCAGCATTCACTTTAAAGCAATGGTTACTTTGGATACACTTCAGGACTGCTATATTATATTCGTAATCAGTGTTGCGTGGCAAAATTGCTAATCATGTTTAAAAATGTCGAAGTAGAGTGGCATGAAGGCATCATCCAAAAACATGTTCAGTGAACTGGTGTTTCAAAATTTCCCATCAGTTTCATAAATAAGGGCTTAAAACAGAGCATTTCCTGGCCTCACTGGTAAAAATCGACTGTATAGAGTGTCTATTGATAGTACTAACATAATTCCATATGGTGATTTTAGCTCCTGCCCATTCCCAGAATTCCCTTATCCCTACTAAGGGTTGTACACTAAACATGCTTCAGGGTTGCAGTGAGTATATAAAAAAGGAATGTCATTCTTGTGTTATGTTAACCAGCCACACTCCATGGAGTTAAGCTAGAAGTAATGATCATGGCTGTTTAGGTATGGAGTATTCCTATTGGACAATCATAACTTCTTGCTTAAGTTAACCCAGCATACTGAGGAATCCTGCTTTGTGGAACACCCCCTTCATATGTATTGCCTTTTATGTACATAGACAAGACTTTTACAGGCTTGATGAATGTTGTGTTACAAACAGGGGCGTTGCTAAAGATTTCAGGCCCCATGAAAGCATATCATATTGGGCCCCTCAATCCAGACCAATCCAGGTATTTTCCAATTTTTTAAAGGCCCGCCCCTGTCACTCTGGGGCCCTTGGAATCGTCCTTACTCCCACAACCTTACGTCGCCCCTGCTTGCAAAAGTTGGTGCTAGAGAGGAATAATTTAATTGAGTAGATGTATCACTTATTTAAAAATGTATTTCTGTATTTACTCATCTCATGGAAACATATGTTCTTCAAGCAACAAAGATTTAGCAGTCACATTACAAGTAGACTAAAATCAGTTCAAAATTTACGGACCAATGTAGTGTAGGCGTGGAAAATGAAAGCCAAAAAACAACAAAGGGTAAAGAACAAAAGAAACTTAGGATAGAAATAAATCCTCATAAGGCATTAGCGGTGGGAGAACATGGATGTTCTGGGGGCCAGGTGATGTCACTGGGGCACAGTCCCACTCATCTGCAGTCAGGTGTTAATTACCAGTTATGTAAAGCAGTCTCTGTTGGCTGGAGTGAGACAGAGAGAGGCTGAGTGTAAGTCCTAACCCCGGCCTTCCGGCTCTCGCATTTACACTGTCCGTTGGTGCTGTTCTTCAAGCCAAAACAGCCGCTTTGGCTGCTTATTCTGCTCTCCCCATTTATTAAATCCCAGCAGTTCTAATCAAGTCCGCCGTTGGCTGTCCGGGGCGGAAGCCTTTACCGGAGCATAGGCAGATGGTCGGTTTCCGAGGCGTGCTGACATCATACGCATATCTTGTGATTTTGGAAGGTTTAGATGGACCTGTTTAATGCTAAGAGGGAATGTCTCGGGGCCACAACTTTAAAGCGACCGGGGAGGAACCGAATGCGTAAGAGCATCCCCCCCCCGCGTGTGTGTGTGTCACCGAGGTACTCGGAGAGACCACCCCGCTCAGTGAGGGGGCGAGAGGGAGCTGGAAGGGAACAGGGAGCACCGTCTCCACGGTAACACAAGGGGAAGAACATCAAAGATGGGCCTGGCAGAGGAGAAGGCTGGAGAAGCCATTATAAGCCAAGACGAGGAAAGTTGGAGCGCCGCAGTGGAGCCCTGGGAGGACAGGACATCCGACACCGCTCCCGTGTGAGGGCGCGCGGACGCTTGTTCTCAAGCATTTAATGCCGGGGCTCTCCTGCAGGACCCGGGCTCTGCAGCCCAGCGGGGAAGTGCAAGGTCAGCGGTGAAGGCATCATCCTGCAAGGTGACACAATGCCATTTGCATCCCGTGCTTTAATTACTGACTTAGGCGAAATCAGTGTCAAATGAGCATATTAATGCTGTTTTCATGCTGCTGAAAATGAGCTATGAGCCCTAATGGTCAATAAGACGTGATACAATCTGTAACCTGCACACTGGAGGTCTGGTTGCTGTGGCATAGGCGATCAGGCCCTTCATCAGGTTAGGAGGAGGCAATTAAATAACCAAATCTAGCTGAATGGGGCTGGGCGTGAGGCCTGGTGACGGCAGTGAAGACGTTTAACAAATGTATTACCCCACACACAGACTGACTGACCCAGGACGTTCCTCCTACACGGCAGACTCGGACCACAATTCCACACTCTCAGATTAACCAGTTTCAACTGAATTTTTTGATTCAACTGCTAGCATACCATGCTTGCCTAATCAATACCTCATTTTTTAAAAACTAATTAAGTTAATTAATGGAGCTGGCGGTGAACTTTAATGAAATCATGGAATGGCTGGAGTGAAAAATTTGGGAACCGCAAGAATTTTCTTCTAACCATCCAGTAACATGTCAGTAATGTTTTGGAGAACAGAACAAATCCTTAGTTTTTATTGTTATTCTAAACAAATAAGCGCTTGCTTGAAACATTTTCTTTGAATGGCTAAAACTTTTACACCGTACTATATACAGGCAGTCCCTGAGTTAAGAATGTCCAACTTACAGACCACTCGTACTTACCATACCATATTACCATAAACTACCATAAAGTCCATTATATAAAAAAATTTGGGTCAAATACAGTGGTTCATAATAATAAACACACACATGCTACTTTGTGACGCTCATGAAAACATTGAGTGGTTTCAGCTGTTCATCAGCTTGTGATACAGTACAGCGCCATATGTAGATACTGTTATTACTCTATAACTATTATTTTTATGTTCTGTATTAATATTTTTCCGACTTCACTACAAATTAGACTTAAAGACAGACTTAGGGAACAGATCTTGTTCATAACCTGGGGACAGCCTGTATAGTACAAAACTACGACTAATTCTGTGGAAGACACCGAAGCAATCATGAGGTGAACCAGACAAATTCTCAGTTAAGACGTTTTAAGACACGGGGAAGACAGGTGTAGAGTCTGCACGATGTGCATGGTACACATGGTGGTACCTGCAGGTCTACCTGGAGATGTGGTGGTACATACAAGTCTACCTGGAGATGTGGTGGTACATACAGGTCTACCTGGAGATGTGGTGGTACATACAGGTCTACCTGGAGATGTGGTGGTACATACAGGTCTACCTGGACATGTGGTGGTACATACAGGTCTACCTGGAGATGTGGTGGTACATACAGGTCTACCTGGAGATGTGGTGGTACATACAGGTCTACCTGGAGATGTGGTGGTACATACAAGTCTACCTGGAGATGTGGTGGTACATACAAGTCTACCTGGATGAGACCTCATTGAAAGTTTAAGGACACAGGTACAGCAAACATGGTCTTATGAAGTGTTATCCTATGTCATCAGAAGAGGTTGCCCTAGGAGTGAAATTCCATGCTGGGGACAGGCATGAACCCTCGTGAGAACGCATGAAGTCTGGTTTTACTCGCTCAGAAATCAATACAAAACTTTACAGAATGGAATTTTATGTAGTTGAAAGCCCTCTGTCTGGGTTTGAAGGTCCATCAAAAAACTGACTTCCACACTCAAGGTTTCTTATTGGCCTGACGCATACCAAACGAGGCCTCTGGAGTGGCCCACCAAGGGGTCTAGGGTGGTGGTGGACACCGGGTCCCAGGAGCAGACCTGGCATTTCAGACAGGTAGTCTAGGAAGATCCAAGTGATGGTTTTATAAGTAGATCGTATTTCAGTCCCAACAGGGGCTGGGTATCCCATAGAAAGGGAACGGCCACTGTGGCATCGCTGGAAGTATCAAGCGGGAAGCAGATTGACAGGAATAGGAGGGGTGGATGAGTAACTGAATCTGCCAGAGCATCAGGTTTAGTTAAAAAACAAATCTAAAGGGTCTGTGTAATGTTGACAGTGCTATTAGCAAAGGAACAATGATGTGAAAAAACAGCCTTAGACCAGCACGCATCTCGGTTTTACGCTGGCGTAGTTTAAATGAGGAAATCAGACAATATGTACATCTCATAACGGCACGTTCTCTCCCCAAGGCGGATGATGGTTGTGGTTACACTTTATACATGCAGAAGCAGTCAGAATTATATGCACTAGTGGTCTTGAGCACAGTATGTCTGTGAAGGTTTTCAGTCACCCCGGTCATGGTATGATTTATAGTAATATGTCAAAAACAGCTGGACTCGCTGTTGGATCTTGAATACGTTTCACCACTCATCCAAGAGCCTTCATCGTCTCATCTGAATGTGGGAAATTCCTTGGAATTTCAGCCTCCTTCGGTGATCCAACACCATGATGTCACTAAGACTCCTTAGATCACATGATAATCATGTGAAGGCCCTTGGGGTCTGGAGGTGTGAATAAGTGTGAAACTTATACCACCATCTTTGACTTACTACCAGATATTCTTCAATGCCACTTTTCTGGGCCATTCCTCAGATTACTCAAATGTGATATTGTCCCCATCAACTCAGCAGTACCAAAAAAGTAAATCCTTTAACGGTAACTTTAAGTAGAATTTAAATCCAAGTGACGTTTATCCCGAAAGCCCTCAGCGGTTATAGCTTAATCAGGACCGCGGAATCCCAGCTGCCTCATCGTGCTACTTGACTACCTATTTGCAAAAGTAGTTTCGTTGCCATGGTTCTAACGTGTTTTAAATACACATTAAGGTGCTTTTCCAGCAGTCCCTGAAGAGAGCCGCAGCTGTGTCCTATGGGGGCAACACCGGCCTTTAACGAAAGCCAGACAGGCTGCAGGAAACCAGGAAGTTAACCCGCCACACCGCAGTGGGATGTACAGAAACTTGGGCTGTTGAATGCCAGAAAGACTTGGGTCACATGTGGCCAGAACATGCCTCCCGTTGCATGATGGAGCTGAGGATGCTTGTTATTGCGCAAATATTTGAATTTATCTTGTTCAGTACTGCTATGGAGGAGAGGTGATCTGCATGTGAAGAGGAGGAGAGGGGAAGCTGCAGATTATTGGAAAAATTATTTGACCAATAAAAGGATACACTGTCTAGATTTTTCTCAGGCAACTATATAAGTAGGTTACCTATTTTTGGATTTTCTGGCATGAACTTTGAAGAATGTAAACCTGAAATGGTGAATTGATCATCACCCGACAGTGTGGATACTTTAAATTCCCTAAATTCACGCCAGTTCCCATTGCTGCTTTGCACTCCGCTGACTGCCTGTAAAAACAGCCAAGATGTCTTCCTCTTTTCTGGCCTACAACACACCCAGAGAAAGTTTTGAGGGCAGCTCTGGGTTCAGCGAGGCGGTATGTGCACAGAAAGGAACACATGGTCTTCTGTGTCCCCACCCACGGTTCACAATCCACATTCCAGATGTCCTAGCAGCTGGTTGCGTTCCAGCAGGATGCCAGACGACGCCGAGGGTCGTTTGACGGCGGACATGGCCTAGGACATGGTCACAGATAACAAAGCTTGTTGTAGGAGTGTGTCTCCTCCACTTCATCTGCGGCAAGTGTCTGGTGACACGTCGCAGGTCTGAAGGAGCTGTCGCTTTCATCCATTCCCAGAAAGAACAGCCACTTTTAGCCTTTCCCCAGCTATTGTTTACCTGTCCCAACATCCATACTGTATAACCAAGTCTGGACTGAATGCTGAATGCTGGACTTCCTGTTCCCAACTCCTTCAGCTAAATTTAGGTGTCTTTTTTATTTACTTAAACATGAAGAGACCTGAAACTGAGATGCATAAATTTCCCATGGATGGCTTGAGCAGCAGGTGAAGGGAAGACTGGAAGATTTTGAAGTTAATAAAAGACACGGTGCCCCCAAGCGGCCCCACCCTCCTCGTCTTTTGTGTGCCCATCTTTTACGAGGTGGACCATCTGCAGAGCATTCCTTCCTCAGTTTGGTCTGGTGAAGCATCAGCCATGGACAATAAAAGGCCTGTTGGAGGGCACGCTCCGGCGCTCGCACAAAGCGTTTATCGAGCCGCGTTTATTTTTCTTATTCTGGGGAAGCCCAATGGCGGAGCTTGACACGTACCCGGGTGTCGTCTTGTGGCCCCTGGGAAAAAGCAGCTATTTCTGACCACCGGGTCAGCAGCCTGAGCACCTGTGGTCTAAATTTAAATGTGGGGGGGCAAGAGGAGCGTGTGTGTGTTTACACCAAGGGATGGAGCAACGTTAGGTTTTTCCACCCACATTCCTGAGGACAGCTGCTGAGCAGGAGGTGTTCCCCCGACACCCCCTGGCCGAGGGATGTGTGCCGGGCAGATGGGCCCGCGTGTTTTCCTGTTTTCTTCTCTGCCCTTTTTGCTGCCACGTGTTCCCCAGGCTCACGGGGTTAGCCCCCCGAATGAGCGAAAGGCTTGTAGATGGGTGGTGGGCCCCCGCGGCCAGCGAGTGACCCCCGCTCACCGGCTCGGGGAGCCCCCTCGCGTGTAATACCTCATCAGTCAGCCACCCATTGAAACCTCATTAATCAGGCGGCAGTTACACTCAGCCAGCAGGGCAGTGATCGTGGGCTTTGTGGACGTCCTGAGGCTGCACTGAATGCCAGTTATTCATACTGGCTGATCCACACCAGCTTTATATAAAAATGTAAATAATAAAATTCAGGTGCAGGCTTCTATTTGTCATGTGGTGTGACTGTCGAAGTGGGTCAACTTTCTAACTTTTGTTATTATTATTTATTAAATGGTATTTGCATGCTTTTTTGGCTAAAAACGTTTTTTTTTTTTTGAACGGACCCTACTGACCTCACATTAGAGCTTGGCTTTGCTTTTAACAGGTGTGAGTACTCAGCCGTTTAGTTTTTTCCACCTCGATTTAGTAGTATAGGAATAAACATTCTTATCATGACATTAATTATTGAAACTGTGGCTCGAATTCTTAACATTATGAGGAATTGTTTTTATTAAGCGTTTTTTTATGCTCTTTTTCCTGACTGCCCCCAGAGCCTCTAATCCAGTGTTTCCCAATCCAGTCCTCGGGAGCCTACAGCCAGTCCACATTTTTGCTCCCTCCCAGCTCCCTAAGGAGCAAAAGCACAGATTGTCTACTAAGATTTACTGCGTGACGACCTTGTGAACAAGGCCGGATTTTAAACCTGAGGTCTCACGCTATACTTGTAAACGTAATCGGCTGTTTGTTTCTCATTAATACCAGCCTGTTTACGGTGTTCCTGAACCACCCTGTGGCTGATCTCCGCGCACGATCTCAGTGGTCGCTCCTATGTACCTTCCCAGCACTGCCCCATTTGGCAGCCTCTGCCCCCCTGTTCCCAGGTGCCGTCCTCAATCAGCAGATGGAAAGGCAGCCCTCTCTGTTACCGTGGTTTCCCCTGTCGTCCATGTGGTTCTGGTTTGGTCCTGAAGCGGACTGTTTTCTTTGGATGTCCAGCACGCCTGTCTGTAGTGTTTCTCAGTTCCCCTTTTGCATCGCCATCCATCAGTTTGACTCGTGCACTGAATCCGCTTCGGCTTTTATTTTCTTTGACACATCGGCCTTTTTCCTCAGGAGCATGACCTTCTGCTCATGTGGGTCTGTCCCTGAAGATGCAGGACATTCTTGTTTATCTGCAGCCTGCTCCGATGTTCTCCCTGACACCTGGGTTGTGTTCTGCATCCTGGTATTGGTGTTGAAATCTGTGTGGAGGGGAAACGGAATTGAGCCGTTTCGGGGCCAATCTGATAGGCTGCCGGACCGTGTGTGTGGTCCAACTCAAAAACCATTCACTCGATTTAAAGCGGCTGTGTCCGAATTCAGAGGCTGCATCCTTCTAAGGCTGCTTTCTGAGACTGAATGTGTCACAGTGATGCATTTTAACACAGCCAGCGTGTCATGGAGTGAAGATGGTGGTTCGGAAGAAAGACCTTTCTCTTAATGGATGAACACGCACGTGGAAACCTCTGTTAGCTTCACGTGTCGCCGGACCTGATCGAAGGTACAGAGAGTGAACATTTAGTTTTCCTTTTCACTGATCATGTCGATAAATGGACGGCAGCCTGACCAGACAATCCGGCATCGTCATGGTTACAATATGGTTCTTTGATGGATTCTCAGTAGAGTTTTACTTGGAAATTCCCAACAATTCTGGCTAGGATAATCATTTGGAAAATGGATGGAAACGGAATATTTAAAGTTTTATTTTTCACTGTTGTTGCATTAGATTTCTTTATTTGCTCATTTTTGCAGAAATATATATTTGAATTATAGATTCATATGACTGACGCTGTAGATGCAAAGGCCTGTTCTCACACGTTGGGGTGTCTGGTTAGTGTTGCCATAGTGTCTCATTTGTGGTTTCTCAGCATCCCGGAGCTCCTGTGGTCCTCCAGCATCTGACACCTGCATTCAGCCCGTTATCCTGTCACATGCAGCACATCAATGTCGTCCAGGCACTTTGGGTCTGACGAAGGTTTTTCACTGTCAACAATTCTAACCCATGTCAGGTTTGTTTGTTGAGCTTCAGGTTTTTAAGCTATTTTTGTCCTGACCTCAGGAGCTGAAGGTCAGAGGTCAGGATGAAATGAGGCGAGAGCTGAAAGGGCGTCGAGTAGCAGCGGGGTCCTGGTCAGAGCACTTCATTAATAAAAAAAGAGGTGTTTTTTTGCCTGTGAAAGTGATCAGACCTGGCTGGGTGGCGCTCTAGAGGCCTGGGGAGTGGTCGCCACCCGGTGGCAAAAAAACAGGCTCGGCGTTTATTTAGAAAATGAGATCATCGTTCTTTTGGGAATACTTGGTAAAAATAGAAAAAGAAAGGTGGGGGGGGCACGTGTTCTTCACGTCGAACTTTGGTTTGGCTGCGGCCAGGAAGATATTCTGTGTACCTTCTCTTTGGAAATATCATCAGTGCCCGCCTGACGCAGACCACAGCGAGGTCCCCCCCGCCCCGGCAAACGGGCCAGAGCCGGGCCTGGTGCCGAGCTCGCCGTGGTCCGCCTTCCTCTCCGACCGACATCTTGTTGAATGTCACACGTCAGGTTGTATTTCAGCTTTTCCCTTCGGTTTGGGCCGGAGAAGCTGAGCACTGAAAGTGACTGGAAGGAGCAGGCTTAGAGCTTCCAGAGATGCGCTAGTCATCCGAGAACATAGTGCTGGTCACATGGGAACCACTGCGTGGCCCCTGCATTCTTTTTCTGTATGACTGTTCACTAGGTGACTCTTACTCTGGGCTACGTTTCCCAAAACCATAGTCGCCAACTACCATAGCAACTTGCAAAGCTGGAACCATGCAACTCAATGGGTCCAATTATGTAAATTGCTTATGAGAGCGTTTGAGAAATGTACTCCTGTAGGGAAATCTAGCGATCACATTGGACCCATTCTGACAATGATTTAGATTGATAAAGGGCTGCGATTAAGCGGATTACAGTAGCCTGACAGTAAGGGGGGGCTGGATGCCCATTGAATGTGAAGTGAACTTGTCATCTTACTCTGTGAATGTATTTCATTTGCATAACTCCAACTTATGCAATTTAGGCACTTATGCATTTAAGCCAGTAATTGACAGTCGCTTTTATCAGCTTCGCTCCTTTGTCGGTCTGCGTTTTGATGGAGTTGTTACCGTGCTTTGACCACCCCGGTAACATGCTCTCCTCTTTCCCTCCAGCTGGAGCGCGCGACGCGCCAGAGGAACCTGGCCAGCCTGGAGCTCTTCCTGTCCTGCGCTCAGAAGCAGCTTTCAAGCCTGATGCTGGACGGCACCGTCGAGAGCGAGGGCAGCCCGGACACCTCCGTCAGCAGCCCCTCGCTCTGACGGTCATGCAGAGAAGTGGAGGGGGGGCAGATGTGCAGCCGGCTGTCCCCTGCGCCGATCGCACACTAGGTTTCTGAGTCGGGATCAGCCACTGAGAATCGCCTGCTGTGGACTATGTGCCCTGCCTGTGGCTGAAGACGGTGTTTCTGGGTTTGCGTCCTGGGTTAATGTATTACAGGCCTCCGCTGAGTCCTGAGCATGTGTGATTCTGCTCCTGTCCCACGCCAGCCTTCTCTCACCATACTGCATCTCCTCTGTCCTTATCCACACCCCTGGGACCCCCCACCCAGCACCCGATAATCGGAGGTGAGCTCGGACCGCAGCCTCCGTCCTGGGATCACTTGTCATAAGGCATGATGTCCCTCCGATTGTCTCTGATTGTACTTTAAAAAAAAAAAATTAAAAGACAGACTATAACAATCAGTGACACAGTGTACAGTGGTCACTTTAACAATGTAATGGAAAGACCAGCACTCCCTAACTTGACCAGCAGGAGGAGATCGCATCAGTGAATGTATTGCATCTAACTTCAGAGTGCCCTGTATCCAACACAAATAAACTTTGTGAATGTCCTCCCGTGTTAATAGTGTTGTTTGTTTTAAATGATTTTACCCTGTGAGTCTGATTGAGCTGTCTGATAATCCAGCCTCCCATTTAGGGTGTACCCCTGCCTTGTGCTCTGTGCTGCCTGGCATAGTGAGCATTTAGAAGACCCTGGATAAAGGAGCTGTGGGAAATTGCCCTGCTGTGACAGTGCTGCCTTTGGACCTCTATGCATGTTGCTTGACAGCGTGGCAGTGATTATCAGGCCGGTCAGGTCTGTGATCATTACTCATTTATGTGATGCTCTTATCCAAAGATGCATACAGTAGAGGGAAGGGGTATAATATATTTTTTGCGCTCCCTGGGATTAGCTGTGTTAGCTTGTTAAGCTGCAGTAGCACAGGATTGACACACGTCTGCTGTGGTTTCTGCGAACACAGTGTCTTATTCTCTTTCTGATGTACCCCTTGGTCTCCCGTTAATTTGCCGGAAACTTCTACATTCTGATAGGTAGTCAGAGCCAGCAGAAGGCTTTTTGTAAAGTCATAGCAGTCAACACGCAGTCTGAGTAATAGGGAATTATCAGGTAAACATATAGTAATGCTTTTTCCTCTTAAATACGGAAGCCAAGAACGGCCATGCTTGCAATTATTAATGTAATCGCTTTCTTCTAGAACCAGCTTATACATGTATAGAGTTTACATTGATCTCTAAGTGTCGAGCTGTAAGTCTACTTAGATGTAGATGGAACAGTACTAAGCTCAGCACATTGCACTTAGCTGAATAAGCCCCAGGGATTCAGACAGCGTATGTAGATTTGTATGTGGATGCAGAGGTTTGTTTGTATTAATTTCACACGTTAACACGTGCGATCAGTGCGAACAGTAGCATGACGGCCCCATAGCGTCACAACATAAATGGCATAAAAAATGATTGAAAACATGGCCGTTCTCAGCTTCCATACTTAAATGCATTCCTACAGTATTGTTGTTGTAAAATAGCATGGTGTGAATTTACAAAGATAACAGGAATACCATCAATCCATCAAATTTCTTCAGGCGCTTATCCTGCTTATGGGAATGTGGGGTCTGGAGACCATTCCTGACCGCTGGGAGCAGAAGGTGGAAGTCTATGACCGTCCCTCCGTCTTGCTACCCGGTCCAGAGTTTTACCTGTCAAACACTGATGATGGTGGTCTGTTATGCAGGATCATTTTATAAAGATTAGGAGAAAATCCAGTTGTTTTAGTCCTACCTGTTTTTGTTCCTGTGAAATGTTAAGTGTGGATCTTGAAAGCTGGTTGAGGAGCTTATTTCAAACATGCTTTCAGTTTTGCTGTTGCTATAACCATGCAGAACTCAACTGTGTATGACTGGTGCCTGAAGGATTTCATCTCAGTGGTGAACGAGCCGACAGAATTCCTTATCCTCCATGGTGGAACATGGACATCCAAACCCAGGTTGTCCTGGGTTGAGATTGGGCCATTATAAGTTCTGGTACATCCTAAAAGCTCCGTCAGTGTATGAACACTAATTAAATTAAAGTACCCCTTGAGCTACTCTACAGGTGAGACACTGCCCCCCTCAGGGCAAAGTGTGTAGTAGCCTCGTGCCTATGAGATGTATCTATACAAAAGAGGTTCTTCTGGAAAGCTCAGCACTGGGCCACCATTGGAGCGGGTCAGAACTCTGTGGTCGTCTTCCTGCCTCCACACAGCAGGAGGCCCCATTCTGGCATGACAAACCCCCCCGGCCACTGGCGGTCGCCGCTCACCAAATCCCACGTCTAAGCCAGTATAGACCACCACTGTCACTGAGGAAGTGGGATATATTTAGCCACAAGGCTGGGACACGTTTCTCGTTCTTAAAACGCTTGTTTGGGTTTCTGAGAAGGGGTGGGACAGGCAGAGACTTTCCTGTTTGGAGTGAGAAGCCATGACCATCTGGTGTGTGTCTGATTTGGCTAATGCATTTCCCTCCTGGTCTAATGGTTTATGATGAAATGTAAACGAGAGTAATAATTGATCATCCATCTGTCTTCCAACCATGTATTCTGCCGCAGGAAGTACAGGGGATGACCAAAGAGATGCCTGTTCATCACAGGAAAAACAAAATCTTATTCCCACTCTTTCAACAGCAATACATGGCCTAACCACATGTTTTGGGACTGAGGTAGGATGCATCGCTTGCCCAGTGGATGTGTGACTGACTGATGAGGTGTATTCCATAAAAGGCATCCTCCCGGCTTTCGAATCCTATGAAGCGGGGTCCTTACGAGTGTGATTAAGTTATTGCTTATGTACTCTCGCATTACTTCCTGTTTAGAATGATGTCACCTGCTTGTACTGGACGCTCTTCAATGCTCCGCATCTCATTTTCATTTTAAGTTCAGTTCTAAATAATAATATAGAGTCTTCATATTCTCTTATAGCAGTTGCGGTTAATGTTTTTATGGACTGACATAGCACAGTGTGCTAAAACCCAATGGCCATTAACGCCTGTTTTAAAAAACAAAAAGTAAAAGCTTTTGGCAGAGTACAACTGCATGTGCAGCACAGCAGCACTGTGTCCCAGAAATGCCCTTTGTCGAACAGGTGGTTCTCCATCTGAGGTCTGGCTAAGCCATCCAGGCAGGTCCTGTTATCATAGCTTGGTGCCCGTTTAGCCAAGACAGCTAAGCCTGCAAGTGGGGCAGCTTGGCGAGGTACTTCTTTCTGTTTCTAAGTGTCCAGACATCACACCGTCGTGGGGTGTTCTTGATTTTCACTCCCGGTTTGCTTCTACGCCGGCCTTGACAACGCTATAACAAGTGTTTTCTCTCTCACTGCCCCGGGGATCTGTGTCGACCACAGAACCCTCCTTTCCCTGGACGCCAATCCAGAGGCAGGACCCTCCCAAATGGACAAGAGGTGGGATTGTCCGTGTTGGGAGCATCAATCATCCGGAGGTGTGACTTTTCGGTATCGGTAATGAAAGCGGTGGGTTTAGCGGTGCCAGAACACACAGGGGAGAGCCATTTGCCTGGAGGACCTTGGCTGTCTGTCTGTCTCCGGATGCAATGCCCGCCTTTTCGATCTGCGAGGAGCCCCCTGCACCTCACACAAAGCTCCCATGGAAAGCCGGGATCCGTTTTCCCAGCACCGATTAACCGTAACTCTTATATTTGGCCAAACTTCGCCAGTTTTCCACTGTGGCATCCCGTGTCTCCTTGAACACATTGACCGCATTGGAATTTGGATTCGACAGCAGAACCGCCTAGCATCCTCTCCCTTGACCCGGGTGCACTACCCAGATTATGGGTAAAATGATCAGATGCACAGCGTGGTGCATAAAAGGCCTCCTTACTTGAAATCTACTCTTAGGAAATGTGCTTCCTACTTATTTGTGATCAGGGATGCATACTGCTTAAGAACATTACATCACATCCTTCACAGCAATACAACAATATTTTATGTGGTTAGAAGATGGATGGATGGAAGATACTGGGTGGATATTCCCCACCGAATATCCTTTCAGAGTTATATTTAACTCAATGTCATTCTTATGGCAGCTTTTGCTTGCTATGTCACTAAAATGTAAAAACAGGGTAAAATCCCTTCGGGGCTTCCATCACCATGGGAAAAGACAAAGAGCTGGATATTCAGAAGGGGCAGACAGTTGTGTGAATGGCTAGACGTATCTCTGAACATCTGGTAGGACAATAATCAGAGCATTCCAAGCTGGGATGGCTGTGACCTTGCCAAGAAGAGGACTCGAGTGTGTGTTCCCCCCACGCACAGTGGGGAGAGGGTGCGGGAGGCACAGAAGAGGGCCCAAGGACCACATTTCAGCAACTGCACGCTCTAGATGCATCTTGTGGTCACAAAATTAAGCATATGATGACTCCTCCATACCGTCAGGTTCCTTGGACAGGGTGCATGAAAAAAGGCCAGACGGAGAGCACCCGGAAAAAATCAAGCCTTTGGAGTTCACTATATGTCTTTGGAACTATGGTACCATGAGGTCTGCTCACATGAGACTCGAAATAGAATTATGTCAGCATGTTTGGTGTCCAAAGAAAGCACCTTCCTGCCCTCAAATTCGGTGGCGGATCACTGATGCTCTGAGGTTGTTTCGCTGCCAGTGGTCCAGAGGCTGTCGTTGAGATCAGTGGAATAATGAATTTCACCAAGTACCGGGACATTTTAGACAAAAAATCATGGGTGCCTCTCTGGAAGCTGAGACTTGGCCATAGGTGGACCTTGCAACAGGACAACAACCACAGACATACCTCAGAATCAGCACAGAAGTGGATCGGTTTTCCGATGGCCATCTTGGTCTCCACGCTTAAACCCTGTTGAAAACCTTTGGTCTACAGAGGACTGCCCATAAATGCTAGACTAACAGTATCAAGTATCTTGAAAGGTCCTGCATGAAGCGCTTTTCCATAATCCCTCCAACGGTATTCACCAGCCCTATTAAATAGCAAATAGAAGTAGCATGTTATTCTTGCTGTGGAGGCTGCACCATTTATTAAAAACAGGAGCTACCATAATTCAAAACATTTTTTAATCACATGAAGTGTTATTTCAGTTAATTCAACTGAATTTTCAATACCAATACAAATGAATATAGCAGCAAATAATTTTTATCAAATGGGCTACTAAAGGGAGTACAATATATATATATATATATATATATATCGTACACCTTCTCTCTACGGGTAGTTTCAGTTGAGGAATATGTGTGGTATATGTCAGTTTCACACCCAGTGACAGGGTAAGCAGAACTCATAAAAGAAGGAGCATATAGGAACGAAGGAAAGGGTAGAAGAAAAATCATAATATTTAACAGGGAAATTCCTTGCTCACTGTTTTGAATTAACATTGTATCACTGTATTTAGCTGCGGAGTAATATTCAAACCCTGTAAAATGAGCGCTATCCTTGGTTGAACTGTATTACTGAAAAAACATCAGAGGAATTAGAAGCAAAGTGAAATGAAATAAAAGGCACTTCCTTGTAGATCCCCTATAAAATGGCTGCTCTTTACCCCCCTTCTTTACCCCCCTGGCACTGATTGATCTGTGGTTTTAATAATTTCTCCCCCGTGACTTTACGCCTGCTCGCTTCTTGGCCCATGTACAGTGTGGGGGCACATGTGCAGATCCAACAGTCCTCCATCATCTCCTGGACAGGCTCTGTTCCTTTCCCCAAACAATAATACACCCGTTAATAGATCCCCCCCCCTCCCCCCCAGTCCTTACTACAGTATAACCATCCCGCTAAAGCAAAACTGACTTCCAAATCTCACTTAGCTTGACTTGGAAAGGTGCCCTTGCTCCAGCAGGAGGAAAAGAGGTGGGATTTATGAAATCACCCCTGGTTTCTTTTGCGTGTGTCTATCGCGGTGTTCGTCCACATTTGTTTCTGTGTACCCATAATCCCCTCTCGCACCAGACACCAATTCGGGGGAGCCAGTCTCTTTCTCATCAGTCCATCTCCCTTAGATGGGACTGCTGGCCGGTGAATTGTCTTGCTGGTGCTGTCACATACTTACCCCCATGCAGCACTGTGGTGCTGAGGGTGGACCATCCCACCAGACAGTTTTTAACTCCGATCACCAAGCTCAGGAGGAGCAACTGAGGTATGCTTTCCCATCCTGCTTGAACTTTGGACAGACAGATCAGGAAATAAATTGATAAATGAAGCATGTTGTAGAGATCAGGGCGTGGGGTGTATCTACTGTTTATGGCTTGTGAGGAGCACACTCCCACGCTTGTGGTCAGAAGCGATTGTCTAGTAGTTGAATACCGTGCGTCTTCCTGGATCTGGAATGATCAAGGCCGGGCAGCCCACGCATTCTTTTCCCTGAGCCCATTTCCCCGCTGAGATGGACAGAATCCACCTCCGCACAGTAAACGGAACCAGATGCACTGGTTCTCCTGGACATCCTTGTGCTGCTTCCAGCCTCCGGTATTAAGCCACCGACCGCTCCTCGCTCTCAGGAACTCAGGTCCATCACTCACCCTCCACAGGTAGCAGGGGCACCTGGATGCTGGGCTGTTGCCATGGAAACCATCCCCAAGTTAAGATGGTTGCTTCCCTGACTATATTTTCTGTGGAACCTTCAAAAGTCTTTTATGTGGCATATGCTGGGAAAAAAATATATAATTACACTAGGATTCAAAGCAAGACAGATTAAACTTTACTGAAAATTATATTGCGCAACTAGTGAACAGGCAAATGTCTGGAGGGGAGGGATTTCAAACACTCATAGTATAAAGTCAAGATGTAAGTTGGCTGAATGGCAGTTGATTTGGACAGGGACGCAGCTCGAATTAACACAGATGGCCTGTTCACTGTAAATGCAAGATGAATGTAGACTGAATGTAATTCACAGGCATCAAATGGAATGTTGACATTGATTTTTTTTTTTTTTTTTTTTTTAAAGAAAAATCTTCACTCGTATGCTTGACTTCACAGCTAAAATAATCAGGAAGCCCCCGATTGCACTTCACTGGTTTTACAGCAGGGTGGCTAAGTGGGCAGCACTGGCCTCACACCTCCCTTGCCCTGAGTTTGTGCAGTTCACGTGATTTCTCTGTGTACCTTGGCATTCCTGACAGTGCCCGGGATTTCCTCTCAAGTCCAAAGACATGCACTGATGTCATTTGGTCTCTCTAAACTGCCAGTAGTGTATAAATGTGTGCATGTGTGTGCCCTTCAGTCAGGGTCTGTCAATCCTCTATGTGATATATTTTAGGGGCCCTTCAGTCAGGGTCTGTCAATCCTCTATGTGATATATTGTAGGGGCCCTTCAGTCAGGGTCTGTCAATCCTCTATGTGATATATTGTAGGGGCCCTTCAGTCAGGGTCTGTCAATCCTCTATGTGATATATTGTAAGGGGCCGCCTAGAGCCCCAGCTATGAAAGGGCCCTGACTTGCTAGGCGCTTTCTCTTTGGCTCAGATGAGGGGTGCCGGCAGTGATGCCCACCTAGGGCGCCACTAGGGATGCCACCTATCCTGGATTTTCCCTCCTGGAAAAAACAATGTCGTTCCGGCACATGGAATCTCCCTATCAGTTTCCTTATCAAACAGATTTTACAGGACTGAGGTGGCAACCCTACGCATCACATCGGCTAGGACCGGCACTGCCTGTGATGGACTGGCACCGTCTGGCGATGGGCTCCCGTCCCACCCCTCCTCCACGACGCTCTACTATATAGGAGTACTGGCTGCTTGGTTTTGCAGCCCGACAGGAACTCTGATTTAGCAATGACATGTACACTGTTTCATGCTATGTTAGCCTGACGGGGTGCCACTTTACAATAAGGCTACCCATATAAAGGGTTTATGAATGGTTTATAATCTGGTTATTAATTAGGTTGTAACACTTTGTAAATTATTAATAGACAATTTTAAACAAGTTATAACAGTTTTCTTTTTATTAATGAGTTACTACCATTTACAAGTAGCAAAAGGGAGCCTTGATGATACCTCTATTGCTCCAAACATGTTGCCCTTTTTCGTGTTGATTCTGGAACCTAAGAGGTTTCCGAATAACTTTGATGCATAGTGAGTTTGTTACAATGTGATACATTTAGAACAGTTTATTTAAATTGGTTTGTCATGATTGGCTGCAGGGCAGAGGTGGGATACAAAGCCCATGCCAGAGGCGTGAGAACACCGTGCCGTGCTTCATTTAGTTTTCTATCCAGACTTAATTTTTGTTCATTAGATTTTTGAAGAGAACAGAAAACAGTTCAGCAAAGGTCAGTAAAGAAAATGAGATTAATATACAAGATTCAAAGTTTTATTTTCATATGTGCAAAGTACAGTATGCAAAGCACATGGAAATTCTTTCTTGAATACCATCTCTACAGACTACAGAAAATCTATATACATGGTTTATATATTCAATAAAAGGACGAGATAAATGAATGTGAAATTGTGATACTACTTTAGAAAAAAAGGCTCAGAGGTGCAATTCTCCTGATTGCTGACATCACAGGAATTGGTCGTTGCTCCTCCCCCATGTCAAGCACAGAGTTAATCATCCAGTAGGGGGCGCTTAAAGAGACAACACCACCAATAAAAGGTATGTGTGAAAGACAATGTATAAAAATGTACCCTCAATGTGAAATCAAACAGCTACAAGTTTTAGTCTTTAAATCAAATGTCATCATTTTCCCATGATATTAATTATGAGCCTGTTATAAAACCTTCTGTGGCAATAAAATAATTAAACCATTAGGCTACTTCAGAGTGACTTCCAGGAACTTTAGCATTAGCAGCTCATGACTCTTAGCTCATTTTCTGCACCTTGGAATCATGAGTAAGGAAGAAAGGGGGGAGGGGGGAGGAAGCGGAGCACAGCACTGCGGGGGGAGACGCGTGCGCCTTGCCAGCTGCGTGAGGACGGCACTGGGGTTCCCCCGCACCCCGAATGCCCAGCTGCGTGAGGACGGCACTGGGGTTCCC
>JAODJU010000062.1:27617526-27647269 GCA_026776725.1 Gnathonemus echidnorhynchus | reverse complement strand
GTGTCTAATATCCTTCATGATTCCAGTATGTAATCTATCTCAGGGAGAATCATTTCCAAAACACCAGGTAAGATCTTCTGTCAGCTGCTTATAAAAGTCTATATCGTTAATGTAATCTTTCACATTTGGACAGCTTGGTCTTGCAGCCACATAGCTAAAGTTACTGTTGTAAGAGTTTTTATGGTCCACAGATCACACAAAGTAGGTCACGTTCATACTGCCAACAGCCTGCTCTGAAGTACTTTAGTGGCTAATCGTTTTTGATATTTATCAGCTGGAAATATGATATGTCTGAGAATACCAGTGTCCTTATTGTTTCAGATAATCCATGGAGATAACATGAATACAGGGAAATTAAATCAAGCAGTGAGCACAAATGAGAGCTGGTATTTTGGGAGAGCAAGTGGACTGTGGATCCCTCCTCAGTGCTATAGACCTGAATAAACCCTGAGTGCAGAAAGCAAAAAATCGAGGAAATGTTAGCCAGATACTACAAAATGTACTGACCACTGAAAACGCCCAAAATGTAAAGTTACATGTAGGACAACAACTGCCAAGATCTTTTTTTTAGAGATGATCCACCAGGTTCAGGTTTCAGTATTTGCATGTACAGTACCTTGATCATATTTGTACTCTCATGCAAAAAAAATCCCAGTCTTTGGCATCATAACACAAAATGTCTCTGTAATGCTCTCAGCTTTTCCCCTCACTTCTGTTACAACACTGATTGTGAGTCACCAGTATCTGATAAGGAACAGATCATACAGACTATTTCTTATAGTTTCCATAGTGAACTATCTTGCTTTTAAAGGCATTGTTTGCCTTGATATGTTGCCTTGGAAACAAACGGGGTGAGTGCTGGTTGTATTGTGTGAGTCTTTTTCCGAGTAAAAATTATTTAGATCAAGTAAACAGTTTGTTTCCTGGATACCCTATGCCATAAAAAAGGTTTTGTGGGGGGGGAGAAGAAAAAAAAAGATATCCCTTGAAGTCATTATTTCAAAGTTTAGAATTTCACTTTTATTTGAGGAATTCCAGAAATGCTCTTTGCCTTACACTTCAACTAAAAAAAACTTACAAACCAGACAATAATCAGGACATTTGTTTTGTTTTTCAGTTGTTCTGCATTTCAGTTAAAGATTTTCAAACCCTTGAATATTTTTATTCCATCTAAATCTATCATATAACTTGGCTGAGACTGCACCCAACAATAAGGGTAATGGCTACACTTGCAATGATTTTGAGATTTCACTGTAAAATGATATCTGAATGATCAGTCCATGCTGCCCAGATAAAAGCACTCATCTGGGAATAACTCATGACGGTCCCTGTTGTTGAAATTTTTACACCAGAGGTTTTTGCGGATGAGGGATTCATTGTCTGGGATGTTCCCACGACAAATGCTTCAAAATGTAACAAAGACGCTCTTTGTTTTGGGAATGTGAACTAGCTTATTTGTCTATTTGTTTCCATTACTTGTGGGTCCTTGTTTTAGTCATTTTTAAACATCTATCATATGTTTTTTTTATTATCCAACATGTTTCTCTGGTTAGTAAATGTCTAATGCCGTTTCCCTCTTCTGGATAATGCAGTATCGATTACAGAATTGTCCTGACTCTTTATGCACAGACTTTCTTTTCCAAGACCAACCAGACTGCCGTCTATATTTTAAAATGGAATCAAAATCCTTTTTGAAAGGATCTTGGCGCTTTCCAGAACTGAGCGTGACAAACATGACTACTGTATACTGTGACTCATTACAATGACAGCTCACATTCTTCTAAGCAGGTACTATATTCCTGTGTTCAACACAAGAAGTTCCAAAGTGACAAATAAATAAAATAATGTTTAACACCTTCAGGTTTTCTCCTGATTATGAGGACAGGCTACTACCACTGCTGGCTGTTCTTTCGCCGTTTCCCTGACGACATCCATGTGATGTTTCACGTTGTTCATTTCTTTCAGATATCATCCAGTCAGAACTGACTCATTCATTTAGACAGATTGGCTCTGAATGAGGCATTTCATGTTTAGCCCACTGAATCATGTCCGTTATATTACCTCAACACTTTTCCTTATGTTTTCTTTGAAGATTTCATTGTCTCAAAGTCCGATCCTATTACAAACAGATCTTAATCAGCATGACCTCATAAAGCTTAGATGGCGGTTGGTAGTGATGAAGCTTCATAAACCATTTGCTCTATTTTCTGACACCACTAGATGGTGCTCTCTATTAAAAAAAGAGCTCAATGCATGCCCTAAAGCAAACCCTCCATCCATCCATTTTCCAACCCGCTTATCCTTCTGGTTCGCGGGGGTAAAGCAAACCAAGAGCACCATTTGGTGGAGTCAGAAAATACAGCAAACAGTTCGTGAAGCTTCATTTGGCCATCACTAGTGATTGGCTTTTATAGAGGAGAATATCCTTTTGGGAAGGCAGTTAGTGCTAAACAGCTTAAGGCATCATGTACAATAAATAACTTGCAGCATAGACTCATAACCCAACAGCTGCTATTTCAAAAATCTCCAAAGTGGTAATTCTGTTGTACCCTAGGAGTTGAGTTATTCCAGTAAGTGGTATAAATGTAAGCAAAATATACGGTGTCTTCAGTATTCAGGCCTCTCAAACTTTTCCAAACACTGTTGCACAGTAGACATTTAAAAATGGAGTGAAATTATTATTTTTTTCCATCAGATGAATGTAAAAACATGTTTAGGAATTTTTTGCAAATTTATTTAAAGTAACTGAAGTCTTCTGTCTGCATAAGTATTCAGACTCTGTATTTAGCACATTGTAGCATCACATTTAGCGATAATTACTGCTGTGAGTATTCTTGGGCATGCTCTGTACGGTTGGATTTCTCCCATTCTTCTCTGCAGATCCTCACAAGCTCTGTCAGATTGGCTGGAGAGTGTCAGTGAACTGGCATCTTAAGGTCTTTGCTCAGACTGTTTAATGGGGTTCAATTCTGCCACTATAATGCTTCCCCGTAAGGATGCTATTAGCCAGGGGATGAACTGTCCCTGGCTCTCCACAGACAGGAAGATCCGATCATTTCTCTCATGATCGCAGAGTCCTTCAAGTCCCATCTGGCAAACTCAAACTGGGTCATCTTGTGCTGGGCAGCAGGGGGTGCAATAGGAGCACGGACACCCTGGCAGAGCACACACACACATATCACAGACAATTCAGAGACACCAGTGTTCAGTGTATTTGCAGTATTTGAAAGGTAAGAGGTTCTAGCTTTCATGCGATCTCATCATTAATCTTTATTATTTACCATTTATTTTTCTTTATTAAATAAACTCTGAGCCACCCACATTTGCCAGACCCATTTCTGCATAATAAAAATATGTTGATCTAACTCCAGAACTCATGAGAAGTAAAGAGTTTAATGGACACTTTCATCACAAGTATTTTTCGAACTTATTTGATCCTGCCATAGCCCAGTGTTTCCCAATCGGGTCCTAGGGGACCCACAGACGATCCACGTTTTTGATCCCTCCCAGCTCCCTACCAGATAATCCACAAAGCATGAACTGTCTGCAGGCCCCCCAGGACAGGCTTGGGGAGGCTGCTCTTATCTCACCATTGTTTTTCTTATGGTATTCCACACCATGATGATGGCTCACTGTATTACAGAGTACTCTGTCATTCAGCCCGAAGGCCTGTGCAGTCCTAAGTTTATTTGTTCCTATGGCATCTGTGTTCTATGGTTCCTCTATGCATGAAGCAGATGTATATAGATTAGCTTTAAAGCCCAGTTACATTTAAACAAATTACAATGTCCTAATTTCATGAATACACAATGAAATCTTCAGATACATATGTCTAACTAGTTATGTATGTTAATAATGTTATACATTACATATGTTATCATAATATTTTCCTTGCTTTAATGAAATATGCAGCATAGCCTTTAAAATCTGAGAGCAAAGCAGAATATCTTTGCCAGTATAGAAAAGGGGCAGTTTGAGAAAGATGCAAGGACACAAAGAGACATAAAAACCTGCATGAAATTAGAAATCTTCAAAATTACTATACAGCTGAATATTATCAGTGAAATCTTATTATGAATTGTTAATTTTTTTTTTATCTCAAAGAGTTTACAGAAAATGGATGTCTCTCAAAAAAGGACCCTATACAAATCTCAAACATTTAATTTCTCAAATGAGGGGGGCGAGACGTAAACAGCCCCCGAACTCCACAGTGATACACTGTCCAGGAATTGTGGTCCATACTGCAGCTTCACCCACCTCATTCAAAAACTACATTAATGCTGTATGCTTAACAAAAACAATCTTGGCAGGACAAAAAAGACCAACATTTTTAAATGGTTTCTTACACATAAATTAGAAAGCATTCAAATCAATTAATATTGGTTAAAATACAATGACAAAACTGAATACTTCTTATAAAAGCATAACATTATCTCTTCTTAACTTTTTTCTGTTAAATATAACTTAATTTACTATGTTCGATTCTATCATTTATTATATTATTATATCATTAATAAATGAACATATAATTTAAACAATTTTATTGTATTTGAATTTGCAGCCAATTCCATTAAATGACCTCAAAGTTCAGAGTTGCGAAGTTTGCAATCGGTTCCTTCGGGAAATTCGCCTGTCTCAGAACCATAATCCAAACACTAAAAAATGTAAAAACTTTTAAATCTATTCCAAACAATGTTTTAACTCTTCTATAAAATGTCAAATATATGTTGCTTTTCATTGTATAAGTAGTTTTGAAACCATTACTGTTTCCTTAGAAATTTCACTATTTTCTCACACATGCTGGAAAATATTACCACTGAATTAACTCTTATCCATGTAACACTGGTCATGCATACAGTCTGCTTACTATAAATGTACATGTGCTTACGATACTGAACTTACTGGCTTTAGGTCTGCCTTGATGGTTTTGTGTAAAATTTTGTGTTGATTTTGAGAAATCAACATTTCTATGTATTGAATAATAGCATTTAATGACACAACAGTTTCAAAATGAGTTTTCATAAGTCATAAATGAATGCCAGACTATTCTCATGTTGTAGTGGCATCTATTTTATTTTACATTATCTCTTTAATTAATTTTCCCATTTATAAAATTTGCATTTCCTTCTAAACACCAGACCTCACTCCACTGTCTTTTGGGTAATTCTAGCCTCTTCTTCTGCATGGTAATTGTGATTAAAACAGTGTGTAAACAGCAAATTCCTGTCAAATGTTTTTGACTCATGTGATTTTGAAATTACATTTAATTTGTTTGCCTTGATATGTTGCCTTGGAAAGTGTCTGCTAAATGATGGATGGATGGATGGATGGATGGATGGATGGATGGATGGATGGATTTAATTTATTTAGCAGTCACTTTTATCCAAACAGCTTACAACTGAGCAGAGCAAATGTGAACTAAGAGCCTTGCTCAAGGGCCCAATGGTAAAATTACTCTGCTGGGCATGGGATTCAAACAGGCGACCTTGTAGTCACGGACACAGCTGCCTAACAGAGTCACACAGCACCTCAGCTGAAGACTTTGTATTCAGTTTTGCTAATCCCCTTCATTAGTGTTCAGCTGGTGTTCTCTATTACCATGGTCTGCATCTTATCTTGAATTCTTCTTGCTTACAAGTGAATTTAAAACTTTGTCTATTTTCATTTGTAGTCTGTACAAAGAGAATTAGCTCAGAAATAAGCCTTATAAAATATTCTATCCTAAATGCTGTTTTCTTTTTTAAAATTCATCCTCCTAGTCCACACTGCCATCCTGTGAAAAATATTGTGAATTACAACTAAGGTGACCGATTAGCGTCTCTTTGCGGCCCCAGAAAACAAATCATATGAGGGACATCGCCATCTTGTGGTTCGTGAGATAAAATTCTTCCTTAAAATGTTGCTTGCAGCTTTTAATTGTCTGAAGAATGCGATTAAAGTGCGGTAATTAGTGTTTTACGTAACTTACTGTTATCTGGTTATTCGATTTCAGAGACATTCTTTTTATGTAAATTGGTTTATATCTCTCCAATTATATTTGTTAAGCACTGTTAGGATTGAAATATGTGAGCAATATTTAAAATGCGTAGTAAAATATGTGTGTATATCACAGTTATTTACAGTGAGGATTATTCCTTATTTTGGAGACTAAAAACGGAAACTAAAGCCATAATATTTTCTAAATTAAATTTTCATTTGAATTGTTCGCTGGACATTTGCTATATGAGTTAATCACTTAAAAATTGCAGTTTTACTTTTAAACGACAATACTGCCTTAATAGAAATCGCGTAAGATTCAATAAGAATCTACTATGCTGGTTTTAAGTTGTATGTGCACGACTTAGCAGGTTTTTTTAAGCGATGAGCGTGTATGATTGGCAGACTATTGCCCAATAGCGTAGCGGGATTATTATGCGTCGTCGCCAATCATAAGCTAAGAATTAGAACAGGAAGCGGAGACACGTTGTAGTAAGCATGGCACCCGGAGGAAAGATCAACAGACCCAAAACTGTATGTTTAATATTTCTCTTTAAATGTTTTCTGTCAGTATTTTTTTAAGTTTTTCTTTCTCCTTTTTCACAGAATAGATGCCCGGTTTTGCGGTAACTTAAAATTGCAGGATTGTTCACTGTTTACCATCCAAGTAGCGTCATTACTTGAGGACTAATTTAGCTGTTCAGTTTCCTAGTTAGATTTTTATAGATCGTGAAAAGAGCATGGAGGGAGATTACTTCGTTTTCAGGGAAATGTTCATAATTTAAATAAAATGTATTTCAATTAATTTACCAATTTTCTTTAGCAATACCATTACCAACATTACTAAATTGTGGCAACACGTTAATTTTGCTTATATTTATATGAGTAATAAGTCAATTAATGTACTTCTGTTTGTTAATGAGATGAGGAACGGTACCCACTGCCAGGGCTGGAACTGGCAATGTATATAGTACACATTTGTACTGATTTTGCATATGTACACATTATCTGTTGTAGGAACTCGGGAAAAAGCTCTTTAAACGTCGGCGCGTTCTAAATAAACAAAAGAGGTTGAAGCACAAGATTGTAGGAGCAGTGGTTGATGAAGGTCTGATCACTGTTCATCACCTGAAGAAAAGAATGTGAGTACACCATCTCTTAGCGTAACGCCATTTCTGAAGCCATAAGTGAATGTTCAACTTAATGTTCAGTCTTGCCTTAAAGTTACAGATCTTCAACTGGAATTCTTGACCTGTCTCAAAAATCAAATTCTTGTTTTATTTATTATTATATAGAACAATTTCCTCACACAGTATAAACGTGTTTTCATCCAAAAAGACACCATGTTCAGATATTGAGATACCACTCTTTCCAAACTGATTTTTATAGACCTATTTCAAAATGGATTGATTTTATTTTCAACACACAGTTGCCCATGATGGCTATGGTGGTCTTTGTCTTTCTTTCTTTTTAGAACTTGTGGTCTGTCTGGGCACATTATCTTTAATGAATTGGAATGGCACACATCTGTCTTCTACATATGCAAATGCCCCACAGTTTACAGTACATGGCAAAGTGAAGATAAGCCATATAAATCTGAAAAAGCTCCTAGATTTGGCTTTTCAGCACAGTTGGGTATTCAAGCATGAAGAGCCCGCGGAGGGTTAGGGTGGTGACCAAGAACCCAGTGGGCCCTCGAAAGGCTTTTCCACGCGCGCCTTCGGTTGCGGATGCGGGGATGTCACATACATTCTGTCATCAGGGGTTTGCTGCAGAAGACTGCAGTCGGTGCACGTGTGGCCCAGATCTTTATGTCTAGTGTAAAGGACCATGTGCATTGAGCACTCACATGCCAGATAATTGATTAGGGTTACAGTAGGTGCCAGCGTGGATTTTCACAGATTAGCGGTCAACGACGAAAGAGTAGAAGAGTAGTTAATGTTGTTGCTGTAGTAGTAGTTAGGGTGAGTAGCTGTATGAGGAGAGTTGGAGGTACCCACACATCTAATTTTTCATACTGTCCAGACATTATACCGAGGTGCAGAGTATTTTAAAAAGCAGCATTTCGAAATCTTGGTGATAAAATTTGGCGAGCACTTGGGGGGGGGGGGGGGCTCCAAATAGAACGACCTAATTTTGTGGTAAGGATTTCAAAATATCGTAGCATTACCATAATACCACCCAAGCCTTGAGTAATAACTTTAAAACTATTCATAAAAGTTTAGCCATTTCAATTCACCTGTTGTGTTTGTTGCAGTACATATGCCCTCTCCTGGTCTGGTGGAATATGATACTGTGCACCAACTGCGACCATCCGCAGCCAAATGCAGTATGAACACTAGCTGCCGTGCAGCTGGAAAGCACACGCAGAAAAGTAACGTATGAACTAGGCTTAACCAAGCATCAGAGGTTTTATGCAAAGACAGGACAACCTGAAACACAGGTTGATGATAGACCACCTGGATTTGGTTTCTGAACAGCTCCCTGAATGTTCTTGAATGACCCTGCCAAAGCCTGGTCTTCAGCCCCATGGAAAATCTGTGGAGAGACCTGCAAATGAGGTGGGAAACATTGGAGGACTGCAGTATGACAGAGCAGAGAGGATCTGCAGGGACTGGGAGAGACTGCCCATCTGTTATCATACCCGAGAAGATGCACATCTGTACTCGGTGCTGACATTGTCCTACACAGCACTCAGTTAAGGATTTGTAAATGGGTGATTTTATTTGAAAAATTTGCTAACATTCCTTAACATTTTTGTCTCATTGTGTCAATTAATGGCAAAAAGAATCAATCCATCTTGAAATCCACTATACAACAAGGTCTGGAAAAAAGTTGAGGGATCAGAATACTTTCTGAAGGCACTTGACATTCAAATTGTATCAAAGTCCTTATTAGGAAAAGCCTAGTTCATCTTAGTTACTTCCGCTTTAAAACCCTTTCCTGATTTATGCGAATTGCACATCAGACTCTTAACAATATACAAACTGTGCTTTTGGATTCACTTGTATTGGGTGTTAAAAATGTGAGAATGCCCTAAATTTGCCATGTGTTTCCCCCTTGCCAGTTCTAGCCCACGGGCAAATATCACTCTGTCCGGCAAGAAGCGACGGAAATTGATCAAGCAGATGCAGCACATGGAGCGAGCAAAGGCTACCATGGAAGGTGCTGTGAACGTTAAGAGTCTCTCGGCTGCCAGATGATGGGTTACAAGTGTGAATATGAGAGTCTTTTATAGGGGCCTTTTGGGGGCAGCGTGTGGCTCAGGGGGCTAAGCCTCTGTGCCTGTGATCTGAAGGTCACCGGTTCAAACCCAGCCTCAGCATGTCTGCAGATCCTTGAGCAAGGCCCTTAACCCCCAGCTCCCTGGGAGCCGCTCTGGGTGGCTGCCCTTCACAGCCTACAGAGAGCAAGATGGGGGAGGCAAAAAGAGAATTTCCCCATAGGGATCAATGTTATATAATAATTATTATTTATAATTATTATGATTACATAATCCATGGCCTGCATCTTCAAGTTATGTGGAAGATGGATACTGACCTGCTGCTTTTAGTTGACTTAGCTCAAACATTCTGACTGGATACAGTGTATCCAGGTTTTAACATGTCCCATCTGTCAATCCATCCATCTTCTTTGTTGGCTTACACAGTGTACAGTGCCCAGTATACAGTGTCCAGTTCCTGTCCCTAGAAACACAGGACCCGAGGCAGAGAACCTTCTGTATACAATACAAGACATCAATGTGTCCAATTTAGCCCCGTTTTCCTACAGTTCTGAGGTTATCTGATGCATGATGATGTATTATACCTTGTATGATACCTTGTATGATACCTTGTATGATACCTTGAGTCCGATATGTATGTCATGCCTCAGCTGTCAGTCACCTTTGGCACGCTCTGCGTTTCTGTCCCTCTCAGTTGAAGCACAGCCTGCAAAGAAAGCTACCCCTGTCTCCAAAAAGCAGGCAAAGAAGGAAGCTCCTCAAGACGTCGAGATGGACGATCAGGATATGGAATGAGGAGATGGTGACCTGGACCCTGAATCAACAGCTACAGTTCAGCAGTACATCCCAGAATGTTGCTGTTTTTATTTTTAAAAACACATTCGTCTTTACCCATTATAGAGTGTTAATATGTACCCCTATACGTACCCATTATAGAGTGTTAATATGTACCCTTCTTCCAAGACCCTGTATTCTCAACATGAATGTAGTATAATATTTTTGCAAAGCTGTCAACTTTGCAACTGTAATTTTTAATGGACTTTGTTACTGTCTTTTGACCCAATTGAAGGAGTCTGTGCTGTAGATGGAGGAGTATTTCAGGATTCCCCCCCTCCCAATATAATTACCTTTATAACTGGAGGTTAGCTTCAAGACTGTGCTGAGACAGTGTGTGGTTCAGTGGAAATGGACGCTATTGCCTGCGATTGGAATGTCGCTGCTTCAGATCCCAGAAGCTGAAAGGGTGATTTCAGCATTAGGTACAAGACCCTTAACCCTACAATTGCTTAATGAATTCTGATAAATCTATGTCACTTGAGATAAAAGTGTCTGCTTTTGTTGTATAAAACATATACAAACTTTGAGTGACTGTTTCAAGGAACGAGGCTGTACAGACTCACTGTAAGCTGTTGTATATGAAGGATACTTGAAATATTTCCATACAAAAGCTGATCATAAAGCTATTATGTTGAATGTCGACATGTACGGAAATATCTCCCATCTCGTGTACTTAAGTAAACAAGGCCTATAATGATTTCAACCATATCTTTGTACGTGAACATAGATTTGTAAATGCCGCAGTTAACATTTTAAAACTGGTATTTGTAATTACTTTTTCACTCTGTCGCACCAAAATTGTATTTGCGATTCGTTAACCTTCCGATGCAACGTGAATAATTATTAATTTAAGGAACTGATATGTTTAAACGTGCATCAAGGTGTAAATTGTAGTGACCGACGCAGCAACCCAATCCGAAGCGGCGTGTGTAATCAGGGATGTGGCGGCAGGATTGAAAAGGTAGCCTACAGTCAAGCCCCCCCTTTGCGAAATGTCGAGGACAAAGAGACAAAAAACAGATGCACCCAGACACGGCGAGGAAGCAGGCTGTGATCCTACGGTGATCGGGGGATCGGGCTCCGGGTTGTAGCCGAGCCTGCGGTGAGCTTTCCGGTGCGAAAAGCCGAAGTGATGCTGTGGTTTCGTGGACCTTTTAACGATTTTGTGACACGGACTGCAACTCCGGCTTGAAAAACAGCCTTTTTATTTCCGTCGCTGCCAGCGATCGTCCAAGAAAACGGGGACACGGCGGCGCCTGGTGCGCCTTGGACAGATCACCGACGAATATTTCGCCACCAGTATACATTTATTTAATTAATAACCGTGTTTATTCTATGTTTGGAAGCGATGTCAAATATAATGCATTTCAGTATAATGACAAGGAGAACGAGAGGCTGACGGAGGACAGCGCGGTGTTGGTGACCTCGTATTTATAAGAGAAATGTCTAAGAAAGGTCTGTATTACGAGGATGGAAAAAAATAATCAAAACCAAGACTTATAAAAAAAATCATTCTTCTAGGATGGTACCTGCATCAGTAGCACACAGAGTACACTTACAATATTAAAAAAGGTAGGAACCGCAACCAGTAAAATGTATTTCAGTAATGACTCGTATATATTATTTAACACGTGTTAAATCATACGCTGTGTACAACTAAATCGGTGGTCAGTATTATTTCGTCAGTTCAGTGTAGCTACCAGTAACTGCGCAATTGTTTACGCTCATAGAGAAAAGCGGTGTCCTTATGATTTAATGGAAGATGCGTTTTGGTGTGTTTTCCCCTCCAGCTACATCGCGTTATAAAATCTGTCGTCTGTTTGTATGACATCGGCGCTATAACGGAACATCTCCGTCTAGAGAATTTGCCGTCGGGCAAACATGTCCTTGATAAATAGAGTTACCTAAATTTCCGTTATCACCTCAGATAATATGTTAACTAGTTTTCATGTACTGCTGTAAGATGGTGACATTTTTCTTTAATCTGTATTGTCTGAAATATACCCTAATATCTATGTATGGTGTTATGATCGCGAGGGATTCCGTGAAACCTTCGAAATGTGCGACTCTGAAATTACACAGCAGGGTTAACTGTTCTGAATACCGCGTAACTGTGTAGTAATAATAAGTATTGGTCTTGTAGGTGTTTAGAAACGGGGAGTGAAGTTGTGCCCTGAGGTGTCGGGGAGCGCGCTGAACTGTGGAGAGGCATTTTCACACCTCATGGGAGACTGCTAACAAGCACTCGCTACTGGTAAGTACTAAGATCACAGCCTCTGCTGTAGTCATTGGAAATGCAGTGCTGCTCATTAAACTCGGAGCTAAAACGGTCATCCACTTACCCATAAGCCATTTAGCCAATAAGGGTCATAGCGATCTGGTGCAGGTATAGTGAAGGTTCTAGCGTAAGGAGCATCGACCCACGACAGCGCAGCGGTTTACCCTGAACCATGAGCAGAACATCCAGGCTCCACGCACGTGGCTTTGGGGGTTGGGGGTGCAAACTCTGTTGTTTTTCCACAGACACCCTAACCCCCAAAGCAATCTTTACTTCTACCAGTTCATATTGCAGTTTGTTTACCAAAAGAAATTAACTGTCTCCTGGGACTCAGAAATCCTAGGAGGATGTTACAGCACTCGGGCTGAAGCCTCCTGCACACATTAAATGGGGACACAGATACCCCATAATTTATGCCTGCTTGCTGGAGAGATGCTTTCTTTCCTTATATGAGCAAGGAGGCAGCATTTTTGTCGTAAAATCCATCTGGCAATGGTATTGATTCGAATCAGTTTCCTTGAAATGCGATTAATGTGCTGAAATTTTGTTTATCGTCTAGATGCTAAACAAACCCAGATACCTTTGACTGTGACGGAACAGCCCCCCCCACCCCCAATATCTTGGCACACTGAATGAAAATGACTAATGTGTTTTCCAATGGTGTATTTAAAAATTATATTATCTTAATTGTAGCATGTGCTCTTTAAAAGCCTTTCCGTTTCCCTTTCTGGCCGCTTAAAAGGGTCAGGTCAAATCGCTTTGCAGATCCATCCATCTTCCAATGGCTTACGCGGCACGGGGTCGTGGGGGCGGGGCTTGACTGCTATATCAGGCAGCATGGGGCATAAGGACAGGACAGGATGGCAGTCCATCACAGTGCACATATATGCATATATTTACACCCTGTGGTGATTTCCCAGTCCTGTAGGTGTCACCGCAGTGCTATCAGCTGACCATTAATGCCACTTAACCGTTTGCATAGTTTTTATAAAATCCGATGACATAAATCATTTTGGTTGTAGCTGTTAACACAGTAATTGCACTAGAAACATAATTACCGGTAATAGTTTTATATTAATAATACCAGGATGGTTCAATGGCAGGTGTGCGACAATGACAATGGCACGACTGGGTGGTTGAAAGTTGCTTCAAATCTCCAGGGTTTGGGGGGTGAAATCTCATCTCTACTCAGATGTGTGGTGCTCGTAGATTCTCCCTCTCTCAAGTGGGTTCCCTATGGCGTCTCTGGTTTCATCCTGCAGGACAGACTGTTATGCTACCTGTCATCTCTGAATTACCGTTAGCAATGAACCGGTTCCCCTTCCAGGGTGTCCTCATGCTCTGTCTGGTACACTCTCTTCCTTAGGACATTCTGAATCTACCCACTAGTCGATTCTCCCAATGTGGGCTGTAGCTGGCACGCATGCGGCGACCTCCTCCTGGTGCGTGAAGATGGGCGTGAGTCTGCTGTTCAGCCTGGCTCTCCTGTGGTCCTCCAGTTCGGCCACCACCAAGCAGTGCTTCTCCAAGGAGCGCACCAATCTGATCGTCAACGCCAGCGCCGCCTTCCTGGCCAGGACTACAGTTCTGGATGCCCGCACCAGCCTTTCCCAGCAGGCCTGTCTGCTTGACTGCTGCTCCCAAGAAGGTTCTGGAACAGTCATAATACCGACACTAATATGATTCGCCTAAAAGCAGTCAGTTGTAAAGATTGTCGTAGAGATTGACCTATTGTCATTAATTATTCATGCTGTGGCACTGTAAAGGACATCACTATGCCAAAGTTGATAAATGTATCGCCAAATACAATAATCATCTGTGCTTTTTATTTTCTTGCAGTTTTTAAATGCAACTGGGCCGTATACAGACCCGATAAGCCGAGCGGAAGCGAAAATTGCTACTTATTTTACTGTGAAAGAGAAGAGGATTGTCCTCTGATTCCCATGAACGGAGTGAACAGCTATAACATTTTCACAGGTAATCTCCAGATAAACAACCGCTGTGGACCATTCGTCCTCATTGGAATTATCTGAGTAACTATAATTTTCTGTTGAGAAGGAAGGTTTCTTAGACCTGCATTATTTTGTTTATAAAGTGTGTCATTTTCTATTCCTTAGGTGTGGATTATCCATCCATGAACCATTTAACTACTACAAAAGCCGCCACACAGCCAAGTACTACCCCCAGAGTAACAATCAGAGTAACTGCTAAGCCAACCTACGTTACCACTCCATCAATACCAACTGCCACCACACATACTTCAACTGCTGTCACTACTCCTACACAACCAGTGACAACTACTCAACCAACTACTACTACTATTACTACACTACCACCTACTATTACACAGCCAAGTATTAGTACTACTCTACCAAGTATTACTAGTACAGACCCAAGTACTACTACTACTACTGTTACTACTACTACACAACTAGCTAGTTCTAGACAAACAACTACTACTATACAACCAGCTAGTACTACACAACAACTTCCAGCTACAACTAGGACACCGCAACCAAGCAGTACTACTACACATACTCAGCCAACCACTAGTCTTACTAGCAGTCAACCAACCACCACCAGTACAGAATCAGCTACAACAGCTTTGATTATAACACCACCAACCTCCATTTTACATACTGATCCTACTACCATGAAAACTACTACCACGAACTCACTGGTAGCAAGGCCAAACAGACCAATCAATGTTTCTATGCAAAAAACTATTACAGCATCAGCATTAACAACTACTGTGCGATCACCCCTGACTACTGAAATAAAAATTGGCACTGACCCAACAGAAACCATAACTGCTGAAACAACTTGTGTTACATGGCAAGCTATGCTAGCTACAACAATTACAACTACAGCTCCTCTGAAAACTAAAACACAAACATCTTTATCCACAAGTACCACAAAACCAAATAGAAATATCAAAAACCACAACAAACCAACAAAGAAACAAGCCATGAAACCATCCCCTTATAATACAAATCTAGGTACCACTACTACAACCACTGTATTCCCTTCCAAACATCACTTAAAATTGACTACAGCAAATGCAAAACAAAGCTCTATAACAAGGCCGCCAGGTCTCCCTCACAAAGCAGCATCCAGAAAGCCAAAGACAAGCCTGAGGACTTCGGCCACCACGATTAAAGCAAAAGTCTCCACTGCACAAATGACGACATGGACGACAGTGACTCCCACGTTGTTGATGACCCAGCGCTCTGCAGCCAGCATGACCCCATTGCTAGCCACAGCCAAGGAAGCCAAGTCCATGCTGGTGGCTCCCCCCCCACCAGCTCCACCCACCACTAAGCCTGACCACACAAACCCCCCCAAAAGGAACACTGTCCACCAGCGGACACTGAAGAGCACTCTTGAGGTAGCTGTGGTGGTTGGACTTGTGTTCCTGGCTCTTGTTATAGCACTGGTAGGAAGGAAAGCTCTGGAATCTTTTAACCGAAGACAGTACACAAGATTGGAGCTAAATGACTTATACTACGATGTGTGACAGCATCCCGCACAAGTTTCGAATGCAAAAATCTGCTTTTTTTTGTTTTGAACCAGAAACTATGTGCTCTATTTTTCAACTAATATCTAAAAAAATGGGTGCATTTAATTTCATGAGACCAGTTGATAAAATAAAATGGGTCACGGCGGGAGGGGGGTGGGGGTGGTTTGAGGCGGTTTAGTAGGGCCAAAGAATAATGAATTAAAAACGCAGCAATACCTCTTTTGCTTATACTCAGGTAGTCATAAAAATCTGGTCAGCAATTGGGAAACCGGTTACTTCAGCGAAAATGCCATTGTGAACTGCAGCTGCATAAAATGTATTGAAACAAGTCACCAGTTGTTAGAGGTAAGCAGTAAGTGATGTGAACAAACGCCGCTTGTCATTCTGTCGTCTGTAATTTTTAAATTCATTTGCACTGTTCGGTGATAATTTTACTGTCCTTTGGCAGTGCGGCCTCCTCACAGCTCATACCGGTGTAGTTTTTTACAAAATTACTTACAGAACTTAAAGAATGCAGGGAACAGGGAGACGGAATGCATCGAAGAATTCAACAATCAGTTCCGGTGGATTGTATCTTAAATTCATATATTGTTCTTTTATGTAGAGTTCATTGATTACATAGTTTTGTCCAAGAATTTGATGTATGTACACACGTATGCGTGTGTTCGTGGGTGTGTGTGTAGAAAGAGAACGATGTAAAAATGATTGTTTTTGTAGAGTGCTGAATTACCCGATGTCCTGCACAATATAGGTGTCATAATGTAACCACAAGATGGCAGCAAACACAAAGTGAACCACAGTGAGCCGCGCACCATCGCTAAGATTCCACTAGAAAAAAAATGTACACTGCAAATTCTGGAAATAAATTCAATGAATTGCACACTTATTAAGTAGGACGTTTCGATGGACTTCACTCGAATATATACCGCATGTATAATTTCAAAGGTCGTGTGAAAATTCATGGGTTTGGTGTACTTTGTTACTTATAAATTAGATTTAAGTAAGTGGTAATTGTACAAAATGTGATTTTGCAATAAAGCTTTTGTAAGCATATTTTGTAAGAATGTTTTCAGGCATGATTCAAACAGACAAAGTTATGGGGAAGCAAAAGTAACCGTAGTGCTTGTCCTCACTGACCAGATGGCAACAGCGGAGTTCTGGTAAGGGCCATGATGTTTTGAAAGTTAAGAAAACCCTCATGGAGGAATTTCTTTAGTGAAATACTCACTGTGTCTCTCACTATGGATGGTCCAAGTGATTAACAAAGTGTGTGCATGTGACATATGGCACTGGAAGCGTAACTAGCACCGGACAAGAACATCTTGATTTGCTAAAACCAAAAGCAATGAGTACACATCAGTCCACTGGGACAACAGTACATTTACCTGTATTTAAAGGACGGCCTGCAGGTGCTCCAGATCTGAAAATGTGAAGGAACTATTTGACGTTCCAAAACCACTCAAACACTACATCTACTAGCAACTGAGAAAAGAACAAAGACTACATCCCTGATTATCCAGGGACTATTAACAAGCAGAATCTATATCTTTAAAGTTAAACGAAAGTTCCCTTGGTGTTTATGCTGTTTATGTTGCATGTTTAAGCACAATCGTTGAAGAGACAGAACTTGAGATATGTTTTCTGATGAATAAGCATGAAAAATGTAGATTCTTTATGAAATAAGGGTTCTGACCAAATCAAGAGAAACTTTGATGATATGGACAAGGCAGTACAAGGCAATAATCACACAAAAAAAAATTGTGTGTCATATTTACAGTGTAACTATCAGAAAAGGAATGTGCTCTGTACTGGGGAGCTAAGCAGGAATTAGCGTCCTCTGGGAGCTTCAGGAGACCGTCTCAAAGGCATCTCCCATTTCTCGGATATTAGAGTTCTCTGATATTCACATGCGTTGGTGTAGTACAGGAAGTCAGAAGCAAAAGAGCCCCTTGCTGTTAAAACGTGTCTTTTCTCTGAGCCTGATTTCCACTTTTCATCAGGCTCAAGAATCCGTCACCTCAAGTGAAGGTGCGCAATCATGGGTGCTGTAGAAAATCTGGATGGCTGTTGTCGTTACCTGAACCTCCAAGGACACTGGTTCTTGGCCATTTACCTGAAAATTTTCCATTTTCATAAGTACCTTTAAAATAATAGTTCCTTGGTAATATTAAACATCTGAATTAAAACATAAAAATTTAAGAATACACAGAGTAAAAATTGAATCCCTTTTCATGTCTTTTCTGAACCAGCATCAGTAGTTTCCTGAGAATACATTTCTGTGCTTGCGGCTAGCTTCTGTTTCTCCAATAAGGAGCCATTGTCCACTCTGAGATAAGAAAGATACAATCTATGAGTATTATAGTGCATTGTTATGTTTAAAAACACAGACTGCACATTGAAATATTATGAGAATAAAGATTATATATTCACAGATCACAATAGGAGCCTGTAATAGATTTCTCAGTATGACATAAAACATCAACCAAGGCTGAAAACATATTGTTTTGCTGCGTAATCCATTATTGGCACTAACATTTTTATCTAACTGTTACAGAAATGATTCAAAAGCACGCGTGGTAAACAGAAAGCCTGTGTAATTTGTAGCATTCGCTAAGACTTCGGAGCTCGGCGCTCCCGACAGAGGCGACCCTCACAAGCGGGGTCACAGGGGTATCCGGATACGGACCGAAGCACCATCTCGCCGTGAGAAACTAGTCCCTCCGGATTTGCTTTCTCTGCTCCCAAAACAATTGCTGATCCCCCCCCTCCTTTCCCCGCAAACACCCGCTGCCCGCGTCACATTTTCACCGATCCCGCCGCGACCAAATTGCGGCTTGGGAGGGGGGGTGGTTGGAGACGAGCGCATGCGGTCGAGCCACAACAATAGCTGATGCGGGTCGGGTTTCGAGAGCGAATACTGCCGAGCACAGGGGGGAGGGATAGGGGGAGAAGGCGGAGAGGAGGAGTGGGGGGGTTGGCATTTTTCCGCCCGGCGGAAGGACACGGATCCAGAGGCGGCGTGTCGTTGCGCTCAGGCAGCAGAATGAGCGACTCGGAATCGCGGCGCCACCGAGCGTGAGTGCGGAGTAGAATGGAGCCGAGCTCGGCCTGAGCCGCACCGGAACCGGCCCGAATCACACGACGCGAAGGTCCGAAGATACCGAAACAGAGGAGGAAGAGGGAGCACGACGAGAGAGCGATATGATATCGCCGCGCTGAAAGACAAGCGGCGGCGGCGGCTTGCGAGGAAAAAGGGAGAGAAAGATGGGCGCCGTTCTGCGGAGTCTAATCTTCTGTAGTTTCTGTTCGCTTATACGAGGTGAGTTTTGGATGGGATGTTTTTTTTTCTCCCCCGCTTTTTTTCCAGAAAGTTGGCAAAAGATTTGGGAGAAGTAGCCGTCCCCCCCCCTCGCCATAGGCCTTGCGTGCAAGTGCGTGGGGCCCTACGTGAAGGGGAGCTCGCTACCTTGATTGCACGTAGGATCCCATATGGACCCGCGCCGCCTGCGCGTGCCGTTTGCTGCCCACCAGCCGTGCTTCCATTCGGACTCCCGTTTGTGGCTTTAGCCTGTTTACCCCCATCGAAGTGCATCCGTGCGCTTTTAAATAAATGCATATATACTGTTTTCATAGTACGGCCAAGCTTCCCGTCTTCCATATGCATTAATAGCAGGCATGGTTTTGGTCCCGTCTGTCTCCCGTCCGACACTTCCCTGTTTCTCTCGCTGAATGTGTATTTATTGTTAATCGTCTGCCACCTCTGGTTTTAAAACTGCTACTTTTCAATCGCCTTGAATGTAAAGGGGATGATACTGATACACGTTGTAGGGGTAGAGCTACGTCGACTCTGGATATTTTGTTTCCGAGACGAACCGTGGCGTGCGCTTTGTTGCAACTTTTTTTTTTGTCAAAGCCTTGGGTTTTATTCAGCTGTTTATCGTCATTATCGCAGTCAGCCTGTTTTTAGTCAGACTAGTTATGTTCATTGCCATTTATATTGTCCCTCGTTTAGTTTTCATTGTTCTATTTTAAACTTTTAGTCGTAGTAGCCCCCACCCCATCCGAAATATGAAAACAAGTTTAAATCTCCATCTCCAGTAAAACCACGAAACCACGTATCAGCATAACCTTATAAGTCTGTCTGTTTTCTCCAAATTTCGCCAATCGCGTAATCTCAGCTATAAAACGCCGGGTCTTTGCTCTGTGGGTAATTTGAGTATAAAAGCAATGTATTCATGAAAATGGGCTTGGCGAGATGCATTGTCTGTTTTCTTTCCTCCAAAGGGTCAGAAGGTATCTTTTTATTTTCAGTGCCTTTCTCCGTGTTGCATTGCTAGTGAAACAGTCTAGTATTTGCATTATTTCGAATCCCAAATCAACCTAACCCAATGTCACGGGTCAGCTTGGTGCAGCTGGACTTCAACCACAGCAAAGCCAAGCTCTCGATTAGGTGAGGATATGGTGATCAGAGATGAGATTTCCGTGCTGACGCTCTCTGTCATGTTTAGAGGTGAATTATCACTTTGAGTAAGAGTTAACGAAAGGGATTTTCTGATCTGTTACTGCATGAATACTGGATGATTGATCTGTAAGTCGACAGGTACTTTGGCAATTTGGATTTTGAGGCGATAATGGAGTTACTAAATGGATATTGGGGTTAGTTAGCCTCATGTCCACCACTCTTGTATGACAAACAATCGTTACTGTTAAACCTAACAACTACATGCTAGCCTCTGAATAATTTGTAAAAAGCTGGTCTGTGAATTATTAGAATGTGTAATAATACAGAACCCCTTTCCTGTTATTTACTGGTGTCTTTATTAAGGTTAAATGTTCTAGCAGGTTATAGTGATGATAGATCCTAATGGCATTTTCCAGATTTTTAGAATTATAATGTAGCATTTTAGTTGTTTTTTTTTTTCGGTGAAGTTCTAGTACTGTTGGTTGGTTAGTGTGTGGTGGGCTTTCAATCAGTAACTTTAGCATCCATGTTATGCTTTGCATTTCGCAATGCACTTATACTATTTGAACCTCGCTTAAAAAACCTGTTTTGTCACCTTAGCCCACGTTATCTGTCTCCATCAAGTGGAAGAATGCGATGGAGAGCCGTGTGGCGCTGCGTCTACTGATCGAGGTGACAGGTTGATGTTGACGGGTGCCTCGTTGATCTGTGCATCTCGTCGCCTTCTGGGACCTTAATAATGCCGTTGCTTTTTTACGTCGCCTGTTGCAGTAACCGATTATGACAATGGGAGTTCTTTTGACAACATTATCCAATGAAAGTGCATAGGTTTAAGAATTAGCTATGATTGGTAAAGGCTGTTATGGTCATGTGATTGGCTGGTACAGGAAATGACCGCTTTGAGTTTTTAATTATGACTGGCTGGTAAGGACACTGTGGTAGACTTTTTTTTTTAGGGGGGGGGGGGGGGGGATAACCGAAGTAGCTGCTTTTGTCGAGGGAGGGAGGGAAGTGTCACTGGTGATAGAAAGGAAATGGGAATATGTTTGAGGCCAGATATTAAGTGTCCTAAAGTGTAATTTTTCCTCTGTTTACATTTGGCAGACAGAAGTAGTACTGTTGGACTGACATCAGTGAACTTTCCCCGTGTTGCTTAAGTTCATAAATATTTAGAGAAGGAAATTCCCCATGTTGAAAAACAGCATGTCGGTCGGAGGCACGGAAACTTGAGGTTGACCGTGATAGCGATACACTGGCAGTGGTAGTAGATGTGTCAAACTGAGGTTTGGACTTCAGCCAGTTTGTATGGAAAAAAAAGTGCCATTTACCATCCTCTTGCATATCGTTTCAGTGAATTTATATGACTTCTAGTCAAATGTGCCGAAAATGCTGTGCTCTATTGTACCATTTACACAGATTTTCATAAAGTTTTTGTGCTGACTTTGTAGATCCCTTAGATCGGCATGGAGATAGCTAATCTAAGCTGACATCAATGAAAGGAGTCTTTGCCACATAACTTGGAGTGCTGTGAAGTTGTAGTGTGAGATGCTCAGATTTCCTCTTTGAGTAGCTTACTGTTGCTGTTTTGTGTTCTTGTGGAGCTGCGGTAGTCTCTAAATTAGCTTTAGAAGGAAGGATTGAATGAATGAAACGTCAGCGGCTTCATTTCCACCGTAGCAGACTGAGTGAAGCCCTCACTGAGGTTGTAGCTGCAAAGTGGACATGGTCAGCAGGAAGTGAGCGCTGAGCAGGGTTCCCCGCGTCAGTGGTGGCACCTGCAGAAGGGAGCCGGCGCATGTCCAGGCGGTCAGGGCAAGGCCCGCGTTACCCAAAAGTAAACGGCGAGTTGAAATCCTCTAGAGCCTGACTGCAGCCAGACTTTGCTATGCTAATGAAACCGCGGCCGTGGTGTCCATTCCTGCTTGACTCACGCCGGACACGGCAGGGAAAACATCCTGCCCGGCAAAATAAGCAAGATTTTTATACCGTGGCAGCGGGGGAGGCTTATTAAAATAATGTTGATGCATCCAAGCTGCGGCTCTGGAGTGGTGGAGCTGGGGGCCTGTAGCATTTCTCCATTACCCTCTTACTGGGGCATGAAGTCTGGCATCGTATGGATTTGCCGTGGTCCACAAAATTTGAATTACTGTCAACGGTTAAGTTTTTTTTTTTTTTTTTTTTTTGAATATTCTATCAGACCTGTTCCTTTGTGTTGGTATCCAGTACAACTTAAGATCACTCTAGCCATCCCATGAGGCATTGAGGCTGTTTTTATTTACTTTGAAGCACGTGTTGGAAAGTTTGTACCCGTGCAGTCTCCAGCTGAACATGTAGGAGTTGTAGGCAAAAAAAAAAAAACAACGCAATGTAGAATGGATGACCTGTGAGCCCCTCTGGTTTAGCACCGACTGTTTTTCTTCTCTCAGGAGAGCGAGAACTGGTTCTGTGTGACCCTCCCCCTTTTAAGTGGTTTTGGGTTACCTGTTGTTCACTGATTAATCCATTCTCCATTTGAAAACTAGTGGGCTATAAACGTAGCAGTTGTGGTGGCTTAAGGAATGGTTTAAACCCTAATTCTGGGTGACATTTGGCTATCATCAGATACTGGCCATGAAATATATTTTATTTATATTTAGCAGACGCTTTTGTTCAAAGCAACAACAAGCAAGGGAAATAGCACATTGCAGACATACATGCTGTCAAGAATCGACTGGACACATGCAGATAGACTGAGCTTACAGTGAATGTCGCGGTAGAAATATAAGCAGCATTGTAGCAAGAATTACACGACATCCTACAAAGCAAGAACCTAATAAGGCAACATGAAGGACATTCAGGGAACGCTGAGTAGAATCAGGATACTGGAGGCATCCCTGGAACAGGTGTGTCTTGAGGCGTTTCTTGAGGGTGGGGAAGGGAGTCTGATGACTGGATGTGGGTCAAAGGCTTACTTTATTATCGGGGATCCACACGAGATTTCTCGCATGGGGGAGAGATCCCTAAGTGGTGTCAACTTGCCGACCAAAGGTTAATGTTTCTCTTCATGGGCTGAGGGGTTACAGGTGGCAGTGTAGGTAAAATGACTGAATATCCAAGCCAATCATAAACCGTCTAAACAGCAAGGCTCTTTGGGCATGAGGATGTTGAGGTTTTAGGGAAAAGCTAACTGGCTTATGTAGCTAATGCTATAGGAGTAGCTTCCTTCCTTGGTTTCTGCTACATGTGCTCATTCATAAAGTTCTGTATAATTCAAGCCAGAATGAACGGGTACTACTAATTGAAATCATTGTTCAGCAAGAATTCAAGTGACTTCAGTACCTGTTGGTTTGTGGTGATTGTTTTTTAATCTTAGTTTACAAGCAGAGAATTCTTGATGTACCTGGCTGGTGGCGAATGCTGTGGTGGGTTCTCTCACTAGGTTAATGGATGGTTTTATTTAAACCAGGAATTCCTTGCCTGGTGTTTTGCAGCAGCATGGAATACCACTTGATCCACTAGATTGCTCATCTGGTAAGAATCCAATTCCCTTAACTGATGGTCCTGGTTCCTTTGTCCGCAGGCGACCCCCTCCTGCTGTATGCAAATCGGCGGGACCTGCGGCTGGTTGATGCAGCCCAGGGACGGGCCAACGCCACAGTGGTAGTGAATGGGCTGGAGGACGCGGCAGCCGTGGACTTCATCTTTGCCGGGGGCTTCATCTACTGGAGTGACGTGAGTGAAGAGGCCATCAAGCGAACGACTTTCAACCGGTCAGGCTCCTCCCACCAGACTGTGGTGCTGTCAGGCCTCCAGTCCCCCGATGGCCTGGCCTGCGATTGGGTGGGTAACAAGCTCTACTGGACTGACTCGGAGACAAACCGCGTCGAGGTGGCTGATCTCGATGGATCTTTACGGAAAGTGCTGTTCTGGCAGGACTTGGATCAGCCGAGGGCCATTGCCCTGGACCCAGCTCGGGGGTAAGTACCATTCCTATCTAAAGGGGACAAGTTGGCCAGTAGTGCAGGGGGAATGGGTGCATGTGAAAATAGGTTATTTGTCAGCAAAGGGTGGATTGAATCGTGGGAAGCGGCCCAATCTAGGTCAAGAACAAACGTTTTCTGAGACAGGGCTGCCGTGCACATTGCTGTATTTGTTTCCAAGCAAGGAGAATCCAGAGCAGTGCATCCATGCTCCGGTAGCTAGGGAATGTTTTATATTGGTGCGTTGTTGTTATGGCCCCTGCTGCACCCCAGGAGGAAAAACAAGCCGAGGTCAGAGTCTCGTTTCTCGGTCGGACGCCCATTGCGACTCCGCCTGTCTGGTTTGCCGAAGGTCGAGAGTTCTCAGTCTACAGCCTTAAGTTGGGTGCCTTCGAGTTGAGTGCAAGTTGAGCCGTGGCGTTCTTTTAATTCTGGCAGCTGTGATGAAATCTGTATGTCTGCTTGGGGAAGAGGGGTTGTTATTCACACGGGGGTGATTTGTTTGCAAGAAGGTCTCATCGATTTATGCTCAGCTCTGACTTAACAAGTGTAGGTTGTGTTTTGGCTGAACTTATTTAGTATATTTCAAGACCCAATAGCAAATGGTCGAAGCTTGTTTTTGGTGCCTTTTGTTCAGAGCCAAAAGTGAGGGTAGTTTTCCCTCTAGTTTCTCTGTTTCTAAAGTTCAGTTGATGTCCCCTGGTAGGATTTTGTCTCTGCAGAACTGAGATTTTACAGTGATCGAGTCTTAGTGGTCTTCCTGCAGTGCAGCGTAGTGGACCTGTCTGATGTTTTGATGTCAGTGTGCTATCATACTTTGCCATTAACTTGAAAATGGTTCTGTATTTCTGTTGATTCCACTCATGAAAATTATGCCCCCCCCCCTTGCTTTGCTCGGTGTTGCATTAAATAAAAGTGGCCTCCTGGCCAAATGACATCTGAAAAGCTGCTGGAAAGATCTGAGTAGTTTTTAATTGGGGGGGGTGCCCGCAGGGAATGGAATGACAGAAGAAAAGGCAAGGCAGTGATATAACGTGCCCATAGCCTCAATTACAAATGTTCCTTTTAGTTGTTTCCCTGTGCTTTCCTCCTGGAGGAAGTGTGCAGGAACGTGGTGTATGTCCTTTTAGAAGTCCGTTTCAGGTTTAATCCAGGAAGGAAATATGCTTGGCAACAATGTTTCAGGATAGTTTTACGAAACTCGTTGTACAGGCTTCCATTGTAGTCACGTCCGGGGACTTTGATTTGACCACGGTCCCCGGGAAGATGTCCATATTTATAGGAAAATGGGACATACAGGCTTGTACCATTCGGGTACTGTTGTTTCGGAGCTGGACCATCCTTTGGGCCTTGTGTTCTGGCCCTGATGCAGTTAAATTATGGTATTTCACCTAATTCTGCAGTGATTCAGGTGATGCCAGTGTCCTGTTTGTTGACTCATGCCACCTTGCTGGCCACATACTCACTTCTTCACCATGGGACCTGGGCTGCAGTATTAACAGGTCTCGTTCACAGATGTGAACGGTAGCGAAGCATTGAGAGAATGTCGCAGATGGGGCCCCTCCGTGCCTCTGCGGCTATCCCTGACATGTGCGCGTGCCAGAGACTGACACGTGCAGCGGTCTGCGGTGTTTTGGTGGGTTTTGCACACGGCGGTGTGATATGTCCACGGAGCCATGGGTGAGCCCCATCTCAGATTACTGGGCATGACGCTGTTAATAAAAATATTTGTACACTCCTTGGCTTTCGGCGTTATTAGAGTGGGTGGAGGACACATGAAACCACGCTAAACCAGGAATAATCAATGATCTATAGACAAGCAAAACATAATGGTGGAAACAGTGATTTGTTGTAGATCAGGCTTAGCTTGCCTGAAACCCACAGTTTCGTTGGCCGGAGGTGTGGGGTTGAACCACAATGTCCAGCTTCAGCAGCCTTCCTCTGTGTTTCTTCCATCACTCTTCCCCTTTAGCTACCCAGCTGACTCTATTTAAAGTTGGCAAGTCAATTAGGTCACTCCAGACCAGTCTTCGGGCACGAGGCTGATGATCGATTGCTATGGAAACCTAATGTGCCATTTGCCTTACTGCTGCGTCTCTTTGGACAAAAGCCTCTGTTAAATATATATGTAAATAAGAGACGGCCCAAACCTGGCCCCAAGTTAGTGCTGTTTGTCTTCCACTGGCTCGCTGGTGTTTATAAATCTGTGTTTTTGCACTGAGATCCCCCTCTGTTGTATGCAAGAGCCGTCGCATCGAATCAGTTTGCAAATATTGGTAGTGCAACCTTCATAGTGTTCTTTTGAAACACTGCAGGGTCAGTCTGCTAGTCTGTTAGGGAGTCGTGCAATTTGCCCATGTTTGTAAGGGGGGGTGGCTGCCTGAGAAGAACAAAGGCGGCTTCTGTCCGTTCCCTGGGAAGCACACGTGAAATGCACCTATAGTTACCCTACAAGTCTGCAATGCCTGTCATCCCTCCCCCCTATGGGTGGCACAGAATGGGGACAAGTGGTTCTCTGTAAGCACACAGTCATACTCGCTACACCGAATGATGGGCTCATCCGGAAACCTGCCCACCCCAACACAATGACAATTCAGTTTCCTTCATTCAACGACTGTAGCTTGTACTGTCAGCCGGAACTATGTAAACAACAGTTTGTTTAGCAGCATCTGATTGATGTGGTGCTGGTTCATCTCATAGAAATCTGCCCCCTTTCGACATTTGGTGAGTAGCAACACCCAACGCATCACATTACTCTGGAGGCCATCTTGAGAACCAAAAACCGCAGCGCGTACCTGCACACGTGTTCTGTGGCTACTGGGCCGTGCTTCTGCGTGCTGGTGGAGTGTGTGTGTAGCCCTGGCCAGTCGGGTTTAATCTGGGGGAGAGCACAGGGACTCATGGGGGCCGGTAAATCTGAACCGCCTGGTCTCGTGTTACGCCTGCCCGCCCTATGGGCGAGCGGTAGCTAGGTTACCGGGGGTAACCCGAGCATGCTGATTTTGCAAAGGAGGGTGGGGAGTCAGGCGCCGCTGACACAGGCCCACCTCACCCCCCCCCCCCCCAAGAGGCCATTGCTTCTGTCCCCAAAACAGTGGTTCTGAACCTCATACCCTTAGGACCCTGTATTGGGGGAGAACCCCGAAATCACAGGGCTGTTGGACGCTCACTAAGACTGCTGCAGAATTTCATGCCTGATGCTCTTTTTTATTTGTGTTTCTCCTTGGTGGGAGGGGAAAGACCCCACGTTTTTTCTTTTTTTTGTTTGTTTGTTTTTTTTTTTTAAATAAAGTTTTGATAGAAGTTGTAGTGTCTTGTTTTAATGTTGTGTTTGGCCTTTGCATAGCAGTGAGGGTGATGTGAGCCTTTCACAGCTTTGGGACACCCCGCACACACAGCTCCCAGCTCCAGCATTATTTATAAACTCACTCCAGTGGTTTCTGTGCCCCGCCCATCTCGGCGCCGCCTGCCCATTCCGGAACACCCTCCATGTCCAATCCCTGATTGCCAGGGCGGGCCTTTCATTTTGCTCAGGTCCCGCCCAGTTTTTTTTTTTTTTTGCCGACATGCTGGTGTGTCTGTGAGAGCGACTCCCAGCTGCGCTGTGGGCTTGTGACTCCGGCGTGACAGACCTTTTGAGCTGCGGCTCAAAGCGCTCTCCCCGCCGAGCGCGGCTGCACTTCCCTGTTTTTAGGAAGATAAGTCCACTCACCACCTCCTTTAAATCCGACAACCACCTCTTACTATGTGCACCAAAGGCAACAATTACTCTTCCCATCTGTGCTTAAAAAAAGACAGAAGTGTGTTTCTTTTTTTTCTAGATTAGAAGAACATGTAGGAGGGGGGTATCTTTCATTTGCTTGGGTTTTGAGAACTTAAGGGTCTTGGTTTCCAGTTGGATTCTGCTTAGGGGTTGGGGAGGGGGGGGGTAATTAAAACCAGTTTGGAGGTGTTGGTTTTTGCAGTGAAAAGGTTGAAATTTGTCACACACACACCCCTACAGTCCATCCTTGCTGAGGACCCGCCAGGGTCTCTCCAGCCCCAAGTCATTTCCCATGCTCAGCGCCCCCTACAGGTGAAATGGGCCAGCTTGCGGTAGAAGGGGGCCAGCTAGGTGAGCGATCTCGCGTGTCTGTGGAGGCGGAGGAGTTGGCGGACCGGGGTCGGCATTGCCAGCTGGGCCCGCCTGGAAGTGGCAGTGTTTTCCCGGACCCGTTTAAGGCGGACCGGGCTCCTTAAGTGCTGGGCAGTAACAGATCCGTCCCGGTGCCTGCCTGCGCGTTTCAACATGAAAGGCAAATTGATTTAAGGATCAGTGCGTTTTTCTGTCTGCTTCCTCCTTAACCTCTTTACATGGACGCTTTGATCCTGGCCGTATAGCTGACAGCTTGCAAACCAGATGAAATATGGAGGCCGGAGCTGTTTATGTTGCTCCTATAAAGAGCAGTGAGTCTGGGCTGATGTAGCATATGCCGAAAGGGAGAATAAATCAGGGCTCTTCTGTGTCTCTGCTCTCTGCTTGTGATCTTCGTGCACGGTAGCTGTGAGCCGAATGGTGGGATGCCTCTTTGGGAGCACGCAGGGCATTTCAACGCCCGCAAACGAGCAGCCGAATATGGGCCTTTTAAATGCAGTGGCCGATGGGGCCATATCAGATGATGCAGTGTACTTAGGGGAGGGGGTTCTGGGTTTAGTTTCCTGGTTTGTTAGGACTTCCCTCCCTCCCCTGAATGAGTCACGAAGGCCCCGCCCTTGCCACAATCCTCATCACCTGTCAGCCCCCACCCCTTACATCCCAAGTCCGTCGCCGGGGACGTGCAAATTAACATGTTAATTCGCCAGGCCTGGGATAAAAGGCCTCTGTAATATATTCATCGGTTTCATTTTAATTACGGGTTTGCCTGTGCGCGAGGCCCAGGGGTGCAGTAAGGGCCGCGCAGAGACCGCTGCAGGCATCAGCACAGGCCCCGGGCGTCGTGCGCCGACTTGGCTGCATTCATGCGTGTGCTGCTCCAAGCCTCTGAATTACCCAGCATGCCTCTGTCGCTGCAGCCTGCTCACCGCCGCCCAGGACTGGCCGTGTTATGCGCCTTCATCCGCCCGCCACAGCGGTGCCGCTGGAAACCAAATTAATTTTCCAGATCAATCATACCATTCCTACTCGCATGTAATTTTATCAATTATGATTATTATGTGCATTTTAAACATTAGCTCCTGCTTGACAGTCATATGCCTAAACAGCCTAAATGAGCAGGTTAACAAAGCATAGACGCACGGCGACGGGCCTCAGGAGACACTAATTACCTCGGCTTTTACTTTACGTACATCATTTTCTGCCTCCGTTTTCCAAGTCGAGCTTAAGACAAGTGAGGGGATGTTCTTAAACCCACCCACCCAACCCCGCTACTTGTCCTGTCAAACCCAGGTGGGTTGTTTAGGTTTGTGTACCCCCCCCCCCCCCCCCCCCCCCCCCCCCCCCCCCCCCCCC
>JAODJU010000062.1:27604578-27617426 GCA_026776725.1 Gnathonemus echidnorhynchus | reverse complement strand
TGCCCCCCCCCCCCCCCCCATGCCGGCTTCCCTGCGTCGCTGATGTCATTGGGTGGTCCTGCCTCCCCTGGGAAGATGGCTGCTCGCTGTTAGCCCGGCAGAGATCGGAATGAAGTGCCTTTTGCAAGCAGACGCTAGACCCGTGTGATGTCAATACCGACAGCGGATTTTACACACATGCGGTTGTTGCATCATGAAGATCGCGTTAGTCCGCTGGGCTACGATTAAACCTGGGCACCTTCTAACTTACCTACCATTCAGACAAATACCACAATAAACGGTATTTTGACAGTATGTTCAAAATCATCTCCCCTGGTTAATTTTAATGCTTGTTTCTTTTGTTTGCTTAATCAGAAATCAATTTGAAACATATTGCCGCTGCCTTTGTATGACCTCTGTATGTAATCATAATCATTTTCATCCTTGCTGTCACTCACTCATGGATGGGTGCATTTGTGAGAAATTTAAGAAGAATGAGTGTTGAGAGGAAAAGCAAACAAAAACTGGTCACTGAAATACTTCCATACTTCCTCTATATGGAAATCTTTTGTATTCATAGTAAAGGCCACCGCTTTGTCTAATGGCACAACTCGTAGCAGCACCAACTTAAGACTCTGTTGCTGAACGACAGCTTAATAGAAGTTATTTCATCACGATATTTACTGCGAAATCACATTGCAATACTGCGCCACACGAGAGACCTTTAGACGCATCTGTCCTGGGTGCTTGCTTCCCCCTGACTCTGAGGGGGGTTTCCCAGCCTGCTTGGCATGGGCCTCACCTCTACAGTCTTCCAGCCTGGCGAGACTGAGCCTTATCCTGTGGGCCTCAAGGGCCCGCCCGAGGGATCATGGGAGTGGGTGCCCGTCTAGCCGCCCACGTGGGCTCCTGCTGGGAAGTCCCCAGACCAATCCTCGGTGGGGGCCGCTGGATTAAACCCCATTTCTGGCTCTTGGGCTTTTTAAACAAGGCTGGCTTAATGGCGTAACGGTGGCCCGGTCTTGCGCGCACGGTGTGGTGGGGGCTGCCCATTTTTGTCATCACATCTTAGCAGCCTAATCTCCCCTATTTGTTGTTGTTTTAAGCTGTGGGTTTTATTTATTAAAGGCTCCGCATGCCGAACCTGTGCGGCTGGCCAATGAAAGACGTTTGGCTCCCCGGGCCTCTGGAGTGCCGCCACTGGGATTGGCCGCAGCTTTTGGTGGGGGGGAGGGATTAAGGCTTGGCAGGCATGTGCCAACCCCTGGTGTGGAAGGTAGTTGAGTGTGGGCTTCACTTTGCAGTACACCGATCTTTAGAAGCTCTCACCTCGGGCCCACCCCCCGACCTTTTTTGTTTCTTTCCTCCAGTGCTTTCCAGCTGGAGCTCTTGGGGGTTTTTTTGCTTAAGCTATTGGCAAATATTTCCTAAGGATAATGGACTGGGTTTGCTGGCACGCTTCAGATTTGCCGCCTCCTTGAAGGGGGCGGCCGGGGGGGGTTGCTGTGGGCCTCTGTTAATGGAGCCCAGCGGGTGTCCGGAGTACACGCGTGCGACTCATTTGACCCTCCCCCGAAAAAGCATGGGTGGACATCCACACACGGGCACGCTAGCAGCTGTGCGAAACCCCCCCCCCCCCCGACAGGTCTCCACAAAGAAACGTCATTGTATAGCTTTGTGAGTTTAATATTCGCAACAATTTTCACTTGTAAAATTTGCAGTAAGCACCTTTTTTACTGTTTGGGCAGTTCGGTTCTGGATTTGACACTGATGGGGGGGGGGGGCAGAGAAAAATTCCCCCTTTCTGTTAGTAACATCTTAACCGTGGCTTTGGTTATAAAGAGGTTCAAAGGAGCACATGAATTTACACTGGCACTGGGATCGAAAATGAAAATGCCAGAAAAACACTGAGGGGGAAGCAGCCCTACGCAGCCAGATATACCAGGACTGGCTGCCGTTTTCCCGGGAAGTTCACATCAGGTGAATGGCCGCAGTGTGATTATGCTGGAGCCGTTTTTAAAGGGGCCAAGCTCTCGGTTTGGGATGAAATAGCAAGATCTAAGAGTGAGGAGATGTGAGAGCCTTGCTGCCTTTGTGTCTGTGGTGTAGTGTGTGCAGGAACGAGCTCTACTCAGTGAGCATCGTTCCCGTCGTGGCTGTGACTCGTGTTGATGAATGTGAGTATGGTAGCTCTCCAGATGCAGGTGCCGTATGTGTCCCGGAAAGCCCGGGTTCTCCGGCTCCCTCCTTGGCTTCTGTGTCCCTGAAAGCTCTTGATTGTCTTTGAGGTTCTCCAGCTGTAGGTGGTTGGTTTGTTCCTGGAAGCCCGGGGCTGTGTTTGGGGTTCTCCTGCAGAGACTTCCCTGTGTGCCCGTCTGACATGCTTCAGGGAATTTCCCCATATACATGCATGCTTTCAGTCTTTTTGAGATCATGTCCAAACAATGGCGCCATTGCAAGGAAGACGTGACTGAAGGGCCTAGAAGTGAAGTTCGAAAAGCACCCTGGAATGCATCTTTGGTGCAAGTTTAACATTAGCCATGTATGACTCATCGCACTATAGCCGCTCTTGGGAGTGCTTTGCATTTTTCTCCCTTACGTCCTTCCTTTTCCTCAGTGATTTAAAACATTAAGTCCTCTCTGTATTAAATTCCTGTATGTTGCCCAGTTCATGTAGGGCTCTGGAAAAACCGTGTATCGCCAAGAATCCATTATTTCAAGAATGTGCAAGCTAATTTTCTCAGAAACTACAGAATAAACTTAAAACATCGTAACGAGACGCCTTATTTCCACAAATAGAAACCTAGAAATCTTAACACAGCCGTCAGTGAAAAGTTTGTTGTAGATGTACTTGTATGGCTTGTTAGCATTGCAAATGTCAGTGTCAGCAATATACTTGCTAATCTTTTTAAATTCACAATTAATGTTGGTTGACTAGCTATCTAGCTATCAACATTTAATTGTTAAAATTTGAAATAAAGTAATCCATGAAAACAGCCATCATGAATACAAATATTAACCAGTACAGATATAAGTACTAGTTAGAGACGACGTCATAAAACTTATTTTCGTTGGTCAATAAGATATGAAATGCTGTCAGTAGGCCGGAAGGTGGAGGAATATTCTACCTATTAAAAAAGCACAATCATCAAACTCTGGACATATGTGGTTTTCATCAGAATCAGACTTTTACGAACCATTGTATTTAACTCGAGTTGCATTCTTTCCAGCTTTGAAATGTACTGTCAAGAATATCCAGACTTGCACAAGCATAAGGGCTTATGAACACCGTTTAAACGCAATATTGAATTAATGACATTTTTCATAATGGTAGTTGAATCTTGTGTAACTTTATTTTAAATACTAAACAGTTGTATGCTTCCTTTTAAGGTGGTTGAATAGATTTATCGAGGCCCAACAAAGGGTATAGATAACTTTGCTTTGTGAAATATCCAGCTGTGCATGCCTGATTTGCACCTCTCGAAACTGTGCATGCACAGCAGTATACTTTATGGTATATTTTACAATGGTGCCTGATTTATACCACTTAGTTTCACAACCCAGCCTGATCCCTTTAATACAGCCTCTCCCCAGGTTACGATGGGGTTAAGTTCCTATCGTAAGGCGAAAATGCATTTTAATACAATACACCAAATCTAACAAACTTCATAGGCTAGGCTTGACATGCTTAAAACACTTACTTTAGCCTGTGGTTGGGCAAAATCATTAACACAAAGCATATTTTATAATAAAATGTTGAATGTCTCATGTAATTTATTGAATAATGTACAGAAAATTAAACCATTTACCCATCATAAAGACGAAATATCATAACACGTACCATAATCTATATTTCTATTTTCTATGTCAGCTTCACTTTACCGACTGCTTGTCAGCGATCTCCACCAGTCCAGAATGGGATATTAAGCCAGATATTCCGATTTTGGATTCTTTGTTTTCTCTGTTTAATAAAAGTTCTGTATAGCACCTGCACTTGTGTCTGAGTGCGTGTTGGTGGGTCTCGTTAGCTGCCCCAGTCACAGTGGGGCGACTATATGTCCCTTGTGTTCTGCATAAGTTTTGGTCTTCATGTGGTCTTCATGTGGTCTTCATGTGGTCTTCATGTGGTCTTCATGTGGTCTTTGACAATCATAATCATTCTTGTCTTTGCTGTTGGACTCACTCATAGATCTTGTGGCGAATTTGTGGGAATCTGGGTTCTTGTTACCCCAGTCACAGTGACTGTATAAAGCCTCCTTAATGGTACGTCGTTCGTAAGTTCTACGTTAAAAGATAAAAGTTACGTAGCGTTAAGAAGACTTAGAGAAACTCACCCCATGTCTCTTCAGTTCAGAGTGAACCGGAGCTATAATTCTTTCAAAATACCATGTTATTGGATAGCAGCAATTTCAGCTGCTGGACATATAAAGTAATATTTCAGATATGGGATGCTTAAGTGTTTATTCGGAAACAAGAAATGGACAACTGGGGTGATTTCATACTTTAAAAGATTTCTTTAAAACACCAGATCCCGCTAAATAAAGTGACCCCTGTAGTTTGCTATATAGACAATATGATTTGCCGTAAAATTGCAGGATGGACGTAGCAGGCCGTGCCAGAAAATATTTTGTGGTGCAGACGTGTGAGGTGCATCGGGCAGGTGGGACAGATCAGGTAGTGATGCCTTGGATCCCCCCCCCCCCCCCCCCATAGTCTTTGACATTGTTTGCTCTTGGATTGTTGGGTTGCAGAGTTTGTAGGGCTGTTTGTTGCTATGCTGATATAAACATTGGAAATTTGACCTGTAGTCTGAGTTTCAGTGATACTCTTGGTAGGTGATTCACTATCTGCATGGCCACAGCTTAGGTCTCCTCCAAGGTGTCTAGACATGCCCTGTTTTAAATGAAGGCTGAGGGGGTGCCGTTCATACGCACTGCTGGCCTTAAGAATGTGAGTCACATGGGTAGTTTGCCCTCTTGTTTTGAGGTAGAAGCAGTCTGATTGGTGGAGACACGCTGTGAGTGTTCAGCCTGGGCTAATGCCGTCTAATTAGGAGCCTGCCATGCTTGTTCTCGCCGTACATCCTGCATCTCGGTCCTGTCCGGCACCCTGCCGTAGCCTCTCATTCTGTTCCCAGCTCAAAGAAATGAACACTACAGTCTGTATTTCAGTGTTTACTGTTCGGGCATTTTGAAGTTTACCGTTTGGTGCACTGGGTCACAGTGTCACATCACACCTCCAGGGTTGGGGATTTGAAACCCGCCTCTATCACCTGTGTCTCTTGGATTTCCTCCCGCTGTCCATGGGTGTGCATTTACGGTTTACTTTTGTGTCGAGCCGACGCCGTGACCTACGCACATGGCCTGCACTGTTGGTAGCGTTTACACTTGCCCTGGTGTGTCTGGCTCGCTCAGCAATTACACTTTTACAAAAAAAACATTTAACGAACTATCCATTTATCAAGTGCTGGTTATATTAGTTCTGCAAAAGTTCCCATTGTCAAATTTGGAAAAATTTCATGCCGCTATTACAATGTTCTTTATGCGTTTTCCCTTCTAAGGGTAGTGTCTATACTACTGTTTTTTTGTCCTTTAAAGTACAAATAAACTTAAAGGAGCTAAGTGAAATTGGCCCTGTCAATCACAGTTCTTGTGGTCTGTCGCCACAACATGTAGTTGCATTTCTGGGGAGGTGCATGTCAGACTATGGAGTAGGGTCCACAGCTACGTCGTACTTAAAGCATTGATTCAAGGCAGAAATATAAATCAGCTTTTAGCTTTTAGGTGTTTGGTGTCTCAAAATTGCCCTGACTGTGTGATTGTGTATATGTGGCCTGTAATTCTTTCAGCCCTGTACCCTTTGCAGCCTGAGATAGGCTCCAGGCCCTCCCTGTAACCTTGTCTAGGGGCATGGATAGATGGATGCACTGGTGTTGAGTTTATATCCAGTGCGGCTAGGCTTGACAATCCAGTCAGAGAAGTGGTCACGCCTTGGGGCTGCAATGTGTCCTCTTGACCCTCTGAGTCAGCACTCCAGCTGAACACCCCCCCCCCCCATTATAACAGCGTGTGATTGGCTGTTTGTCGGGTTCAGTGGAAGAATGTCCACTTTAGGTGGCACGAACGCTAATTTTATGACTGCGGCCACAGGCGAGTTGTGATTTATTTGCTAGGAAAGCGAAAGTTACACTGTGGTTTAGTGCGATTAGTTTAAGAAAAGAGAGACCCAAACGAGGGAAATAAACAGTCGTTTGGTTGTGTTTGGTTAAGTAGCTGGAGGTTCCTAAAAGCACATTCCCCGAGCGCTGGTGAGCAAATCAGCATGTATGGTCCAGGAGAGCCAACAGCCAGGCTGATGGGGAAGGGGCGGGTGGTTGAGGCCTTTTGTCCGCGGTGCTGGTGTGGGTGTAGCGACGTTGCCAAGGGAGGGAGGCACTCCAGCTGTGAAGGGTGTCAGAGGCCAATTTGGGGAAACAAGAGCGTCCATTAGCACAGCCGTCCGCTGGTCCGTCCTGCCTATTGTGTTCATGCAAAAACCAGGGGAGGTGTCAAAGGCACCCAGCGCCCTGCACCCCTCCTTCCTGCGCCCAGCGCATCCACAAACGAGTCTTTCTGGGGGGTGGGGGGAAACTATCTCTTGCTGGCTCCTGAAATGTCTCAGGAAAAATTGTGTGCGTTTCTGTTGGGGTGTCTTGAAACTTGTCAAGGGGATGGGACTGGCATTTTGGGTGGGTGAGTGTAGCCTAGACATGAATGCTGGTAAACCAGGAGCCTCAAGAAACGAGGACAGGCTTATGATATGGACCTTCAGCTGGCGCACTGCCGTGGGACCTGCCGAGGCTTTCCGTGGGTCTGGATGAAGAACCACTCAGGAAAATGGGCCGGAACATGGAGCAGCGCAAATTTTAGGTGGCTGTCATCACCAAGGAGATCTCCAGCGTCACGTGTTCTGATGTGGGGTGGGAAGAGGGCAGGCAGTGCGCATTGAAGTCCGATCTTAGTTCAGCACCAGTTCGTTGTAGCTCTGCTCCAGTTCTTACCTCCCCCTCGGCAAAACGTCTGTCGCCGCCCTCCCGGCTGCAATCAGGTACACAGGAAGATGATGCCGCTGCCTTGAGTGAGGATTTCGGCATCACGGTGAAAACAGGGCATCAGTGTCACATGTTCAGTGCCACCGTCAGGGTGCTGGAAGTATCGCTGCCCTTGGAAGGAGCTTGGCATGAAAGTGTCCATGACGGATGTGTTCCTGGCAGGCCTATCTGGGCATTGGATTAATGTGTAAATGTTTTCTAATAATTACTGCTAGCATTTAACGAAAATTTGCTTGAGGCAGACAGTCGCTGTTCAGTCCCAATTAAATGTAATATATTCCCATGCCTTTATAAAAATGTCAGATGATGTGAGCAGAGACCTTTGTGTTTATTTGAGGTTGCGTGGCATTCTTCAACGTAAGCAAGGCTTATGTTAATTGTTCCTTTGTTTCTTCGGAATATAGATTCTGTCAGTTCAAATAAAAGGATGAAATCCAGGTTGCTGGTCTTGTTTTTTTTAATTCATGCGAGTCAATCTGCAGGCAGTGATGCGAGAGCTAAACTGAGTTACTGCTCCTAGATAGTCATGCGTGTGTGTGGGGGGGTGCTTTCACTCAGTACATTTACATGCACAGCTAAGTCAAACTACGGTTATAGCTCGACTACGCCATTTAATCCGACTACTGTCCTTGTCCCAGTATACATGTGTGTTAATTGATTTATTGACCAAAGTATGTCCATCTCCACTACAATAGGTGGCGATATGGCTCCTTTCAGCTTGCTAGTATTGGGCTTTTTCCGGTCGATCTATTATATGACAAATATCAAAAATAATACCTAATAATGAATGCATGAACAAATGAAGTGACAGAAGCTTTAATTGTGATATGGTCAGAAAAACAAATACAAGATCAGGATACCATAACAAGAAATAGTGTTTTGTATAATATACTATGACAGCATGGTATTGGAAATTTTTCAAATATTGCAATGTGATTTTGTTGTATAAATATTGGGGTATTTATGAACCAAAAAAAAGGAGTTCAACTAAAATTTCTAGCGAACACATCTACGAGTGATTTAAACAGCAAGGATGAAAATGATTGTGATTGTCTTGGAGAACGTATGCAACGCTCATGCAAAAGCAATGGAGGAAAACAGTAAACCGATTTTTAAACATATACTTAGATAATCTTGGAAAGGAATAATTAATTGTAAAACTTGCTAGGTTTTTTTTCCTATGACAGAGTAAAAATGTTTTAGCAAGACTTAAATTCGCTGCATGATCATATCCGTACCAAACTGAAGGAAAGAAAAAGCCTGATCTTAATCTACCTGACTAGCGATGTAAAAATTGCATCTTGAAAATTGCATCCTGCTACAGCCATTTTTCGAAATCAGTACAAAATACCCCGCCTTGCATTGTGATGTCATTTGGCGCCGGTACCAGTTTTTACACCAGTGGAAAACCAACACCTTGTAGTGTAAGCACAGCACCTGGTGCAGTGGAAAAGCACTCTATAGTTGAGTGGTGAATTGGGCAGCTTTACAGCGCTGTACGTACTCTGCTATGCTGCTATTACATACTCTGCTATGCTCCAGGAGGCGGAAGTGTTTTCCTAACTTAAACACCTCCCTTCATAATGATCCTCCTTGTAGTCACTGCGCCACAGTATCAAAGCACTTATTACAGTGCTTGACCTTACATTCTGGGGCCAGTTAAACCACATGGCCGTTCTTCATACGATACATGGCTGCTTATCTGTCATGTATCAGTGCGAGTGATGCCATTTCTTTGTTTGTGTTGTAACCACTTTTGCTTGCATCCCTCAGATACATGTACTGGACGGACTGGGGGGAGATCCCAAAGATTGAACGAGCTGGGATGGATGGTACGAGTCGCTCGATCATCATCGACAGCGACATCTACTGGCCGAACGGCTTGACGCTTGACTACAGCGAGCAGAAGCTTTACTGGGCCGACGCGAAGTATAACTTCATCCACCGGTCGAGCCTGGATGGCAGCTCACGGTAAAACTTCCTCGTCCTCCTTCCCACACCTAAGCAGCATGGCTTCTGGAAGCTAATGCTGCGTTCCGTTTACCCCAGAGGTCAGAACTCAGAACTGGGAATGACGTCACACAGGAGTTAACAGCGTTCCAGTACAGCAAGTCGCAAAGCCATTTAGCAGTACCAGGGCCCCAGTTCAAAAAGCAAGATTTCTTGCTTAGCTGGATAACTTGATGGATTTAATTTATCTCAGTTTAAACAGCCTTTATCTTCGTTCACTTGCATTCAGCCCAGACTACCTTAAATCCGACAAGTTGGTCGTTTACGCAAGAAATGGGCCCTACTTCTAGCCCAGTTAATTGTTAGCCATTGTTATCAACAATATCAGTGGTATTTCGAGCATAAGAACACCACATCAACACGGCCCTAGAAAGCGATTGGACAGAACTGTGTGTTCGAGCAATTTAATGAGCCACAAAGACGACATAAGTGCTAATAGACAGTATAAAGCTATAGCGTTAACTTCTATTGATAAAGGGCGCAGCCATCTTGAGTTCTGAGCTCGGGGTTGTGTCGAGTTCACGAGTCGGAATTCCCACTTCAGGGGGTGTTCCAGTTGAGATTTCCGACTAGGAACTCGGAATTTACGAGTTCAAATGGGGCACAGCATAAATCTGCTTGGATTTCTGTTTGAGCCCATTGACAGCTCATTGTAGTCCGTAGCTGGTTCTCAGCTCTGTGGCGCCTTCCGCAGGGAGGTGGTGGTCAAAGGCTCTTTGCCGCACCCCTTTGCCCTCACGCTCTATGGAGACACACTCTTCTGGACTGACTGGAACACGCACTCCATCCACTCTTGCAACAAGCGGACGGGCGAGGACAGGCGCGAGGTCCACTCCAACATCTTCTCCCCGATGGACCTCCACGCCTACAGCCAGAAGAGGCAGCCCCATGGTACTTCCACGAGATAAGCCTTATTTCACCTCATAACTTGGTCCTCCCATTAATCACCTCCTCCATTTTGTCCCCTGGTCTCCAAAAACAATGAACATTTGTTGTTTTTTTTATTTTTATTATGGTTCTTCAAAAATTACTTAGCCTGGCTTCTCCAGCTGCTGTGAATCTGTCAGGTTATGCTGTACATCCATGGGGTGACAGGATCAGCCCTGTGCCGTTGGTTGTTATGGTTACTTGGTGCTCACAGCTAAGCTCCGTCCAATGAACACTGGCCAAGCCGGGTGTATGCAGCGATGGTAAAATGGCTGCTCGTCATTGCTGTTATACCACCACAGTGCCATTTCAGATTCTGAGCCGGTCGCCTTTGTCCCCGCAGCCCCCGAGAGCCCCTGTACAGTGGGGAACGGCGGCTGCTCCCACCTCTGCCTGCTGTCTCCCGTCAAGCCGTTCTTCCAGTGTGCCTGCCCCACGGGCGTGCGGCTTCTGGAAGACCAGCGCACCTGCCGGCCGGGTGAGTCACCTACCCCCCCCGACCCAGCCGGGGTCTCTCTTGGCATAGTGTGTCATGACTTGGGCAACCTGAGCGATTCGCAGGAATGAGGAACTTGTGAGGAATTCGTGGGAACGAAGAACTGCTTCACTTAAGGGGACTTCTCTCTCTCGCAGACTTCTCTATAAATGCCACGGCTCCTCCGTCACTTGAGTGCGAGGCAGAATAGCAGAATCAATGCCCCTTTTGTTCTAACTGGTGGGACCTTCAGCATATTTACGTAGTTTAAAGCCAAATGTGAGTCATTCTAAGATTAGTTTTGAACTCCTGTATCCTTAGCTGATACAAATAGCCTTCTTAAGATCTGTTGAACTTCTAAGACCTCCTTGCTTATGTAGAAAGATCACAAATCGTAACACTAAGTATTATTTAAAAATGTTTTGAGAAGCAGAAGCGGGTATAAGATTATATAATTGATCAGATTTAATTAATCTGTAGTAGGACTTTAAGGAAAAGTTTGGTCCTGTTTTTTTTTTTGCTCTTTTGGGTACCATAGCACAGTTTGTCTCCCTGTTTTCAGAAATATAACCAGGAAGCCACTGGAAAACAAGCTGAATTTTTCATAATTTACCAGGCAGAACTTGACACATGTTTCTGAGCCGCAACCCGGCTGGCCAAAAGTGTCGCCTCCTCACGTTTCTGCCGCTTTACTCTGGTTTTTGCTCCCATCAGACCCGGAATAAGAGTGGTGGAAGGAGGGGCCGCGCTTACTGGAAGAATCGCCCCCCCCATTTTGGCATTGTTGGGTTTTCTGCTTTTTTTGGGGTTGGCCTGCGATGTTTGACGCTACCCCGGGCAGCCTCATTCACAGGGCTTGGTGAACTTGGTGAGGGAACTGCCTTCTGGGTATTGTCCAGCTGTGGAAAGCAGCCCTTGGCTCCTTGCACGGCAGTGGGGGGGAGGGGGGGGTCACCCCCTATTCCCTGACCCTTATCCACCATCCCCTTGGCAGATAAAGCCAACGTAGACTCGAAAACAAGAGGTGAAAAGCAGTAATTTGTCAGCCCCTTTTTGGGCCCTGCCACAGACGCCCCCAACCCCCCAGCCCAGTGGTCAGGTCGTTGCCGTCCACACTATCTCTATACAGCCAAACGGGGGGGGGGGGGGGGGGGACAGTCAGACAGACCTCAGCCTTAGCCACTCCGGTTTCCAGCCTTTCTCTGGGTCTGATCTTTTGTTCTCCAGTTTGACGCAAGTTACCAAGTCTTGATTGGTCATTCAGTGAGTAGTGAGGAGCAGAGGTGGGGGCTCATGGTCTTGAGGCAGCCCAGTGCGGCAACTGCAGGGTCCTCCCTGGTGCAGAGTTACTGAAAAGGCCGGCAGATTTAGCCACATACTGGGAGAGAAGGGCAGCTTTTAAAAGTCTTTCAGCTGCATTTGTAGCACCAGCAAAAGGGAGGGGGGTGCCTTTTGTTTGTCCGGCAGGCCGGTCTAACTGGATGGGGGCCTTGGGGGTGGGGGTGGGGGGAGCTGGGCTCGCGGGGGGAGCCTATACAGAGTCCCGCTGGTCATGCTTGGTTGTCCAGCGTGAGCTCTGCTTGATCTTTTCAAAGTGGGAAAGAATGGGGCCGACAGTCCCTGCACACAGGCAAGAAAGCCCCCCCCCCCCCATGCCATGTACACCGCTCAGAAAGGGGGGGGGGGGCGGCACAGGGTCTCACGTTGCGCGGGCCGGGAGTGGCCTCCAGTCGGACAGAGTGCACCGGGCCTGCGCTGGGATCAGGTGACGGTGCTCCGTGCCACTCTGAAGCTCCACTTCCCCGCTGAAGTCCTCTCTTTGTACATGTGGAGGGGGGGAGGATTTGTCATCGCGAATCATGGTGGATCAGTGGGCTGCACTGTAGCCTGACACCCCCAGGGCTGTGGGTTCGATTGCTCCCCCCTGTGTGTGTGTGTGTGTGTGTGTGTGTGTTTACCATATTGTGGGGACCAAATGTCCCCAAAATGAGGTAAAAGCTGTTTAGTCCTCAGGGACCTTTTTCGGGTCCCAAAAATATCAAGCTCAATTTTATAAAAAAACAAAAAAAAACATCTGAATTCAATCAAACTATAAATGCCAAAAGGTCTTATACTTTGATTAGTTGTAATTACTCCACCCAGACCTGATATTAAGGTTATAATAAGGGTTGACGGCATGAACTGTGTGTGTGCGCGTTTCCACTCATGGAAACATGGTCTCTAAATTGACCCATACAGTGTCTTGCAGGATGATTGTAGGATTTCAAGATGGGAGTTATGAGGGGCCATAATTGATAGAATAGATTGAATAGAAAGGATCCTCCAGTGATGTTTTTTGAATCGGTCGGGGGGGGGGGGGGGGGGGGG
>JAODJU010000062.1:27583049-27595237 GCA_026776725.1 Gnathonemus echidnorhynchus | reverse complement strand
CCACAGTTTAGACCCATTTACTTTAGACCTGTATAGTTTAGGCCCAGTTTAGACCCATATGATTTAGCCACAGTTTAAACCCATTTAGTTTAGACCTGTATAGTTTAGGCCCAGTTTAGACCCATATAATTTAGCCACAGTTTAGACCCATTTAGTTTAGACCTGTATAGTTTAGACCCAGTTTAGGCCCAGTTTTGACCCATATGATTTAGCCACAGTTTAGACCCATTTACTTTAGACCTGTATAGTTTAGGCCCAGTTTAGACCCATATGATTTAGCCACAGTTTAGACCCATTTAGTTTAGACCTGTATAGTTTAGGCCCAGTTTAGATCCATATAGTTTAGCCACAGTTTAGACCCATTTAGTTTAGACCTGTATAGTTTAGGCCCAGTTTTGACCCATATGATTTAGCCACAGTTTAGATCCATTTAGTTTTGACTCATATTGTTGAGGCCCAGTTTAGACACAGTTTAGAGCAGTTTAGTTTAGGCCCAGTTTAGACTGGGGGTTCATGAAAATCCTGCAGCCCCTGGAACTCCAGCTGCTCACTGCATTAAATTCTGAGACTTGTGTGGCTTCATTCCAAATATTCATACTTAAATTCTGGGAACCTACATATCCGTCTCAAGATCTGCATAATCCTCTCCAGGGGAAAAGATGTTTCTACACATTATCAGATTTTCATCAGGGAAGACAAGGTCAAGGGCCAGAGAAGGGTCTCAAAAGCATTCAGACTGTGATGTTTGTTGTGTATACTATGGGATGCCGGCCTGCTTACTATACTCACGATGACCCCCCCCCCCAGGTACATGTACTTCACCAACTTGCAGGAGCGCTCCCCCCGCATTGAGCGTGCGGCGCTGGATGGCACGGAGAGGGAGGTGCTCTTCTTCACTGGGTTGGGCAAGCCCGTAGCGCTGGCCGTGGATAACGAGGCGGGCCGGCTCTTCTGGGTGGACTCGGACCTGCGGCGCATTGAGGGCAGCGACCTGTCTGGTGAGCTTGCAGAGCAGGGAATCTTGGAAAGGCATTGATTTGAAGCGTAATGCTTGCTATTAAAGATTTATTTCACCAACAGCTCATTTCCTCAATGCTGTTAAGTATTTCCAGGGTAACATTATGTAGGCAATTGGTTATATTGATATCATTCACATTTTTAGTTAATGATTCACTTACACCACACCACGTACCGTCCCCGTGGAGCCTAATCCTGACCCGTGCTCTTCCAGTCTGTAGAGGTACTTCCTGGCAAAGTGAATACAGTGGTGCCTGCAGTTCACAAACACAATCCGTTCCAGGAAAGTAGTTGTGAACCAATTTGTGCGCGAACCAAGGCAATTTTTCCCATAAGAAAGCATTGAAATTCAATTAATTCGTTCACAAGCCTACCAAATAATTACTTTTGTTTAATTGTCTGGTTTTTATAGTAAAAACTTTAAAGAAAAACACAATATAGTGTGACGATCTGGCGGACCGAGGCATTGCGGGAGCAGAGAGAGACATGGAGACTTGCTTGCCGGGGAAAATCACGCTCTTTATTAACAGTCCTTAACCCTTGTATTGTTGTTCTTAATATTAATAGTTGCATTTCCTTATTGTCACGTGTGTGTTTGCCCGTGTCGAGAAATCTGTTCATTGACCAAATTTTGTATGCGAATCAATGCATTTTTTTCACGAAATTTTGGTTGTGGACCACAGCATTGGTGAACCGCAGGCTCCACTGTATTGGTTTTTTTAGACCCTGGTAAATAAACTGTATTTAAAACAAAAATACAGGTAAGGGTGTAATAAAACAAACCTGGCTTTTATCTAAATGTCTGAATCCTGCAAGTGCGTTACGCGACATTCCGAGTTTTCCTTTTTGACCCCCAAACCGCTGTTGACCGTCCAGGTGCCAACCGGGTCGTGATCGAGGACTCGAACATCCTGCAGCCCGTGGGCCTGACCGTGTTCGGCAGCCACCTCTACTGGATCGACCGGCAGCAGCAGATGATTGAGCGCGTGGACAAAACCACCCGCGAGGGCCGCACCAAGATCCAGGCCCGCATCTCGGCCCTGAGCGACATCCACGCCGTGCGCGAGCTGGACATGAGGGAGTACAGTGAGTGGCCATCCTATTCACTCCCGTCTCGTTCATCCTGCCCGTTTCGCTGCACTGTAACCTAAGGCGCCGGTTATATTGTCCTTCTGGGTAAACTGTCTTCCGTAACGTAGCAGTAGATGCATTCCGCTACGTTATTTATTGCTCGGCAGACATGTCTAGCCGTCAAGGCATTAATTTACTGTTTTAGCCATTTTATGTAGCTGGAGACATACTGAAGAAATTCAAGTTTACTGCCTCCCCCCCCCCCGGGATGCCGGCAGAAGATCTGGATTCTTAATTATTTGTTGTTTTTTCTGTGCCCACAAGGCTTCTTTCGATTGAAATATTAATGTCTTGTTGTGAGTCCTGCTGTATTGTTTTGGACTGGAGGGCTGGAGGCAGTGTCACCCGCACTGAAAAGATAAAAAAATGGAATGTGCCAGTAATTCGGGGTCCCTCTCCCAGGTAAACACCCCTGCACCTTGGACAATGGTGGCTGCTCCCACATCTGCATCATCAAGGGTGACGGCACCACGCGCTGTTCCTGCCCCATCCACCTAGTCCTGCTACAAGACGAGCTCTCCTGTGGGGGTGAGTCCAGCACCTAAATCGCGCACCTTTTCTCCCCCTAGTGGAAGGATGCTGTAACAAAAAAATTGCTTAGAATTCTGAGGATTAAAGGCCGTGATGATAATTAGTATTCATTAGTTTAGTAAATTTGGATTTGTTCCAGTATGTATATATGCATGTATAGCTAGCATTGTGTGTGTGTGTGTGTGTGTGTTTAATCTCATTTGGGGACATTTTTCAGGTCCCCATTTGGATAACCTCAACTTTATAAAAATCTGTGAATGCAATCAGAAACATAAAATGCGAAAAAGTCTTGCATTTTGTTTGGTTACTTATGATAAAGGTTAAGGGTGTTGTGATTAGGATTAGAGTTTTTCCCATAGAAATAAATGGAAGGTCCCCATTTAGATAGGTACGCCAACGTATGCGTGTGTGTGTATGCGTGTGTGTGTGTATGCATGTGTGTGTGTGTGTATGCGTGTGTGTGTGCGTGTGTGTGTGTGTGTATGCGTGTGTGTGTGTGTGTGTGTATACGTGTGTGTGTGTGTGTATGCGTGTGTGTGTGTGTGTGCGGACTTTAGCGTGTCGTCTTGGGCTGACTTTTCATGGGGCCCCTTTCCCCCACAGAGCCCCCCACCTGCTCCCCGGAGCAGTTCTCCTGCACGTCTGGCGAGGTGGGCTGCATCCCGCAGGCGTGGCGCTGCGACGGTTTCTCGGAATGCGAGGATGAGAGCGACGAGCGCGGCTGCCCCGTGTGCTCGGCCGCCGAGTTCCAGTGCACCAGCCACCAGTGCGTGGCGCTGTCCCTGCGCTGCGACGGCGAGGCCAACTGCCAGGACGGCTCCGACGAGACGGACTGCGCGGGTAGGCAGCTTCTCACGCCCGGCCGCCCCGTAGCCGAAAGGGATTTGCGCTCTCTTCACTTCGCCCTCTTTCTTTTTCTTCTTTCCTTATTTCTTCGTGTAAAAACAAGATGGAAATAGCCGCGTTCTGTTCCATTTAAACACTGCGAGCTAAAACCATAAGTATTCTACTTTTTTAGATGATCTATCTTTAGAATATCTATATATATGTCAGCTATAGGGTGACGTGCAATTAAGGGTGCGGGTTGCCAGTCATTCCCTTTTTAACATCTCGGTTTATTTACATTCCCCCCCACCCCCCACCACCAGCTCGCTGTCCTCTGGACCAGTTCAGCTGCTCCAATGGACAATGTGTGGGAAAGCACAAGAAGTGTGACCACAACGTGGACTGCCTAGACAACTCCGATGAGCTCGGCTGCTGTAAGTCCCATATGTATGAGGACGGGGGGGGGTTTGTGTGTGATTCTGCCTCCTGTGACACTTCCCTTTCACAGGAGGCAGGTTAACATTTCAACCTTTGCTTTGACCAATCCAGCACTCATCTTAATCCAGAAGTCCCCAGAACCCCTAACATATGGGCTCCTCTTGACCCCCAGATCCCACGGAAGAGCCGCCCCCCCAGCCCATCAACATCATCGGCTCCATCGTCGGCGTCATCCTCGTGCTCTTCGTGGTGGGGGCCGTCTACTTCGTGTGCCAGCGCGTCCTCTGCCCGCACATGAAGGACGATGGGGCCACCATGGCCAACGACTTCGTGGTGCATGGGCCCTCCTCGGTGCCGCTGGGTTACGTCCCACACCCAAACTCCCTCTCGGGGTCCCTGCCAGGTACCGTCCCGAAAAAGCCCTGAGGGATTCTTCCCCGGGATCTGCGGTTCTGTGTTTCTACGCCACCCCTCAAAATGACCCGCCTGGCACTGGAGTCCTTACTGGTTCTCCACAGCAGTTTTGAAAGCCAGAGGGCTCTCTTGGCTGTCCGCAGCGAGGACTTGGTTAGCCCCATTGCTCATCTTTTACAGTGCGGTTCGAGGACGAACCAGAGCCAAGTGCGAGTCAGTGTGGCGAGGCGGAGGGAGATTACGTCCAGTCACATCCCAAATGATCGGGAAAGGGGGTAGAAGTGCCATTAGCTGGGAGCTACAGATTGTGCTGACCGGTGTTCCCTTTCCAGGCATGTCCCGTGGAAAATCCGCAATGAGCTCGCTAAGCATCATGGGAGGTGGCAGCAGTGGGCCGCCGTACGACCGGGCCCACGTCACAGGGGCCTCATCCAGCAGCTCCTCCAGCACTAAAGGCACTTATTTCCCACCGGTGAGATACTACAACACAAACCCCTCACAGTCGCCCCCTACAGGTGCAAATGTGCGCAGTACCAGCTACACGCAGCAAAGGATTGTTTGTTTTGTTTCATGGTACTGTTGATAAAATCAGACATAGCAGCAGTCTGTTTAGTTTATCTTTGCTGAGAAACATCATCTGGGAGTTTGAACCGTGCTTTTAATGCTTCGAATCGTTCGTTAATTTGTTCATTGTGTTCATAAGCGTTGGGTAGAAAGTTTGCCTGTTTACAATGTAACCACAGAGTTGAGTCTGAAACTGGGCTTTTAAACAAAACCATTTTGTGAGAATGTGAAATGGTAAGCAGGTAAAGGCAGCATCTAGCATTTGTTTGATGCACTGTTCAGCTCCATTTTGACATAGGCATTACGCACTCGTCCTGCCCCCTCTCGCCCCCCTCCCAGATCCTGAACCCCCCACCCTCACCCGCCACAGAACGCTCCCATTACACCATGGAGTTCGGCTACTCCTCAAACAGCCCCTCTACCCACCGCTCGTACAGGTAAGGCCGATCTCCTCCTGCTGCTTGTGTGTCTGTATGCGTGTGGGTTCTTTTTGGTTTCGCTAACGCAAAGTGACTCGCACAGCTGGGTACTGCTATATCACCACAGCGTCTGGCGCTCAGACCCCCAGACCTTGGCTCTCATCCTCCTAAGGAGATGAAAAGCAGACTTTAAAAGGTCTACGTGCTCCTAACACAGATTGTGTGTCTGTGAATAGTGGCAGAGTCGGATATGTTGTCCCCCGTGATTCTGAAGGGCAGGCAAACGGCCCTGTAATCCCAGGCTCGCCGGCCTTCCCTCCACGTTTAACGATGTGTCGTCCCCACAGCTACAGGCCCTACAGCTACCGCCATTTTGCCCCGCCCACCACGCCCTGCAGCACGGACGTGTGTGACAGCGACTACACCCCGGGGCGCCGTGTCGTCCCCGTGGCCAAGGGCTACACCAGCGACCTCAACTACGACTCGGAGCCCTTCCCGCCGCCGCCCACTCCCCGCAGCCAGTACCTGTCCGCTGAGGAGAACTGCGAAAGCTGTCCCCCCTCCCCTTACACGGAGCGCAGCTACTCCCACCACCTGTACCCCCCACCTCCTTCCCCCTGCACGGACTCCTCTTGAGCTCCACCCAGTGCCCCGCCCACTTCCCTTGGGCCCGCCCTCTCTGTGTAAATAGCAATTGTGTATACTGAGTTGAAAGGACTTATGATCAAGGGGGGGGAGGGCATGGGAATTTTGTACAGTGTCCTGGGTATAAGGGGCTTGGGGTACAGTGGAGCTGGAAAACTTTGTACAGTAAAGAGAAATATTTATATATTTTCTATACACCAACTACTGGTTGTGCCATTGAAGTTTGTATTGAAAAGAGAAATCTGTACATTTTAAAGTTTTTATTAAATCACCATAAATTAAATGAATTGCCTTAAACCGGGAGATAAAACGCCACCTTCCCATTAAACTAGAGGAAATAAAGCATTCGGAAAGGGATATGGTGATACTCAACTGATGCCAAATATTTTTTGGGTTGGGGTGGGGTGTGTGGGGGTCCGATCGGGTGTTTTTGTAGCCCGACCGCGTAGCCAGCCAGCCAGCCGTCCCGTCGTGGGCGAGCGCCGAAATCGTCCGTTGCTGCTGCTTTTTGCACGACGATACAGACGCAGGAAGGAAAAAAAAAGACAAGGACTTAAGCATTATACCTCTCTTTGCTTTGGAATTATTTTTAAGTGATATGTTCTGCAAGGCTTGATTCCTCCGACTGGAATACTAAGAGGAGATTCCGCGAGCTGCTCCGGTGAGCTTTGCGGGAGAAGGTGAGCCGCAGAAGCAATAAGGTCCGCTGGCTCCCCACCGCGCCGCCGCTCGGGCGCGCTCCCGGACCCGCTCCCCCGAGGCCTCTACACCGATGTCTTACAACTGAAACCCTCGTCGTCTGGGAGAACTTTGCCTGTATTTGCGATTTGGTGCCGAGTGTCGGGACACCTGGGCTCGTGGAACAAGGTGGTACGTATGACGGCGGCTGCTCCCTCCCGCAGCCGCTCCAAGAGGGAACGCCTCCTGCAGGACATCACCGGCCCCGCGGCCGATCCGGAGATCAAAGATGAACTCCACACATTACGAAGCAATTTTATTTTTGTGTGTTTCTTCGCCTCCACCGTTTGTATATGCCATAGAGCTGCTGTGAACTGGTCTGTTTGAAATAGCCGGTCTCTTACAGCCCCTGCGTTTTCCTCCACTCTCCCAGCGCAGAATTTTTTTTTTCCCCAAACAAGGACAAGTTTTCGTGCCTGACGAGTTTTACGGAAAAATTTTGTCTTAACTTTAAATCCAGTGCCCACAAAATGTTTTCAATATTTTTGTACAACGTGTAGATATATTTATAAGCTATAAGAAATGTATGGTTAGTTTTCTGTAAATCTATCCCATTTTATCCTTGCGGTACTTCTCCTTGTACATTCTTACAGTCTACGAAACCTCGTTTTATTTTTCTATTGCAAATGTATGGAGACAATCTGAGACTGACATATTTATCCAGGTACCTGTTTTTACCTTGCGAAATAACTCATCTCCTTGAGCAATATTTTTGTACATCATTCATTTGATCATTTACTTTCAGTTTGACTCGAGAGCCAAATAATTTTTACAAAGACGTGTTTATGACCGATCACCCTCTGCCCCCCAAAAACGTGTCGTATCTAAATCTGTAAGCTTGGTTGGGGTTGCCAAAAAATGGGAATGTAGCCTTTGACATGCATTCATTCCATTTAATTCCTGCATTTCAGCGTTCACAGGTCTCTTTCAGGGAATAGTCTTTGTCCAATTTGAGGACTAGAGATGGGCAGTCCACATGCTTTCGCTTCATGTAGCGCTGTCTTTGTTTACAGCAACCGAACTTTCCTGTTAGCTTGCCACAGTCACGTTTTCCAAAAACTTTACTTTTTTCTCCTGTGTGATTTATTTCAAACTGACAATTGAATGCATGCACCATGGACTTGGCGACCTGCTTATTGGCGGCTATCTGTGCGGAATACTGACGAATAGGAGTGCTGGATTCTGTGGCTTATGTTCTTAATTTTTCTGGTCGGTAGTTTTTTGTCCTGAAAAGTACGTTTCAAAATACTGCTTGTTATATGGAGGCATTTGGAAACAAGTCCTGTCTGCTATATAGTCGCAAAGGGCTTTACTGGGAAACGATGCATCGCAGTCATCTCATTTTCTTGCAGGCAAGTGACAGTTCAGTGAATCATTCAAATGTTTATTCCATAGATGTTTGCCTAAGGATCTGTCTTTACCAGCATAACTTTCTAGACAATCTGAGCTACCCTTGGTAAACTTTGTTTTTTTGCAGATGTACCTCGTCATAACATTTCACCTAGACTTTAATTTTATCTGATTTTGACAGAGTTTAATCGGTACATTGAACCACCTTTTCCAAATTTAGAAATGTCACATCTTAAGCATGTTACTGAAATAGTATTTTATTAAATCCTCCCCACCCCAAATTTTTGCATGCGTTAGTAAATGAGTCCTTTCCCCATTTTGATTTAATAAGTCCTTCTGGTTGTTTGAATTAGACCCCTGTATAAGTTAGTCCTTTGAACTATTTTTGGGGCATATCATAAATGTATTGGCTCCATGTGATGATGGGAGAGACCACGTCTCACAGAGTCGGTCCTGCTCAGCAGATCTCCAGATGATCGACATTATTCCGGACATTCCTTTGTCTGCTACAAGGGCTTCAGCGTAACCCCACATGCCACAGCGCTAAACCAGCGTTACTATCTCATGCTTGTTGCACTTTACGGTACATCTGCTTCTTGTTGGTATGGCGTGTTATACGGTTTTGTTTGCTAGTATTTTTCAAGATTGTTTTCCAAATGAGCTCCTTGCTTTTATGCTACGGTGTTCATATTACTGTGTATTATGTAGGTGTTTTTAATCTATGTATTTCATAAAAAAGATGAATGTTGGCTATTTTGACACTGGCATTTTGCTTACAGCCGCTTAAATTTTGAAATCGAAGATGAGATGAGCCTCGGTTCTATGAATTTAACTACAGTGTAGCGCCGTCGACTTGTGGGAGTCTGAGCATGTGGTAACCAAAAGGAAAAATAGTTTATGAATGCTAACATGCAACAGGAATTATACACAAACCCGAATTAGGTCGTGTTTATTTGCATCTCATTTATCTGCTGGTAGCCTACCTAAAACTTGGTGGTCAATTTTTGTTGGGTACACCTAGTACCCAGACAAATGGTACCAATCTATAATATTTTTTTTCTTGTACTTCTGAAGAAAGCTTACTGAAAATACAATTGTACTTCTGTGCCTCAAACTCTGTAAGCAAGGGGATTTGGTAAAAGCACTTTTGGTTCCATGCTGCTGGAGAAATTTAGAATAAATGTTGGGAGAAGGTCTTTGGTCAGCTTAAATTGGTCTCATCTCATTGAATTGAATGGTGCTTTTGCAAGGGTGTGTTCAAGATGACCAACATTTGGTTAGTTATATCATTTTCCACTAACTCTACCTTTTTTGTAAATTAATTGCTTTACATGTAAATCAATGTATAAAAAAATCTGTACAGCCCATTCAATAACTATTATAAGCTGTTGTAACTAATAAAATGTTGATTTTTATAATAAATGAATGCTGTTCATGATTAATCAGTTTGAAGTACAATCAAGAGGTTTGCAGCATTAAAATTTTAAAATGTCTAATGTCCTCTCTCGTTCAACTGATCCCAGTTATAATAAACGCTGCCCGCTGTTAGTTTCTCCGAAGCGCACACTGCAGTTTTGTGCTAAGCGATTTCGGGTATTGAATCTATGGTACTGAGCTCCTGAGTACCATGTCGAGGTGGCGGCTAGCAAGCATAGATAAGGTGCATTTTGCACTGTACGCAAAAACGGTTCTTTTGTGCAAAAGTGAGGATTCGTATAGGACGTAAAGGCGACTTACGGTGAATATATTGGCGGAGAGCTGCTCGCATACAGACTCCGCCCGCCGTTTTTCGCCAAACACTTTTGTTGTAGCCATTCAGTTACGCACTTCCGGTTCCCTGACCCGGAAGTTGACACTTCCGTTGACGTTTCCGCTACATGTGTTTTGGTTAGGAGAGTGTTTGTCCTGCTGTTAATATCGTTCGCCGTATTCCCTGATCATGCAATACGGGATTAATGAAGACGCTGCTTAATAGCTAAGAAAAAACGAATTTGGTTGTAACTCTAGAGCCAATGCCACTTGTGTAACATAGTTGAAAGCAATTTAAGGTGGAGTAAGGGCTGTCGGCTTCCGTCTCGATGGCGGCTGGTAATTAACTGCATCAAGTATAGCGGTAAAATTCCATCTTCAAGAGTCGGAGAAGAGGAAATTCTGAGGTAGGGCTCTGTAGTTCTATCTCTGTCAGACAACTGTATTTCGTAGCGTTTAAATATTTGATAGTCATGCTTTTAAATGTCATTGATATGGCGATGATTCTAAGTTACGACGTTGTTTAGGGTAACTGAAATCAGGAGTGTTTCCATGAAATTTTTAGCTGTGAACCAGCCGATATTCCTTTTTTTCTGAAAGCTTGTGCCCTAGTGTGTCGTACTCATACTCTATTGATACGTACTTTGGTTTTAGGAAGATTGCCTACAGTCCGCCGTCCTAAATGGGAGCAGAGCAGAGTGGAGATGCGGAGCACAAACACTCCGATTTCAACCCTACAGGTAGCACAAAGCGTCTGATCACTAATTGTTGCTGGCTCGATTTATGCTGGGAGAGTTTACACTGGTAAGTAACGGACTTCTCTGAATTGTCAGCGGTCGCCTCGCCTGCGAAGCAGAGGGCAAAAATGGATGACATCGTGGTGGTGGCCCAAGGAACGCAGTCATTACGCAACATCCACAACGACCCCGATGTCATTAAACTGCAAGAAATTCCCACGTTCCAGCCCCTGCTTAAAGGTACCCACAAGCGCATACATACTTAAACTTAAGATACATAACAAACATACTGAAGAGGTGGAGATTTCAGGTCCAGAGAGCACAAATCCAGACCAAGATTTTGTTTCAACCAACCAGTTGCGTATTCTTTGACTGTGACTCTTTATACTCATCTGGTTGGTTGAAACAAAATTTTGGTCTGGATTTGTACTCTCTGGACCTGAAATCCCCACCTCTGGTGTACTATAAGATAAGGAAAGTTTCTTCTGCATGGCAGCAAAAGCTATAAAATAATGTGTAATGTGTAAGGATTGCTTAATACTGGTGCTACATTTTGAATGTGCATTTATTTTTGACATTGTGTGCCTGACCTTCATAAAACCTGAAACAATACATACAGTTCTAAATATGCAGTACTTTGATGCTTGAGCTGTAACTCGTGTCATTTCCATGTGAAATTGTAACCACAAGAGGGCGTTGTTACTGCAGAAATTAAAATGAAATTGCACAACCAAGGCCCTGAACATTAATTGTCCACTGATATCTGTATGTTTTAAAAACCATACATTCAATACACAGAATTATTCTCCACTTAAGACAGACTCATTATTCAGTTTAAACTTATAAATTAGCTGACAATTTCAATTGCATATGCATAAATGTCAACACTGCTATGTTTTCAAAGGAAAATGATATGCATCCACACTGGCATTTTCACATTGTTTATGAAAGTATTTCCATACACACTCAAAGGAGTGAAAACGTATGTGACGTAGCTGTTAGCCTTCATTAGGCATTCATGCATCGTCACAGTCACCGGTAAGTTAGTTTCTGTCGCACTGTGAAACATGCTATTTAGTTGCATACAGGTCAGCAACAGGAAAAGTGCCACTGAAAGCAGGAATGCTGTTCATGCCCTGAACATTATTTGTCCTCCAATATCGGTTTGCTTGATTGTTCACTCTACACAATGTTACACCCTGTAACTAGTGGAACCAAATCAGGCATGGACCATATGATGAGTAAGGACCAATCAGGGTGGTTTTAAAGTCTGTTTTCAGAAGTCTTCATTTTCATTAATCCACACTGCAACTTTCAAATGTACCTGTACTCCCGCGTGTATGATTGAGAGGCGGCCTATACCTGTGCTCCTGTGTGTATGAGTTAGACGGCCTGTACTCTCGCATGTATGAGTGAGAGACGTCCTGTGACTGTGCTCTCGCGTGTATGAGTGAGAGACGTCCTGTGACTGTGCTCCCGCGTGTATGAGTGAGAGACGTCCTGTGACTGTGCTCCCGCGTGTATGAGTGAGAGACGTCCTGTGACTGTGCTCCCGCGTGTATGAGTGAGAGACGTCCTGTGACTGTGCTCCCGCGTGTATGAGTGAGAGACGTCCTGTGACTGTGCTCCC
>JAODJU010000062.1:27559727-27572256 GCA_026776725.1 Gnathonemus echidnorhynchus | reverse complement strand
CGAAATCAGCATCAAAAACTGATTCAGAAAAAGTTAATGACATGTAAGATATCCACAGCTTGTTTTCCTGTGTTATTTTATTAATGTTGTGATTTTCAAGGCTCACTGCCAAGCTTGCTCTCACCAACATGCGTGTCTGCGTGTGTCTTGGAGAGTAAGATTATTAAAAATGTAACGATTTAAGGCATTCTTGTATAACTTTTAAGTTCAGGTTTTAAGTTTATTGTCATATGAAGATAACAATGCAGCATCAATACCTGTAATGACATTCCTTGGACTAAGAGCCCCCTCAGAGTTTGCACACTAAAATATCATTTAAGTAAAAAAAAAATAAAATAGCACTTAAGTAGAATAAAATAAAGTAGCAAAATGGTACAACTAGTAATTAGTAAAATAAAATAGTAAGATAATGAGGTGCTTAGTACACAGTGTTTAGCACGTACAGGTACTTATCAAATACTGTAGTACAGAAGAGTGTAGTGTGTACCTGTATATATACTCTCCTTCATGTGTACAAAAGATATGTTTAAAGTTACTAGTATTTAAAGTTTAAAGTTAAAGTATGGTCAGAGAAGGATGTTCAAGGTGTTTAGTATTTCAGCAGTTCAGTTGCCTGATGGCTTGTGGGTAGAAATTGTTCCTGAACCTGCTGCTGTGGGCCTGGATGCTCCTGTACTGCCTGCCTGATGGCAAGAGAGTGAAGAATCCATGGCTGGGATCCAAGAGGATCCACTGTCTTTTCCTCCTACAGCGCTGTCGGTGGAGGTCCTGGGTGGCTGGGATCAGAGTGGATCTGCCATGTCTTCCTCCTACAGCGCTGTCTGTAGAGGTCCCAAGTTTCCAGCAAAAGATGGAAGCAAAGCTATCAGATCCTGAAGGGTAAAGTCCTGGGGAAAGAAGGGGCCATTTTAATCAGCGCCACACTGCACTTGAATTGCTCATTCAATAATTTTCATCAACATGGACATGGGGTGGGAGGGGTCAGGGGCATTACTGCGGGTAATGGTGGAGCTGAATAACCAGTGCACTGCCTGGATGGGGGGCCCTCCAAAATCCTCGGAAATAATTGGATTTTGTTTTTGAAATTTAGTACTTTGTTATATAACTAACTAACATGATGAGTTCTGCTTATCTTATGTGCAGAAATATATTGTGTAAATAATGTATGCAATCAGTGGCTTTCGCTAATTCTGAATCCAAAAGTAAACCAAAACTAAACTCACCATTTCAGAAGTACAAGTTGCGCATAGAGTGAAAGTTCCAAGAGGGCAGGTGGCTGCTGCAAGTTACAAATGCAGGGAAAGAGCCTAAGAGAGAAGAATATAGAAGATTATTTGACAGAGGATCCAGGACTGTGGCTAGACAATCTCTCAGTCGCAAAGAGATTCCGTTGTTTGCAAACTTGCATACAGAACTGCAGAAATGATTAATTATAATAAATGCCTTATATTTTTCAAATCCTTTATTTTTGGGAGGGTTTTTTTTGGGGTGGTTGGGTAGGATAAAGAGGAGATGATGGGTGGGTGTGGGCACGCTATCTGGGGCCCAAACTTTGGTGCAATGCTTCTGGGGGGGTTGAAAGGAAATGCCATAACAGCATATCAGCAGGGTGGATGCACTAAAGGAATATCCTTTTCATAACTGGTTTCATGGTCTAAAGTGCTCTTAAACTGGGATAAGTAATAGGTTTCAGGCATCATTGGGAGTAAAACTGACATGATCACTTATCCATTACAGCTGTAAGTGAGAAGTCAGTTTAGTTTCACAAATACCCAAAGAACAGCAATGACAGACTGCTGTCCCAAGCAGTGGGGCTATTGCATTGTATTGAGGGTAACAGAACAATCACAATCAACAGCTGCAATGATAGCGATATGTCGAATGCTAATTAGCAATATGACTCACCTGTAAGGGAGGTCTGACATACAGCACTGTGGTACGTGAGTTTTTATAACAACATGAAGAAACTCCACAGACAGGGTGGCAGAATCACAGGAACATCGGTGATAGAAACTGCAAAACCATGTAATTAGGACCAGTGCCGTCATAAGAAGTTTGACATTGGGGGCAATTGGGGGTGTGATGTGTCGCAACATGGCCACACGTGCAATAGTCACATCATGAAAGGATGCAATGTGAGATTTAAGATGACGTAATTTAAAATAAGACACTTTTTAGGGTGCAGTTTCACAAGGTGTGTGTGGGGGGGCCCAACCCCTTCCCTGCCCCCCCACCCCACCATTTCCGGTGACCCTCATCAGGGCTATTACTATCAATTATATTAGTAATCAAATTTGACAATTGAGTAACCATTTATGTATAATATATTCATTAGGGCTGGGCGACATGGAAAATGTTTTATCATGATCATCCTTCATGCCCCTCAGGGATCAATGAAGTATCAGTTATTATTATTCTGCACACCACTTTTGTATTTAGATAGCAGTTTTGCACCTGTGGAAGTCCTGCTAGTTTCCATGAGTCTGGCCATTCACACTCTTGAGGCGCACAGTGTGCTAACTGTCGCTAACTGTCTGCAGAGTCAGTAGCTACAGACCTCCAAACTTCATGTGGCCTTCAGATTAGCTGAAGAACAGTGCGTGGAGAACTTCCTAGAATGGGTTCCCATGGCCGAGCAGCTGCATCCAAGCCTTAGGTCACCAAGTGTAATGTAAAGTGTTGGATGCAGTGGAGTAAAGCACACTGCCACTGGACTCTAGAGCAGTGGAGACGTGTTCTCTGGAGTGACGAATCACGCTTCTCTATCTGGCAATCCAATGGATGAGTCTGGGTTTGGCAGATGCCAGGAGATCGGTACTTGCCTGGCTGCATTGTGCCAAGTGTAAAGTTTGGTGGAGGGGGGGTTATGTTGTGGGGTTGTTTGTCCAAGGTGGGGCTTGATCCCTTAGTTCCAGTGAAAGGAACTCTTAATGCTGCAGCATTCGAAGCCATTTTGGACAATTTCATGCTTCCGCCTGTGTGGGAAAAGTTTGAGGATGGCCCCTTCCTGTACCAACAAAGCGAGGTCCATAAGGACATGGATGAGCGAGTCTGGTGTGGAGGAACTTTACTGGCCTGCACAGAGCCCTGACCTCAACCTGATAGAACACCTTTGGGATGAATTAGAGCGGAGACTGTGAGCCAGGCCTTCTCATCCAACATCAGTGCCTGACCCAACAAATGGTCTCCTGGAAGAATGGTCAAAAATTCCTATAAACACGGTGGACAGCCTTCCCAGAAGAGTCGAAGCTGTTATAGCTGCAAAGGGTGGGCCAACTCCATATTAAAGCCTATGTATTAAGAATGGGATGTCATTAACGTTCATGTGTATGTGATGGCAGGTGTCCCAATACTTTTGGCAATATAGTGTAGCTTTACACTCTACACATTTCTGGTGTTTTAATTTATTATAAATTAGCCTGCAGCATTAACATGGATACACAATGTCTTTTATTTATTACATTACAAAACAGGGAGACTGACCACAGTAATGGAAAAAATGGAGTCCTTCACAGATGGTATGTCACAGCACATTATGAGAAATACACTTTCTGTATCACATGACAGTTGACCAATCACAGCTCAGTACCGGCAGCACAGTGAATATACACAAGGCATAGGTAGTCCTCAAACTCAATGTAGGAGTCATAGCCCAGTGGAGGATCATTTTGATTGTTTTGGCACAAGTTGGGCTACAGCATCTTTGTGTTGCTCTGGGGCAGACTGGTGAAGCATCATAGAGGCCAACGGTCAACCACGATGTCACCTGACACCTTGTTGTGACATTAGTTCTTGGGTCCCAGAAAAACTGGGTTTGACCTACACCAATTCAAAATGCTGAAACTTAAGACAAAGGTGATCAATACATTTGTTCTTCTTAAAAATGTTATTGTAATTTTCTTGAATAGCACTTTTTGTTTCTGCCAGACTGGCAGTATATAGACAAGTTTTGGGAAATTAAACATAAACAAACAAACACAACTAAATTGTAGAAAAAATTGACAGTGTAAAGGTAGCTTAAGTTCTTATTTTGATATATTTCTCTCTTAGTTTTTTTATTTGGAGCCGTTTGTCACACAAATGTATTGGGAGGGTTGGTATTGATGGGCCAAGCCAACTTCTTCTCCTTTGCCTCTCGGTTAAAGGTCTCATATATCGAGTCTTTGGTGACAGACTTTGGTGGTACGGGGACCTCCAGTATCCCCACATAGTTCTTTTTAGCCATTCGAGAGCTTGTAGTGATGGTGTAGGCATTGCTGCGGTAGCACTTCATAGTTGACATGCAGAAGGTCTCTTTCATCCCGCGCCGGAAGCTGGCATTGTAAATGGAGTATAGGGTGGGTTTGGATGCAGCGGAGCTAAAAGAGACCCACGTGATGGCCACGAAGAACAGCACTCCCTGTCGGGAAAAATTCTCTTTTGGGTGCCATAGTTGGGCCACATAGAAAGGTATCCAGGTGAGGAGGAACACAAAGTTGAGCATAAGGAACATCTTGATAGTTTTGACTTTAGTCCTTGGCACGATGTTCATCGTCCGTCTCACAGTGCACCCATCGGTGCTGATCCTCCAAATGTACTTGACAACTTTGTGGTAGAACAGAAGTATGAGGACCATAGGAACCACCAATCCAACAAGGAGATGCGTGACACCATAAGAGATGCCGTCCCAGGTATCCGGGAGGAAAAAGTTACAGTGGCCGTCCTGTGAAGAGCCGTAGAAAAAGAAACATGGAGATACGAAGGCTGCATCAAACATCCAGGAAGCCAGGATCATCTTCTTAGCCTTCTCCCGGGACACTTTGAAGCTTAGTGGGTAGACAATGGTGTAGAATCTGTCCATACAGATGGAAAGGAGAACATAGACTTGTACACCTGGGGACAGGTACTGGAGGTAGCGGATGACCTTGCACATTATGTTATTTGGCATCCACTGGGTGGAATTGACCTGTAGCAAGATGAAGGGAGCACAACCGAAGCTGAGGAGCAAGTCGGCACACGCCATCGACGCCACAAAGTAGTTGGTGGTGGACTGAGTCCTCCGGCTGCGGTTGATGACCAGGCAGACCAGGGCATTGCCAAAGACGGAGACCAGCCATAGCACCCCGAAGACGAGGCCGAGGGTGGCCATCTCTGCTGAGGTCAGGACGTACGAGGCAAGGGAGCCGTTCTGCTGGGGGGTGGACAAGGAGCTGTCTTGGCTGGAGTTAGCTGGTGCTGGTGAGCCAGTCAGCAGAAAAGCATGCTCTGAGGGACTGGAGTTGGAGAACGTTAGAAAAGAAAGGACAGTTGAGTGGAGGGGTGGTCTGATGGTAGCGGCTGACTGAGCATGCAGCATCATTTACTGCGTTTCAAAGAAAACCTGCAGAAAGAAATGCAAGTTAGTCACCTACTTAGCCTGGTATGTGCAGAAATATATAAAAGAGAAGTCACTACCTTTCACACAAGTACACATATAGAAACACAAATGTCTAAATTATTTGACAGAGAATACAGAAGATTTTGTATATGGCAATCAATTAGAATTTATTTTTAAAGATTGTTGAAATTTGATATCCATAGTTTTATGAATGACTAACTTTTTACTTTTCACTTTATTTTTTAAACAACACTTAACATTTTGTGGCTTGAAATGCCTCAACCTTGTTCTAAAAACACCACCAAATTGTTGCTATTAATCAGTAAACGGAAAAATCTCCCCATTACAATTTATACCAAATAGTCACATTACAAAGCAGAGAACAGGATGTTTGTCCTGCATCTTATAAAGTGTTGAATACTGCACAGGGAACTATATCTCATCATTTGCTTTCATGGACAGATGAACTCTCTTCACGCACTGAGAAGTCAGGGCTGTTTGTACCTGGCACAATGGCCTCTTTTACATACAGAATGTCTCTGTGCAAAGAGTACCCAATAAGAGAGATGTTTAACAACATCTCTTCTGTGTAGTGAAAAGAACCGTGCAATGTGGATGGTTGTAGTTCTGGTGGAGTTGTAGGTATTTTAAGAGTGGGAGCAAATTTCGCAGAGGGGGGTTCAAATCCAAAATTGGCCAAAAAGTGGCTCTTTTCCTTGTTAACACAAATAAGGTATCTGTAGAGCAGTGTTGTTCCCGTGAAGATTTGGAAAACAGAATGGACACCATGACAAGCCTTTGGGTATACTTTTGGCATTCTCGAGACAACCTTGGTTTGCGTACAAACATGCCTCAAATGAGCTGTGAGAGATTACTGATTAGTCCAAAATTCCCTGAGCTTTACAAACCACATGGAGACCCATAAACGTAAGGGTAATACTTCAATGCTTTAATGGCATTGGTCAGGACATCTTTCTGCTTTATTTCAAGTTTTTATTGTCACGTGTTCCGTAGAACACAGTGAAATTCGTATGCCACAGTTGCAGGGTAAGGGACAGCTGCATGGGTACAAAAGGACATACAACAATGCAATACAGGACAACTGCAGTGCAATAGGAGACAAAACAGTGTTGTAATGTGAAACATGATGATCATACTTTGAAAGCTGGAGCTATAAGTGCATAATACCCACTGCGGACAGTGCACTAAAAGAACCTGCAAGATATATGGCAACCGGGTGACCATTAACTCTGTCCTCAGATAATAATAATGTACACAGGCTTCAGTTAATGAGTAAAACTCTAAATACAGCCTAGGGGACATCATCACCAAAATGTTATGCAGTTAGTTACAGGTTTAAGTGGTTACTAGGAAAGATGGACCACTGTGTTTTAGCTCTTATAGCAAATGCATTACAGAGATCCACTGTTTCTAGGACTATAATTACATGAACGATTTGCCAGAAGATACAAAAGTAAAGGTTCATATATATAAATAATAAACAGCTGCGTATGTTGGGTTTGGCGTAATATAAACACAGTCCCAATGCAAATCACGGTCTCGGACAAAATATTATTAATATTACGCGGGGTTTTAACTGTTCCCGCTGGGCACAAATATGAACATCAAATTATCATTGCAATATCAGACAACTAATGGCATTTATGGAGAATACAGGACCCACGTGTATATTTTCTAAACTAATATAAACATATAGTTTATCATGAATGTTAAAAAATCTATTTGAAAAAAACGGATTTCGAGACACATTTAATCGCCCGTCTGCTTTGGGGCAACATCTGTTAGAGTAAATGCGCGTTCATACCTCTTCCAGCAAAACGTGACACCATTAGGATGCTGCTGCTCGCCATCCTTGGACAAGACGCGTCTTCGTTATACTGGGTCGTATGAATCCAGCCAGCGTTTTTTGCCCCCTCGTCCGCTGTGCCCCTTTAAAAAAAGCATTGATTTAACTGAACTCCCGACGTGCTGCTACTGGCTGGATGATGCGCTGGGTTATCAACCCATTTTTCCCCCGGAGCGGCGCGTGTCACGTGATTTGTGGTCACGTGAAACCATTGACAGCCGCCTGTCATAAGTTGATTGTTCCATCATTTTCTGAATGTATTTCTTGTATGTTTTATTTGTCACCAAAAATAAAACGTCATTTATGAATGTTTATTTCTTGTTTTGAATTATTAATTCCGGGACAAGTGGAATGCACGTGTTCTTCATTCTCATCTCGCCAAAAAGACACTTAGATCTAGGCATTCTTGCTAAACAATTTTAAATACTATTTGAGAAAGATAAATAAAACAGTGCCTATATAACTAAATTAACACATGAGTTTTAGTACAAGAGATATGCTGGTTTCCTTTGCAATGTTTACTGAATTTCTCATCAGCACATGATATTATTGTTTACCAACCGCTGTAAGACAACTTGAACAGAGGTGCCAACAGGAAGCAATTTACGTGAATACCGTTGTGCTCCTGTAAACCGATAATCTCTTATTCTTCGTAGCCTCTTGCGGTCGAATTCACTTCAGCGGCTTTGATCATTTCCTTATGCTGTTCAGTTGAATGGAATAATTAAGTGTCTTGAGAGCGTCACCTCTTGTGAAAATTAAAGATTATTTTCAAAGAAAATTTTTTTATTTTTGACTCAGATCTTTAGAAACAAGTGATTTAACAATTGTTAAATTGTGTTACCCCACAATATAACATTTTTATTAATGATTTTTCAGTGTTTTGTCTGACTGTGATGACAACCAAACGTCTGTTTCTGCCCTCTAGTGGCCAAATAAGTATTTCTAGTTAATCTTCGGCCTACAACACATCGTCAAATCCACAGTTAATGCAGTAAATATATGGCATAGCACAACATGATGGAGTTTATTATATCATTACTTTCATGAATTATGATCATTTCGAGTGATAAGCAAAATATTTACTTGTAGATGTAATTTAAAAATTGATTGTATGCCTTAAAACGTGTGTATATACGTTCATAAACACCATCCATCGGTATCATACCGAAGGCTACCACGCATATGACCACACATCAGTGTCATGGCTTCGAAGATTAATTTTCACAGTTCATTTTGTGCTGATATGCGGCAGTAGTAACATAAACACTGAAGAGGAAGATCCCTCCTCCATGCCAACGGTTACCATGGGAGACATCCCGCTGGAGTGGGGAGAAGAGAGGAAAATGAAGGAGGGGAGTGAGGGCACTTGTTGCGTCACGTGGTCGGCAACGTGCTGGAATGAGCCGGATAACAATGACAAGTAGCGTCCCGCTTATGAATACCGCTTATTGCCTTTTTGAATGGACACAACGCACATGCAAATAATAGTCCGCTGTGTTTTTCATAGGCGCAGCGTCGGTGTCACAATTAATCACAATACTGAAATATGAAAAAGCAGGCTGTTCCACATTTGGAATTTGAAATATTTAATCCTATTAAAATTCAATAGAAACTGTGTAGCGAGCACGCACCCAGAACTGTACGTTGCATATGAATGCTTTAATTTTGAGCTGTTTTGAAAAGAGATATTTATGACCGATGCATAGTCATGGTAAAAATCTGCTTACACTGGTCATTTCATTTTAATATTCCACTGTGAGACTAATATCTGTGACACTCATACGCTCACACCCACAGTGACTAATTAGGGTAGGACAAGCCTGGCTGAATTAATGGCTGCAAGAATTCATACTGCATATATTGTATGTTTCACAGTATATTTCACCGCTGCACTCCACACACCTTAACAACACTTAAAATAATAGTGACAAAACAGCCACTTTCATTTTTGGCTGCTTTTGTTTTTGGCTGTTCACGTGACTCCGGATTTTCACTGGCACAAACCAGGTTAAACACTTTACATGATGGTACTTCTGAATGCCATTTCTGTGACCACTTTACACAGCCTGACACCCCCCCCCCTCACTGAGCATGCCTAGTGAACTATTGTCCCTTGTAGATATGCTGAAGCCTCGAACACTCTGTAGCCTGTGCATGACTGAGCCTCTATTCCCATACTATGGTAGCTGGGCTCGGCTGAGGTTCCATTGATTGGTCAGCGCAGCCTTGCAGTGAAGTCCAGGGATGCAAAGCGATTGGCTGGTCAAGGCTGCAATATTAACCACTCACATTGACAGAACATTCACCTTCTTTGTGTCACTGGACGTTAGTATATATAAGAAATTAAGAGATAATGTGCAAGAAGTCAACTAACGTAGATGTTCCCAACCTTTTGATTACCTCGGACCGGCATACGTGGTGCAGAAATGTAATAAAAAAAAAAATCTTGTAGGCGGAGAGGGAGGATGAGACCGTATCAGAACCAGCCAACGTCTGGGGTCGTGAAAAGGGCATGCCTTAAAAATGTGTAGTTTGTTTTTGGAGATCATGTTGTGGAATAGAAAAATAAAAATTCAGACAATTGAAGTGTTTCTTGAATCGATTCGCATGCTGTGCTGCCATCTAGTGTGATTTTTTTTTTTCTGAAATATTAAAAGGCCATTATCGTGATTCCTAATGGAGTCTCATAATTAGTCCCCCCTGTGAGGAGCCGGGTCTGTCCCTCATTTCCACGAAGATCACAAATCCTGGCAGTGGTAGGAATTATGCTTAATAGGCTGGACTTTAAGCACAAAGGTTACCAATTAAAATCTCAGGATGGATAGATGAACTACTTAATATATTTACATTGAAATATCAACATCAATTAATTCTCATTATTATTTAGGTGACACGAAATTGGTCTAGTGTAAGTATATACGAAATGTATACACATCTGTAGATCAATAGGACACTGGCTGTACACTTAAAATGTAAAGGACAGAGTTTGAAATGTCTGACTTCATTAAATCGCTATCAAACGACTCAAGTATAGGACATTTTAACATTTCAGTGTTTGGTTTAATGTTCAACGTAACTTAAAATAGGCTGTGTGACTGTTATTGTGTTAACTTTCATTCTTACAAAAGGCATAATGTCCCGGAACTTAAGAAATAGGATCCGCGTAAGGTAGGTGCGGACTGCGGGAGAGCCGGAGGGCGTCATTCGGCGGCTCTGCGGGCTGAGGCGGGACCCTTCGCAGAGGAGAAACTAAGTGCCGTTTATTTGCTCTTTCACTTTTTCCTTTCTAGTAGCGCTGTCAGTGTTGTGTTCGGTCCTTTAGTTTAGACTCCGGTTTGGGACCCGTGTTCGTGTCGGATGCGCTCTGTGACCGCGGACCATGCGGTAATATTTACGGGGAAATTAGGCGAAATCCTCGGTCTGATCCACGCAGGTACGAGTTTTCCTCTCTCACCTTTTTTATTTTTAATCTTGCTGAATATTTAACCATTTGTTGGTTTTCTATAATATAACTAAAGGGAGAGGGAGTGAGTTTATATACATTAAGATGAAGTAAAACGTAAAATACACATGAATAAATTTAGTTGACTTTTGCGACTGGAAGTTTTGGTGGCTACATGTATTTGTTTGTGTTCTGAATGAGGAAATAGTTAATTATTTTTTCATAAAATCCATAGTTAAGACTACGGAAAAAGACAGAAACGAAGTGCATATTTATGATTGCAATGACAACGTACAGCGCACGTACAACTTTAACATTGTTCAGTGGTAGGACCTGCATGACCTCGGGGTATTAATGCGTGATTTCATGGAGAAAACGCCTCACTTGTGCTCCAACTTGCCTGTCAGGCTATGGCTGCCAATAACAATTTCAGCATTTCTCGCATTGTGTCATCCAGACCGTCAGGACCGTAGTATCTTACTTTAAAAACAGGAGTTATAAATTTAAATAATAAATAAATAATATAATAGGTTAACAAAACAGCAAAACACAACGTTCCCCAAGTTTACACGATGATCTTCTAGGCTACGAAATGTAATGGTTGAATTCATTGCTTTCCCAGCAATGTTGTGCCCCCTATTGTACCATTAACCTTCAACTTTCTCATCCTTCGTTTTTCATCATTGTCATGTACGGCATTTTAAAAGCGTATAAGGTGGGAAAGGACGTAAACGTTTCACATTGAATACATATAACTGGGGCGCAAAACGTTCCCAGTGTCACCAACTTTGGTCAGCTGGCCGGAGTGAGATTTTCAATTCGAGCCGAGCCTGCCAATTTATTTACATTTATGCAATAGTTTTATTAACTTATAAATAGTCTGTAGGGTTTGCACACTACCCCAGCGCTTTAAATACAGCTAATTTTTAGTTAAATTAAGTTAGTTACGATGGAATAATATAAATGTGCCGTAAGATTTCTTGCGTGAACGTGAGAGTTGGGAGCCCTGCTTTCCCATAACAGGTCGCGCATGATGACGTAGGTCACGGTACAGCCCAGTGACCTACCTTCAGTTAGGGGGTATATTAATACACTCATATCCCAACATTGACTTCTTTTTTGGCATTGAAGGCATTATGAAGTAGCTCTTTTTTCTGGGACCCTGACACATTAGTTTATTTAGGACCATATAGATTTTTCCAAATTATACTGCAAATGCTTCAAATGTCTTAATAAAAGTTTAATCCAGATAATAAATAATGGAATTATTAGAACTGGGCATTCTGCTCTATCAGGTTTATTCCGCGTCATTTGTGTAGTGTGAACTCTTACAAGAATGATTAATTTCTCATGTACAGGCAGACTTTGTTCTTCAGTTTTATTCACAGCATAAATGGTACTTTAAATATTTTAGAAGGTTGAACTTGTTTCAGTGTAAACACAACAGTATCCCATATCTTTCAGATCTTCTGTTTCCCTGTCCCAGCATCCCCTGTCCAGAGAGTACTGTGGAGTATATTTCTGTAAATGCTCCATGCTGTTTCAGGAAATGATGGGAACAATGCATATTTGAACACAGGCGTTTCTTTTAAGGGCCCCGATTGTGATGAAATTCAAAGTGAAAGTTTGCCTGCCTGCCATGGGCCTTTGCATTCACAATGGGTTTTTTTCCCTCTGGATAATCTTAACTGAATCCCATCTGCTGCTTTTTCGGCAGCCCCCACCGTATGCTGTGGGGGTTTGGTGGCTCCCCCTGTAGCACCATCAGTGTCAGCCCCCCACCCCCCACCCCCCCCCGAGGCCGTGCATCTGAATCTGGCCTCTGCAAGTGTTATGAACATGAAACAAACACACGTATAGT
>JAODJU010000062.1:27531444-27559627 GCA_026776725.1 Gnathonemus echidnorhynchus | reverse complement strand
CACACGTATAGTTAGTACCACAATTCAACAGTATCTGCTGTAGGTAAATTTGAGATTAAATTAACATCGGACCAGCTCTGCTTGGTGAGTGTGGTGTTTACGTATTCTCCCCGTGTCGTGTGAGGTTCCTCTGCAAATTCTGGATATAGTTGGACTGTTGTCTATAAATTGCCTGTATTTTATGATTGTGTATATAGCTGGAAGATGAGTGGCTGGATTGGGGGATGTATGTGAGTGTGAGAGAGAGAAGGAGGTAAAGAGACACACACTCCTGCATTTGTGAGTAACATACTGTGGTTTGCTCTTTTAATAAGGGAGTTTTCTCTAACCTTGGGATGATTGGAGTAAATGATGAGTAAGTCAGTACAGGATATGGATGGATGAAAATTGTTTTGATTGTTTCTTTTTCAGGGGTAGGGGGAATGTTCTGGGAGTTATCCTAAAAAATCCTGTTCTGTTTGTGAATTTTCCTCACTCAGATGTAGTGATCATTGTTCTTACAGTTATCCCATGTACAGTACTGGGTAAAAGCTTTAGGCAGTTAAAAAATGTTTAAGTGATTTTCATGTTGGTGTGAAACTGATATTGCGTCTGTTATGGTGTATCAGCTTTGGCATTTCAAAACCTCTCCTAAAATTATTCCAGAATTTGTAGCATCCGTCCAATACCAATGTGTTTTCTGACTCGTCTACTGCCCTAATTGTTTGGCTAATCAATAGTTCATTGAATTATTTAATTGTTTCACTATGTGCTCAATCAATCAATCAATCAGTAGTCAATTAATTAATACATGGAATGGCTGGGGTGCCCCTGAGGAGAGATTTGGGAAGAGGCTCATCTAACCAAGCAACAAGATATCAGTAACTTCCAGGAGAAAATAAGAAATTCTTGTTTTTTTTTTATTGTAACTATTGGATTACATATGTTTTAATTTCAACTTTTCTGAGCCAATATACTACCCTGATAAATAGCCTAAACATTTCATTTGACTGGCTTAGACTTTTGCATAGCACTGTATGTCGTGGATTTGCATTGCCAGAGATTTCCGTTCACCTCTCCTCAGGTAATCTGAGCTCCTTTTATTCACTGAACCACTTAACCTGTGGTCTCGGTGGTCATTATCTCTAGTGAATCACTGTAGCTTGGTGAGAAAAGTGTAAGAGTGTGTGTGTGTGGGTCTTCACCATTAACAGCAGGAAATGAATGTGAGCCTTTAACGAGTTTATGCACTGTAACCCATTTCATTATTAGCAGTTGCATATGGAGTTAAGGCTGTTTTAAAAGCCATTTCCTTGCAAAAAGAAATGCATAGAAAAGGCTTCTGACAGAGTGCCCTGCAGAGCCTGCTTGTCTGGTAACAGGGTTTACTGATCATAAGATGCATAAGTTTGCATTGTGACACCGGCATAAAAGTCCACGATGTGATTGCCCTGATTTTAAAATAGAAAAAAATGTGCACAGCATACATTTGGGACAAACTTGCGATGTATCGTATCGAGCATCTTGGGTTAGTAATTAGTGACTGCATGTCTGAGTGTGTTCCCTGCGACGGACTGACAGGCCACCAGGGCTCCCCTGCTGATTCCCCTGTTTGCTGGGATAGGTTTCTGCATTCACACTTAACTTTTAAGTGTACAGCCTAGTGAGGCTCACAGTACAGGGCGTAAGGCTGGGATACAGCCAGGATGGGATGTGGCTAACAGGCTAACAGCGGCGGCCGCTCTAGGACCATAGGGGAAGCTTTACCTACTATAAAATGCTGTGAAAAATTCAGTCAAATATGTATTGTTGTATCTACGTTGCTATTACAAGAGCGTGATAGAACATGTTCAATTTCATGGTTAGTTTGTTCAGAATCAGTAATAATTTCTTGCAGGTCGTCTGGTGTGATTTTTAATATTTTTTTCTCGTGCTTTATCTTCTCACTGAAGTGCAGCTTCACTGGACTTCAATGGCACTTCTGTTTTCAGTGCAGCAAAGCTAGACGTAGGTTGGACAGATGCTTCAAAACTTCATTTCCAGGGAAGCTCAGCCTCTCTGGGAGTAAATTGGACAGTGGGCGGGGCAGGACACTGGGCTGCTGCATGATGATTGGAGGAAATGTCAGAATGGCTCCACCTCTTTTTGATTGACATCTTTTTGGAAATATACTTTGGAATTGGAGCATGTCAATCCCCTGCAGATTTTTCGGCAAGTGAAGTCTTCATTTTTTCGATTTAATTTGTACATATCCTACTGTAAATGTTTCCTTAGACAGGTTTATTTGTTTATTTCAAAACTGACCTGTTGTCTTTTTTTTTTTAGCAAATGTCACCCATTCTTCACTGACTCCTATCCATCCATGAACCCCTTTCCTTTGAAGGACATTGTAGCATTAAATCCGTGAAAGGTACACCAGCTCCGCTGGCTTAAAACTGCCACCAAGTCATTCTGCATGAGGGCGTTTCCTCCGTCCCTAAATCCAGTATCATCATGTGTTAGTTGAATTTCCCTTCCCTGTTTATGTGGGTGGGGGAGAGTAGGGCGCTTTCATGCTATAAATGCATAGTTAGATTTCTTGTGATAAGCATAGCGTGTGGCTCTGTGGGCTAAGCCTGTGCACCTGTAATTACAAGGTTGCCGGTTCAAACCCAGCCTTAGTACGTCTGCAGGTCCTTGAGCAAGGCCCTTAACCCCCAGCTCCCTGGGGGCCGCTACAGGTGGCTGCCCTTTGCGGACAACTTACTCCACAAAAAGCAAGTTGAGCGAGGCATAAAGACAGTTTCCCCACAGGGATTAATAAAGTAATTGATTATTATTGTTACAGGACGGGCGGCCTTTGTTGGCTACCTTCCTCAGGCCCTTGACTGAGCTTGGCTGCCCTTCAGCCTTGGGGTCAGTATGCTAACACAGAGAACAGAAGCTCCATTCTTTAGAAACGTTGTTCTTACGGCACCTTGGCCCAGACCCCCCTCATCTGCCTCATAATTTGTTTGTTACCCGTCTGCAGTCATAGTTACTTGTCTGCATTGTTTACTTTTGAACTGTACTTGTTTACTTGCGTATCCTCTCCTCTGTGTTTGTATATTGTCTCAATGCAGCTTTTTTCTTCCGACACCCTAGTTGCTGGGTTACATTAAGAGTTACATTATGCTAGTTCATCAGCCCGGTCAAGTTCATTATATCCCAGGAAACCTTAGTCCCTCATGTGGTAGCAGCTGCTTTGGTGATCAGTGCATGTTTGTTTTTCATAACCCTCTGAATTATTTAGCCCCACTCAGCTTTAAGAGTGTTTTCTGGCTCATGTTTGCTTTCGGCGTTACGGTAATCCTGCCGTTTTTCTTGTGATATTGTTAGCAGGTTGAGGATTAGCGTTAATGTGCGGTAGAGCAGGCCGCTGCCTTGACATTACTTGTTTCCCTGTCAGCCGTCAGTCCCGTGGTTCATGTTGCCGCCGTAAAATCGGGACCATTCAGTCTGAGCTCTCCTGCTGGACTGGGTACACAGCAGCATTAGCAAGATGGGAATGGTAATCATGGAAACAACTTTTTGTTTGTCCAGGGTCACGTCGCAGTGCACCTCCACGGCTGGGGGTGTGAATCCTGGCCTTTGTTCTGTGTGGGTTTCCTCTGGGTCCTCCAGTTTCCTCCCACAGACCAAAGACAGGCTAATTCGAGATGCCAAATTGCCATCGAGTGTGGGTGTACATGCCCTGAGAGGGGCAGCGTCCCCCAGCCTTGTGCCCTATGCTGCATGGAATAGATTCCAAGCCCCTTTCACCAGGATAAGCAGTTGCTGGATGGATGGATTCAGTAAACAGTCCTGACTATAGCTGGGTATCGTTCAGAAACTTTTGATCCCAATACTGATACCTTGACTTTGAAACCGGCCCTTGAACAATATTTTTTTCTATAGTGATTTTATAAAATTCATTTTAACAAAAAAATTACAACCATATGTTTTTATTTATTTATTTATTTGTTTGTTTATATACATAGATTTTAATTATTTATTAGCTTAGAAATTCTGTGATTATTATCATATGGTGGGAAACATTGCAATATAAATCTATAATTTTATTTTTCAGCTTCTTGGCATTTTACCCACTCAGAGCAGTTTCATAACACTTTGTAACGTATATTAAGTTCAGGTTTGTACACATTCTTAATGCATATGATAGTCCACTAGGCTAGTGCAGCCAGGTTAGAATTTTCTACAGAAACACGCTTACATCAGTCTACATTTATTTAGTTTTTTTTTTGTTTAGTTTTGTTTGTTTTTATTTAGTTTTTACACATTATCTTATCTAAAACAAACCAGTTTGGGTTGATTTTTCCTGCCAGCGTTCCACCTACTGCCTGACAGTACCTGCATATGTACTTAAGCACAAAATTGCATAAATCATGGGAAAGTATAAACATGGTCAGAAGGTCCATACTTTAAAAGTAAAGATCTGTTTGCTTGTAGGTTTGCAAAAATGGACATTGATTATTTAATCTATATTGAAATGTAGGCTAATATCATCTTAGGTTCAACCTAATTGGTAATAAAGAAGTTATTTGAAAAATAATAAGGTTCATCTTATTGACATACTGTTCTTTTAAGAAGCAGAACCACTGCATAGAATCCAGAATGTTGGTTTGGTGTCACCTGAAAGGCTGAATAGCTTATGATACCATTAAGGGGTACCTGGGTAAACAACCTACAAAATGTTTACGAGTGATTTACATTTGTATATATTAAGCTATAAGTTAATCGTGGTTTGCCAATTAACTCTCTGAGTAATTATCACTAAAGCAGACCTGCTATTCATGACAAAACATGCATTATACTGAGCAAATGTGACAGATTTTTGGGCAAAATGCTTGTTTAATATCAGCATGTTTTCGGCTATGCGTGGTGACATGTGCTCCTTAGTTATTGAAGTTTGGTACCGAATGACGAGGCATTTTTCGATTCTTGATAGTATCTAAGCAAGTCAGTTAGTCCCAAAAAAGTGTCAAAGTTTCATACCCAGTCCTAATCCTGACTAACATCAAGCCTGATAAATATGTGTCAGATGGGGAATTCACTCTTATTGGAACAGTCTAAGATTTTTAGTCCTGTGGTAGATGATGGAGCTTGATATTTAGATCTGAACTAACGGAAGATGCCGGGTTCCTCTGAAGCGTGCCTTTAGTTTTCACCATGATTTGTTCTTGGCGTTTTGCTATTCGCCTTCCTTGTCCTCTTTGCGGTGCTGTGGTTACTTTTTCCGTCATTCTTGCCAGAGTTTAGCATGTGCCCAAAGGGCCTGGAACTTCTCAGCTTCTCGAAGCTGCATGACCGAATAGCCTAAGCAATGTTTCACTACTGCTGTGCCTTCAGGTGAAATCTGCTTCTGTGGGTTTAGAGTGTAAAGTAAATGATTGCTGGTGACAAGGTGCAAAGGAGAAGGCTGTGGCCCTGTGTTATTGCAGTAAACAGAGCTTCCGGGTGGGGGATGTGCAATTGGAGCTTCCGCGATAAGGTGCACTTCCTCATGAAAAATAATCAGAGAAAGTACAAAACCAGGTTTTGTTTCATCCCGCAGCTGAGTAGTCCGTGACTGTGACTCTTTATGCTGAACTGGTTGGTTGAAACAAAACCTTGGTCTGGATTTGTACTTTCTGGACCTGAACTTTCCACCTCTGAGAATAATCTAGGCAGAAGCATAGCATTCCTCGTGGGTGCTTGAGGAGATGTGTGAAAGGTTGACTAGTCTCTGGAAGATCCTAAAACAAGATTCATGGGATGCTTGTAAGATTCTGTCCTCTCTTCAGGGGCCCTTAAAGACTGTTTGTTTTCTGTGGAGTTGACAGGAGGAAGATGTACTGACATTGATTCTGGTGAGTATGTGGGTGATTGATGAATAGTAGTCTTGTGATGCTTATCCCCTGGAATGGATGTAAGCCTTAGTTTATTCCCTCTGTGCTCCCTTGTTCGATCTTGGGAAGCTAACAGACATGAAAATAAAACGGCTGTATAGGATGAACGTTAATGTTCAAAAGGCAATGTTGGTGGCAGGTCTTTCAAACCATAATGAAACAGGTAAGATGGTTAGTAGGAAAAGAAGTTCAGGATGGAAAAGTCAGTTTAAGATTTTAGGCAGTTTTTTTTATATGAAAGTTACTTTTTCACTCATTTGATTTTTGCCCCTTGGCCGACCATCTGGGTCAGACACGTGTTGTTAAGCAAGCAGTGGCTCAAATGGAAGGAAGGGTAACCTTGTCTGCACTGTGATTGGATATATGAAAGCCTATGAAAGAGAGGATAGCATTGCCTGTACTGTGATTGGATATGTTGAAGCCTAAGAAAGAGAGGATAGCATTGCCTGTACTGTGATTGGATATGTTGAAGCCTATGAAAGAGAGGATAGCATTGCCTGTACTGTGATTGGATATGTTGAAGCCTAAGAAAGAGAGGATAGCCACGACTGCGCACCTTCTGGCAAGCTGGCCTGCTTGTACTTGTCTCTGCAATCAGCCCGACTTGCATGGGTATGATGTCTTTGCGGAATGAGCAGTTTGTCTCCTTTATTGGGCAACAGCTGCCAAATGCTATTATACAAGGAGATTGAAAGCTTAACACGTTGTTGGCCAGTTGGCTACTAAAGTAAACCTGCATTTTGCCACTATATAGCAGTTATTATTATTTATTGTTTATCTGTCTTACTTTCACATCTCGCTATTGCTAACACGATTTGAGGTAGCTGGCCTTTCACTCATTTCGATACGTTTTCCTTCCATCCATCCATCCATCCATCCATCCATCGATCCATGCTTGTCCTATGCAGGGCAAAAAACCTAATAGAATAGTTTGTTTGATTACTGTAGCCTGTATTATAATGTTTAAAATCACAGAGATATGTAGGGGGTTCAATTGGATATATGTAGTTATAGATTTAAACTACTGCCTAAATCTTTCATTATTCAATTTCCTTTCTTTTTGATATTTCCCTCTTCATTGCCTGGTGAACTTTACTAGTCCTTTAAATGATCTATCAGCTTGCTAACAGCTGAGAAATGAGTCCCACATGGAGGTGTGAAGCTGCCCGTTACGGAACAATGAAACCTGAGCTGTAATCCGCGTTACATTGTGTCCTGGACCTCAATGGGGGCTGTTCTGAAGGTACACCTTGTTTCAGGTTCCCCTGAGCTGCTTTTAGTTCCACTTTGTCCCATGACTTTTTCATCCCTGTCCTGCTGATCTCAGCTCCTCAACTGAACCTGTGATTATTATCATATGGTGGGAAATTAGCTCTGAGTTTTTATGCCGTTTAATCAAAAAATATAGCCAAACTTTCAAAGACTAGTAATGCTTACAGTGTTTCCCCTAGGTTTACAGCTTTGGGGGGGGGGGGGGGGGGGCAGATGAACAGACGCAGGTATTTCTGTCTGGTTTTCAGGTGGTTGATGCGACATATTTTCCGACGCGCGCTCTCTGTCTGCTGATGGGAGTGTGCTCACCTGTGTGTGTGCACATTGGGGCGGAGCTCCACCACGCGTGATACAGAGAGCAGAGGGGAATTGTAAACGCGCAACCGTGTAGAGAGAAAAACGACAAGCTGTTGTGTAAATAAGATACTGTTTGAAATATTAAGTCCTCCCCCCCAAGGTGATTTTCCACACTCAGGAACTTAAGAAAGGACCCAGACTAATCACTAGGGGCTGCTGTATGCAGTTGGGCTGCACTTGACAGGAAACTCTTTGCTTCTGTACTAGCGGAGGTACTTTGTGATGGGCCTGAAGGCCGAGCCGTTCCTGTTGTTGGTAAGCCACGTGGTGTTGCTTCTCCGGTTCAGTTAAAGGCTGTGCTTTCTCCATAGTCAGCAAGCATAGCTGAGTCTGACCTCGCATTTATCAGGCATTAAACATCTCAGCATGTCAGCTGGAGGGCGTCTTAAATAATGGTCCTTTCGCAGGTGTGTCCTTGCTTTTACGACTGTGAAGCATCAGGAGATTTCAGTCTGTCTGTGTATTTTGAACCAGCAAAACCAGGACTGGTGTGAACTTGAAGGCGATTGGTGTGGCTTGTCTGTCTGTGTGGTGGATGGACCCTGGAGCGAAGCTCTTACTGCTTTAGTCACTGTGGTTGGACAGGGGCCCCTTCAAGCGGTAAGTTCCACTTTCTTGGTCAACATTTATTCAGCCCAATTATGGCTGTGGTCCTATAAAGATCTGGCCACCCCGGCTGACCCCAGTCCAGACGTGGCTGTTTTGGCCATTCAGAAGGTTGGACAAAGCTGGATAATGGATATGTGGCTACCAGGAATCATTGCTGTGTCCCTGGTTTCTGGGACCAGGGATCAACACGGGGATTTGCATTTTTAGCATGGGTTCGGACTTATTCACTGCCTTACTTTGGCTGTGGTCAGGGGTTTGGTATTTTAGAAGGTGTTTTTTTGGATATTTCTACAAATAAATCCTTTGTTATCAGTGTTGCGATTAGATCAGAAATGTCAATGGATATTGAGAGGGATCTTAGATTGTGATGTTGGTGAAAGTCGTCCTTGGCCGAATGGGGTTTTGCTGTGCATGTACTTTGTCCGCAGGGCTTCTGGAAGACCTGTGGATTAATGGGCCCTGTTGTGTCTGTCTAAACTTCTCCTTTTCCATATTGATTTCTTTTGAAGCTGTTCTCTCACTGTTGCAAGAACATCGAGTAACATCTCTGTTTGTCCTTGAAGATATAAGCCAATTCCATTTAAGAAGTACTTGTTCTGTTCTGTATCTGTTCTCTTTGTGCCTGTCTCCAGTTTGTTTGCTGCAGAAAGCCCTCTACATGGGATAGTTTAGCCCAGCATATAAACCCTTTGACCTTATTAACTCAACCAGCCCTTGGAGACCACTGCTTGACCTAAATAAATGTCTATTGTGTGTCTGTCTGCATCTGTCTGTGTCTGTCTAAAAGTTTCACAGGAGCAAAATAAGGGAATAAGAGTTCCCACACTGGCAGCTCCAGGAAGATTTTAACCTTTGAACGAAGCATAGGTATGCCTCTCTGGAATTTTGCGAAGAAAGACACGCTCTTCTGGTTTTCAAGGAGATTTTGGTCCCTTAACAGGTTAATGGGCTGCTCAAATTGCCAGTGCTTGATTAGATACCGGTTTTTGTACACTTGGGTTGCCAAATATTTGGTCTTTGCAACCAAGAAGAAGCGGTTTAGCAGCTACAAGTAGGAAATGGTAAACATATTGATTAAACAGCCCCAGTTTCAGCATGCAGAAGCTTATCTGTGGGTAATGAGTATGTAGATATGACTAAAATAATCCCTTTTTAATGTGCTCAATGAACTGACATGAAGAACAATGGTTAATATATAGTACCTGGAGGAAACACCATGACAACACGGGGAGAACATACAAACTCTTCACACGGTGCAGACGTCAACCCTGGTCCCAGAGGTGTGAGGCAACAGTGCTAACCACTGCAGTGCCGTGCTGCCCTGGTTAATATACATTTTCTTATTTAAAAAAAAAAACTGAATGAATGGTTGCCCTGAAAACATTTATATAATCAGGTGAAAACTTTACTTCCCAAGTGGGGACTGTTAGGAGTTTTGTACCAGGTCAGCAAAGCCTCGATCATCCTGGTCAATACTCTGTTAACAGGGTAAATAAAACACTGATAACATTTTGCTGGCTTCCTTCCTTGTACACTCAGCTTCCTAAGTGTACAATGCATCATCATTACTTACAGAAAACTGTGGGTCGGCACAGAAGAGAAGTGAGGAAACTTTGTATCACATTATAGGATTTCTTGTTTCTGAAATGGGTCCCATATATTAATGACTCTCTTCAGATTGTTAGATAGCCCACACCTTTCCATATGCAGTGAGGATGAAATGCTTACCGGTTTCACGGTAAACCACAACAAAAGTCCTGATGCGGGTGTGCAATTGCAGCATGCAACTTGAGTTTGTTTTGTGTCAGTGACGACGTGGTGAAAGGCAGTTACAGTCCGCTGGAGATTTTTAATGTTAATGCACATTTGACATGGTTCTCATTGTTATATGAGATATTGGCTATGCTATTTAAATTTTTTTGTGGACAAAGTGCATGGTGCTGCTAATTTATATGTGGTTTTCAATATAAAACTTGATGAAATGATTTCAGTTTGTGTATCAGTACTTTCTGAACATTTTCTGCACATTTTAACAATAATGCACTACTGTACTGATGCCAAAGTGGTAAGGGGACATTCTGACGTTTTCGATTTGATTTAGTGTTTTTGAAACCTAAAATCTCACTTTGGGACTTTGGGTTGCTTCCAGTGATTCAAGCAGGCATCAGTATTCACTTTGCCGTTGATTGTGTGTGGTTCGTATCTATTTTCTGAAGCCTTAATTTCTAAGCCTAGGGTGTGTGAGCAGGACTCCTGAGCTGATTAGGAGTTGCCCGACTGGTCTGCCGTGCTCTAAGCTCACCAGCTTATAAATATGGTGCAACTTGTGCATCTTTTTAGTTTTTGAAAAAAAATTTGCTTGCAAATCAAAAAAAAAAAACTTGCTAATTTTGAGAATTATTTATAGTGCTTTGGAAGTGTTCTTTGAGAAAGTGGTCATTCTGAGGCTGGTGTAGTTGATCTGAGTCCTGAGATGACATGAGCTCTAGGTTCCAGTTCGGGTGCTCCCTAGATAGGATGCCAGGAGGAAGGTCAGTCACGGCCAGAAATTTAGCGGCGGTCCGCTAATGAAACGTTAGCGAGGTGAACTGAGCGGAGGTTCCCCGTGAACTGGGCCGTGCATGACCCGTGCTATCCTCGCTCTTTCCACGCAGGAGAAGCTTCTCGTGCCTGGCCGCTGGAGGTGTGTGGTTGTAATCTGCCTTAGCTAATCCTCTTTACCCTCCTGTGGGTATTGGGTTGGGGGAGGGAGGCTGAAAGAATGACCTCAGTCTTATTCTGCTCTTAATCTCCTGTTTAGTGCCGTGAAGGAAAGATTGGTGTCAACTGGTAAAGACATTCCTGAACTGTGGTGAGCGAAGGTATGATGTAGGGGAGCTATGATGTCAGACGCGGGGATTTTTGAGTATGTGTTGACGTGTTGACGTGCTGACAGGGACATGGATTGATTGCATGGGGCGTTGGCTTGGTTTCATCTGCTCTGATCTTTATTTTTTTTACGCAAAAGTTCAGTTCAGATGAAGTTGATGGGGGCGGGGGTTAGGGGAGTAGCCCACCTTCAGAATCATTCATTAATTTGTCTCTGTATGTGTGTGGTGGTGGGGGGGGAGTAATTCTGTTGCTATGTACTTGATTAAATTGTCATGTGCTGTTTTTCTGATTGAACATCAAGATACACAGGAGATTGACAGGCAGCATGTAGATTAGGGATAATTTTTTGTATTAATAATTAATTCTTTTTCCTTTTAGTTTCTTTAGTTGTTAGGCTTAATAAGTTATTTAAGATGGCTGCCTAGGGTAGTCCAGGGGTTAAGTAATAGGGTTTAATACAAAAAAAATAATCTGGGTGGCTGAAGCATTACTGTGCATTGTACGGTTTATTTTAGTGATTAATTATGTGGTACTTGTTAACTATAAGCTTTGGTATATCAATATGGCCTAATACATTTTTGATCGAATTCGCAGATTTATTCATACAGGTTTTAAATATATATATAAATTATCACCATATTTACACCTGTAACAACAGGAGAGGGCTGAATAATACCCATTTTCAATATTTTACAGATTTTTATTTGGTGTAACAAACTGTGTAATATGTGCTGATGATTCAGGAATGGGACACCTTATCTCCAACGAGGATTCCAGGAGCAACATAAGTGTTATCAATATATTATTTCTTGTAAAACCTTTATGAATAATACTGTAATTTATTGCTTTCTAGCAGATTCTATAATCTAAGCCAGGCGTAAAACAGACTTAGGCTACAACCTAATATTATAACACTTTGTGTTGAATGGATCTCTTGAATAGATTGATTTTGCCTAAGCTTAATGTTAATCCTTTTTTTGTTGCTGTTTGTGTGGTAATACACACGTATGCTGGTTTTCAGTGTTTTATGCTTGACGTTTTAAACCTGGGGCAAACCATATGAACTCCAGCAAAATATGTATCAGGGGCTGCTGGTTTCTCATTAACTTTGTAAGAGACACCTGGATCATTGTATTTTCATGTTGCAAAATCCACTCCCCTGTCTGCCAGGAGCAGGTCTGGTCCCTCACTTTACAGGCCTGTTTCAGCTTGTGCCTGTTGAGAATTCAGATCCCACCCTCCTTGTCAGTAATGAGTAAAACACAGGTTAACTCTGGGTAAACTTGGTCCAGGGGTGCAGTGATTAAAGATCTATTTTTGGATGTCATAATACTTCCTTATGTATTTTATTGCAGAAATAAAATGTGATAAAGGGTTTTTAGTACTTAACAACTTAGTTTGAATACTTATATCCTGATGAAATCTTCTGCAGCCAGAGAATTTAATTGCAACATCTTTAATGATTGTAATACAGCGTTGTGGTCTGAAGTCCTGCTTCTGTAAAGTTTCTGCTTGTCTGTGATTACCTATCCATTCCCTGCTTTATTATTTTTAAGAGGCTTTGTGCAGTACATATACTTATGTGTGTTCTTCTAATAAAGGGAAATTGAGGATTTCAGGGTAGAAAGGTTTCTTTTTAACATAATGCTTTAAAAAATGGTGCCTTCTTGAAGGTGAAGGTCTAAGGATTAGTGAATTGGCAGTTGCTTTGTAGATGCTGAGTGCAGTGAGATGTACCGGAGGCTGGTGACGGAACAATACTCGTTTACGAGATCAACCACCTGTTTGCTAAATCACATAATTGTCCCTGGTGAACATAGCAGCTTAGCACTGAAATGCTATGCTACTTTTTGTGCATTTATAATGTACACTGTCAGAACCCTGAATGTGACATTGGGAAGACATTCTGGGGGAATTACATCTGTATGCTCTCTATACACTTGATGATAAACCTGATAATGGGTCTCAAACCAGGTTATAAAACATCTAAGCCATTCATCAGACTCTTGGTATTCAGATCTCAATACCAGCTTCCATTTTAGTGAGGAGACAGGGCTGTTCAAATGGCCACACTTGTATTGCTCTCTAAGGGATGTGCTTGGTTTCATCTGGAGAATCTCTCATCAGACTGTTGACCTTTCTGCAGAATGTCACACAATAATTAAGAACCTGGCAGAAAGGGGGACGCTTCCAGTTCCAGGAAAGGGTCCTGTAGTTGGACCTTTGAGTGCAGTACTTCACCTGAATTGCCCCTAGAAAGTTTCCCGTCATGAAAATGCTCAAAAGTCAGTTTGGATAAGCAGCATCAGCAAAGCAACTTAAACATAATATCTATATACGTATTTGTGTCTTCCTTCTGTTTAGAGGCGTTGGGTTTATCGTAGATAATCCAGATGAATGAGAAATCTCTCTGTATTCTGAATTATATGTACTGGTAATTCATATTGTAATGTGTATTTTAAACCAAATGGACCATGCATACACACCTTTCAGATAAATGCTAGAAACTTCATACTTTACATTAATATTTTATCCCTTAATAAAGATTTTGTGTAACATTTTACTTAAGGCAATGTGTATTATAATTTCTAAACACATTCATAACAAATAATAATGCATTCATAAGCGTTATAAATATTTATAAAAAGGCATAACATTATAACCATGTGTATTATGAATGCTTTATGAAGCTTTTATCTATAATGCACTATAGATATCTCTATAATGCATTAGAATGGTTGGTATATGCATTAAGGATGCTTTATACTGCATTATAAATGTATCTATAGTTCATTATAGAGAAGAGCTTTATAAGGCAGTCATAATGCATAATAAACATGGCAATAATGTCTTATGCCTTTTTATAAATATTTATAACCATGTTTATAATGCTTTATGGATGCATTATAATGCATTATAAATGTGTATAAATTACTGAAAACATGGTCTTAAGTGTTGCCAAATTTTGACTATGCATCTATCATCTTTACATAATTCCAAGTACACTCTGCCATTAATTAATTCTGTGTAGGACAAGGTTTCTCCAGCACAGTTAATTATCCACTAAGTTCCGTTATTTCAGTGCTCCCTGTAGAAATAGGTGGCTGATGAATAATTGATCTTGATACTGGCTGGCCAGCTTTTTCCTGTTACTCCATTTTTATCGTTGCGGTGAAAAATGGCCTTTGCCAGCGTGCAGACCGACCTTCTTGAGCCTTTCGCACGTACGTGTCTGGGTGGACTGTATCTCCATAGCGACTTCTGGCACCAGACTTGAACCAGCTTCCAAAACAAATCCTTCCCTGGATGAGTTCCAGCAGCCCCCACCGCGTGCCAACCACTATCCCAGCCAACTATCATTGCAGCCTCTCGATACCAACTGCCTATTAAACTGCGTTGACTTCTATCTGAGCTTTTGTATTCGTTCCACCACACAGTGTTCTCCATATGTACTACAAGTCATTTTACTCCCTCATAGAACACAAATATAATTTACCAATGGATCATTTATTTAATTCTTTTTCTAATGTTGTTGGTCATATGTATGAAGTGTTTCATCACACCACATATGGCAGAAATTGTTGATACGGTTGATTTAAAACAAATTTATTGGTTTAATGTGCTTAAGTCTTAAGAATGGAATTCCTGTTACGATAGCCAGAGCGTAAACAGTAAAGTCCTTTTACAGTCATTTGTCATGCATAGGAAAAAATATAATGGACACTTCTTAGTATACAATGACTTATTCAGTATATTAATTCATAATAAATCTCTAGAATAGGGGTTCCCAACCTTTTGATTTCCATAGTTTACGTTGTACAGAAATCTCACAAACCAGTGAAATGGCCTAGAAGATTGAACTATTATGACCATGATAACATTCCGATTAAGGAGGCTGGAGAAGCCATTTTTGCCTGGGTGCACCCCAACAGTAGAACAGTGTATTGGCATAATTGACCCTGTGCAGCGATCTGTTCACTGCCTGTTAGGTTTAGAAATGCAGGGCCTGTTTTAAAAACGATGCATTTTGGCATTTATTGCTCCAGAAGATTTAGTACATTTTCTGTTTCGAGATGGTTTCCATGAGGAACTTGCTGCCGGCTATCTGACTGATATGGCCTGTATGTGAGATGTATCTGCACGCAAAGGTAGTGAGGATCAGTTTCTTAGGACTCCTGTATAACAGCACATTACCCAACATTTGAAGCGAGATCTGAGCCCAGATTCTCTTCAATCTCTGGCTTCTGGTTAATGAGACTCAAGCACCTCGTGTGTTGACTGTCACTTCCAGTGTCCGTAGTCCTCCTGTTGACCTTTTCACCAAACATTTTCATGGTATTCAGTACAAAAGTCAGTGGTGCGTTTAAAATCTGGCTCCTCTATGCAAAATACCTGCTGTCCGTGGCCCTGGTCACAAGTCATTGGGTCTGTATGCAGACAGTCTAACCTGTATGAATAATACAGTGTGAGACATTCCTGGGGCGACCCGAGGCAATTTTTTAATCCCATGGAATCAGGAATGAGCATGACCAGTGTTTGCACTTGCGGCTCTCAGGTGCTTCAGATGCTGTTGCTATGTTGTCATCGTCGTCACCATCCATTCAGTCATGACTTAGCTTTTAGCCAATGAAATTGTTTTCTTGACGATTCTTTAGCCAGTTAAGCATTATTTTCTTGGTAATTCTTTTGTGTACTGGTGGGTTTATCTGGAACAATTATATTGCCGCACTGTATCTGGTGTGATCTATTTTGAACTTCCTGGGTATCTAGTTCTGAACTCTCAGGCTAATGTATTTGAATCTGTGTATGGCTACTGCTGGGTTTTGTAAATGATCACGAAAGTCTTCATGCTCTTCTGACATGAACCATTTATTGAAGCACTTGGGGTAAATTTGCTCCTCTAATTAAGGCCCGAAAACGCACCCTGGGAAAGGCAAACTCTGTGCTGGTCCTTGTCTCCTGGGAGTTTCTCCTTCTGCCCATCCAGCTCTGTTTCTGCCAAGGTCATTTTTTATTTTGTTCATTATGCTCTTAGTTTCATCAAGATCTCTGTACGCATGACTGCTCGAGTGGTTTTTTGATCGTCTGTTTTGATGACTCATTCTGTCAAGTGGAAAAACTCAATGTTCCTATCGTGTTCCCCGTACCTTCCCCTGTCAGCATTTGTATTGCCACGCCATTGAGACTACCACCACCTCTACCTGTCCATTTTTGTGGACATGTCCTTCACTGTCTTTGGCAATACCTGCCTCATGCAAATGCTAAATCTATGGTAATGCTAATGCTAAGTCTGGCAGCTCTCCCGGCTCGCCCCACGCTCTTTGCTTGGGGGAGATTTTAGTCACGGCCTTCAGCCTGTGGATGTGGGTCATGCTTAATCAGCCAGCAGCTGGGTAAAAATGAACCAGCAAAGCTGTTTCTGCTTCGTTGGTGTCATGTGTCTTGCGTGGCTGATGGCTGGGTGCTGCAGATCGTACTGTGTAAGCTTTATAAAGTCCAAAAGAAGGAAGCTTTCGCTAATCACCCATTTGTCTTACGAGTCAGTTACTGCCGTGCAGTGCAGTGCAGTGCAGTGCAGTACTGCACCCTGCATGCCACTAATACTTCAATAATTCAGTTTGGGAAGACTAAGTTAGTGCTGCATTGCAATAAATGAAAATCTACGCAAGTATAATTTTCTTACATTTAGACAAAACTCTAATTTCATTAATGAAGTAACACATCTTATGAATAGGGTTAATTTGCTTGCATTTAGGTATATTGTCTTATTTTAGCAAATCTTACCAAGTACAATTTTCTTACTGCAATGGCAGATAATTTAGCTCGTCGTGTCACAAAACAGAAACACTATCTTAAATTTGAAGGGCCATTTTTTGCAGTGTGTAGAGACATTTTAAACAGGTAACAGACTTCAAGTTTCAAGTTTTACGATCTTCAGTTTGATGAAATGACTTGGGTTAATCGTATACCATGGATGTTCACCTGGCTAAATACCTTTCTATTTGGTTCTTTGTTTAGCCAGTGCAAGGCCAATTCTGTCTTCTGAGGTACATAATGAATGGACACACCCCCACCACCAACTCTGCAGGGTCTGGAGGTGACACCTCCCCGCTAAAGTAAGTCTGTTGCCGATTGGCTGTATTTGTGACTCCGTAGCAGCAGAATTTGAAGGTTCCAATCACATGAAATGTAACAGCATGATCGTAGGACCTATTGGCTTCTCACTGACTTCTGAACAAGAAGACAGAACCAAATCATGTGTAAATGGTAGCCTAAGGAGTTGGGCATGCATACGTGTGTAAGCAAATATCAGAGTTGTACGAGTCCTGGCTGGACCTTCTTGTTGTGTAAGCTATGTTTTATTACTTAGCATTGGAAAAGGTTCTTGTGCAGAATTTGTGTCCAGAAGATCGGAATGTATTAGTATAATATGTGGTTGTGTTGTGTATGTTTCATATGTATGTATGTTTTTCCTTTGCGCTTTGTAGCCATTTTGCCTATGAATGTCTCATGTGTTCTTGTGTAACACGCAACATTGTTGGCTCGCATGTTTTAGAAGTATTAAGGCACTATTTGAAGTGTTATTTTTGACCAATAGAGATCATATGATTTCTTCTTCAAAAAACAAACAAACTGAAAAGGCCATTTGGAGGGGGAGTGGCATTGAACACAGGCAAAGTAAAAACTTTGTAACCCTCTTCAGGGCCCCCCCAGGAAGAGTTCACTTCAGGACAAATTCCTTTCGGTCTCTTATGAAGGGTGCAGTCTTGTCACATTAGGGAAAGTACAATGGTTCATTAACTGTATATGCAGGATGTTTTTGAGTATAAAATGAAGAGAATCAGCTGGGACAAATGAGCATTAAGAAGGTCGGATGATGGATTTCCTGCTCTGATGTGTTTTTTCATGTGACTGTAAAAAGGTCTTTGAACTTGTCTTCTTGTACAGTGGTCACGGTTCCCGGGCCGCTGACCAGCCGGACCAGAACCCTTCACCCACATACAATGCTAAAGCTATATATGGTCAGTATGCTTGGTTACTTCTTTCCTTCACTGTTGTATCTATGTATCACTGGAGTTCACAGAGGTATCTCTTAGAGCATTAGCACCTATTCTCCACTTATCTTTTTCTTTAGATCTATGATTATGGAATTATAGAAATATTGTATTTGTTAAATATAAACACTTATTCCAATGAAAATTAACCTGATAGGATTTGGTTCTAAGAAGTTAGGTTGAGTTTCCATAGGAGAATGCAGAGGAATTGAAGGTGGCAGTAATTGAGCTGTGAATTTACCATCTCCGAGGCTCAGCGTTTTCTTGCTTGTCTGCAGCTGCGCCGTTAAGCAGACCCTGACGGAGTTGGGCTGACTTGTTTACCGCGGTCCATCGGTTGCGGGTCCCATCCTCATGGTCCATATTGTCCCCCAGAGCCACCCCTGATTTGCTGGCATTTTAACCCACCTTTGCTGTGTGCTTAATGCCCCTGGACTGAAACTGAAACTCCTCAGTCTGCGTACGTAGGCCTGAGTCAGGCTGAGGAGCAGGTGACGCTGTTCCAGGGATGACCTCCCTCTCGCATTTTGTTGTTCAACATGCATGAAACCCGCCTTTCACATCGCGGCTCCAGTTCGGTCTTCCCGTGCCCAGACTAAGAATACAGTGTCAAATGGATAGTGTAAGACTGATGCATATGGAAGCTTGAATAAGAACATTCCAAGTTGTACTGCGTAGGTGCACATCCCATAATACAGCAGACACATGAAGCTGTCCGGGCAGGCTGCCCTCCCCCCTTACCATTTTCACCATTATCTGTCCCCTCGCCAACAGCCACCTAACATCAGCTAAAGAAAACAAGAGGTAGCAACTAACAGAGGCATATTTGTTGGGTACCTCTCGCCTCCCCCACCAATGGTGCATGCAGGATCAGCCTCTGTGGTCATGCTTTGGTCACACTGCATCCTCAAAGGCAAAGGAGGAAAATGTTAGCTGGGAAAATCACTGTCTCTCTCACATTTTGTGTATATGTTTTATTATGTGTATATCGGTGTGTTTTTATGTATGTATGTATGTGTGTCTTTCAGAGCAAAGGAAGAAATACACGAAAACCAGTATTAACAGCCTTATGGAAACATCTCAGTATCGTGTGGAAGTAAGATATTCGCACTAATATATGGTTCCTGCCTCTTCTGGTGTGAGAGTCTGTGATAAGCTGAATTCACTTGGTCTGTTTATAGACTTCCTTTGAAATGAGGCACGTTGAAGCTGTGCAGGTAACTATTACCTCCTCAATTCCAGCACTTGACCACCTTCTCAATGGACCTCAAGGAGGCCATGTTCACCGTCGATGACGCCCTGCGGAGGCTTAAGCTGCTAGATGCTAAGGGCAAGGTGTGGACTCAGGACATGCTGCTGCAAGTGGATGAGAGGAGCGTCTGTCTCATCGACGCCGAGACCAAGGTGGGTCGCGTTCCGAGGAACTGCTTCCGGATGCGAACACGGTGCGGCGTGTGATCCTCAGGTGGACCTCAAAAGCACCAGCACCATCACAGACGAGTGTGTCCTGTTTGAATGCAGTTAATTCTCCAGGAGGTCTTTCCCCTCAAGAACTTTCTTTAAGTCGTTTCAAAAGTAGATATAATTTCAGAAATGCGTTTTGAGAGTGTCTCTCTGCACCTTCCCTGACCTTAACCTGGTGTCATGTGTAATGAAATCTTAATTTCATTCTTTAACTGCCTGGAGGCAACTGACATGTCATTGCTTGATTTATGACTTAAATTGTGACTTTATTTATATAACTGGGTTTGTAATCTACGCTAGTGGCCAAAATTGTGGAAACGCATAGCATTTTTGGCATTACGCTTTAAAAATTGCTACACGAATATTGGCGGTAATGTTCATAAACAAAGAATGTTACAAATATGATACACTGGATGATTAAATAAGTTACTGGAACATCAGTTGAATAAAGGTCTGCAGTCTCTAAAAATGTGGGGCCCTAGTGTAGACTCAGCTCATCGTTTGCATTAAATTGTCAACATTAGCGGCTTGGATATCAAGGTGTGGCATGTATTACTAGTGTTTACACTCTTGTGATGTTTTGGTGCGAACACTCCCGTGTGTTTCGTAACCCCTGTTTACTGTATGGCTTTGAGTGTTGGTAAACGTGCTTAGACTCTCGATGTCCTTCAAGTGCACTCGAGATGGTGAGAATTCCGTGTGGGAGTCCAGCTGAGATACAGATACTGAGGGCCCTTAAACTTCATTTCTGCTGCTGACTCATTCGTGTTTTCAGAACGAGGTGGAGAACTTCCCCCTGAGCTGTATCATGCGGTGCCAGGCGGTGATGGATGCCTGCAACTACGACTCCATCTTGGCCCTGATATGCAAGGAGCCAGGCCAGGCCAAACCCGACCTGTACCTCTTCCAGTGCAACGACATCAAGGTGGGGATCTCCTCAGGCCAGACCGTTGCATTGCTTGAATACCACAATTACGTCCTGTACCAACAACAGCTGAGCCTCCAAGAAATGGATGTGCCAGCCTTTCATAACTACTTAGTTGTGCCAGTAATCAGCTTTAATGGGTATGACATTTTCTGTTCTCATAAGGGTGAGTGTTCCTATTAACCTTACCGCTGCAATGGGTTAGGACATTGTGTCCGTTATTGGAAAGTCACTGGTTCAACTCCCAGGGTCAGTGGAGTGATTTCAGTGTTTGGTTCTTGAGCAAGGCCCTTAACCCCAGTTTGCTCTCTGGATCATCTGACCCTGCATTCTCAATCGTACATCGCTTTATATGCAAGCGTCAAATAAATAAATAAATACATGTAATAATCTGTTATGCGAGTATGACTAGGACTGCATGCAAATGCAGTGTTCACTAGATGCCAGATGGGATACTATTCTAAGAGCCCTAAAACACCTATTTTTATTGCAGAGTATGATTTAGTACTATAATTTTGATTACCAGCTGGCATGGAGGCTTACTGGGTGGCACTGTCGTGTCACATCTCTGTGGTTGGGAGTTTGAATCCCAGCCATGCTCTGTGTTGGAGAATTCCAGTTGTGACTCTTTTGTATGGTTCTCCCCTGGGAACCGTGGTTTCCTCCCATTATACAAAGACATGCGGTGAATCGGTCATTGTGGGTGATGGTGTGTGAGTATGGAGCGGAGTGTGCCCTGCAGTGACTGGCATCCTGTCCCCTGCCTCACACCTCGTGCTGCCTGGGATAGACTCCAGGATCCCTGCAGCCCTGGTACCTGATAAGTGGCTGCAGCATAAATGGATGGATAGATTTCTCTGGCTATCAGTAAAGGAAGTGCTTTGCTCTTAGCAGGTATTGTTTTCCTGCAGGCAAATCTCATCTATGCAGACATTGACAGTGCCATTTGTGACCTCAAAGCAAAGACCAAGAAGAGACCAGAAACCCTCCGGTGACCAATTTTATTATTACCTTTACTCTGAATTTCCAATATGCATTCCTGAATGTGATACAAGGATATTGATATTCTGCCCTTCATTGTTACATTGGTGTATATTTCTTTCCTCAAGCAGGGTGAACAAACAAATTTAAAATAATTTATAGTGCCATATGTTGCCCCCCCCCCCAGGATGATCCTGAACAGTGACGGGATCATACCCCCGCCCCCATCAGAGCCAGCCCCTGCAGCTCCGCCTACCGTGGACATTATGAGCAGAGTGGCAGCGTGGTTTCCCCCAGCAGCCAATGACCTGGTGGACTGTGAGTGAGGGGGCGGAGCAGAGCAGGGCAGGGTGGGGTTTGTCTCCCTGATTGGTCCAATTTAAAATTTAAATAACTTCATAATGCATGCCATTTTCGGTCAGCGGAATCAATGGTGCCGATGACTGTTGCAAACCAGCTATCATCAGATGAAAGCTACCCCAGATCTTATTGTATTTGTAGAATGAAATGTCTGCCTGCGTAGTTTGTTGCTAAGCTGATAAGGTTTTTCCAATTGATGTGATAAGTCTGAAGATGGAGTAGCAGGTTCCCCCCCTTGGAGTAAGAATTGTGAATTGCCTTAGTTGTTTGGAAATCAAATTAATTTTCAGAAATGAAATATATACTTCATCAAATGGCTTTATACTGACCCTTCTACACTGTGTCCCCTGTCGCAGACGAGAGACACCAACGTTTCATGGAGCCAGATGAGTCACCGGAAGCGATGGCTGCCAGAATCGACCGTGACGTGGTGGGTGTCTCCCTCATAATCTGGGCCAGTTGGGTCAGGTAGAACATATCAACCAGACCAGTAGAACCTGGACCCTCATATGTAGTTTGCCTGGGAGGATCTCCATCGACCAGTCTGCATTGTCTTTGAAATGACGGGCTAAAATGTTCTTCTGTCCCATTGCAGCAAATTCTGAACCACCTCTTGGGTGACATCGAATATTTTGTCACCAAGCTCCAGAGGGCAGCAGAGGCATTCGGCGAGCTGACAAAAAGGAAGAAAGCAAAGAAGAGTAAAAAGAGAGGGCCAGGAGGTGAGCTTTTATTTTATCGAAATTGTTTTGGAAGCTGTTACTGATTCTTCTAATTCTTCCTGGTGCATATAGTAATAGTATGGCACTCTGCTGTTTTGTCCACTAGAGGGAGTTTTGACGCTACGTGCCAAGCCACCGTCTCAAGAGGAGTTCATTGACTGCTTCCAAAAATTTAAATATGCGTTCAACTTGCTGGTATGAACAGTTTCCATACCAAACTGAATTTTTGAATTTTACATCAAAGGAAACTTCACTCAGATGCCAAACATAAAACAGCATCTCATTCCAGTGGTTACGTGTTTGTTTTGCAGGCGAAACTAAGGTTGTATATCAACAATCCCAGTGCATTGGATCTAGTGCACTTCCTGTTTACTCCACTAAATATGGTAGGTGCATTAAATTGTCATAGAATAGCACTGTGTAAGAGCAGATTTTATTGGGTTTTGAAGTTATTATTTTAGCCTAAAATGCAGACATGGTTCAGAGTGAAATACGACTAACGGTGTACGGCATGTATATACTTGTTTAGTATAATAGAGATAAATTGGTCAGAATTTATAGCAACAACCATCAGTTATTTTGTTATATAACTCCAGAATTTTAAAACATTTTAAAATAGTTCCCATGGATGCAGTAATTCATGGGATTCCTATTTTAAATGTGTGTTCCTTCTAAGTGTAACTAATGACTCTCAAAGGCTGGATACTGTATTAAGCTCACCCCTTCACCCAAGGAAATTTAGCCAGAGAGCAAGTACAAAAAACTGAAAACTAGCCCGCTGGCTAGTAAAAAAAAAATGTCAGACTATTTTTTTTCTGAACTAGTACAGTTGGCTAGTAGCAAAAATTCTTAAGTTCCTCCCTTGCACACATCCTTATTTGATGCACTGCTCTTTGCTGCCCCCTGCAGGTGGTTCAGGCCACAGGGGATGTGGAGCTGGCAAAGAGTGTCTTCAGTCCCCTCCTCACCATGGAGGCCATAGACTTTCTGCACACCTCTGGTACGGCCCCAGAGAGGCGTCTCTGGGTGTCTCTTGGGGATGGTTGGACCAAAAGCAGGTGAGTGTGGAGAGGTTTGCTTGTCTCTCTAATTCCTGTTACCTTACAGTGCAGAATCTGGCCTCAGAGCAGGGTTTTGCATAGCTGTGCTTCTCCACAAAGCACTAAAAGGTATAGGTGTTAAATAGAAGAGGCCCCTGTCGTGATTTACACGTCCTTTTCATTCTGTCGATGGATGTATATTTAGCCCGCCTTATTTAGTCAGTTCTATGGTGGCTAGTCGGAAGCCTTCCTGAAGAGAGGGTGTGTTATAATGATCAGGGTCAGCAGTTCTTCCTCTGAAGTATTTCTGCTGGTGAAGTAATATATGCACCTATGCGGTTGTGTTTCTACATGGTGTTATTCCAAAAAAGGAGTGTTTGACTGGTCTTTCTGGTTTTGGTTCTTGGTTTTCTTTTGTAGGATTACACACAAGGGGGGAAACACACACACATACACACACACTCTCTCATGCATGTAGGTGGGCGTGTGTGTGTGTGGTCCATTGTACACGTTACATTGTGGGGACATTTGGTCCCCACAATGTGATAAAAACCTGTTCGACGTTGTAGGGACCATTTTTTCAGTCCCCGCAAGGGGAAAGTCAACTTTATAAAAATCTATGACTGCAATAAAAAACTGAAAATGCCAAAAGACTTTGTTTGGTTATTTGTGGTTAAGGTTAATGCTGAGTAGGGGTTAAGGTTGTCATTGTTGGGATTAGGGTTATAGAATTGAATGGACAGTCACCACAGAGATATGAGTACAGGTGTGTGTATGTGTGTGTGTCTGTTTTTTGTTAATACAATATAATTCTGCTGTTCCCTTTGACCCCACCTGCCCCCACCCCCTAGGCTGGAGTGGCCCAAAGACCATTACTTCCTGCCCTACGTGCCCCGATTCCGTGACGGCTGGGAGCCGCCATCTCTGCCCGTGGTGATGCTGGGCCGCGCCCAGGAGCAGGAGATGATGGAGCCGCTGCCGGAGTTCGAGATTCAGCCGCTGGTGGATGTAGATCGAAGGGTGAGCCTGGAGGTGAGTGTGGGGCGGGGCCACTGTGTGGGTGTGGCCAATGTAGGGGTGGAGCCAGTAATCTGAGGGTCATTTTTCTGCAGTTGCGATGATGTACATTTAAGGTTACTTCACTTATATACTTGTTTTTGTGAGATACAGTACGTACCAGTGTTAAACACCAATTATAATAAGTACCATCTGTGCTTCTGTCTTCCAGCATCCTGGAGTCCCACATTTTCCCTATGCTGATGGGTACGCTCTCGGTAACACGGCTGACAGATACACATACTTCCTGGACCAGGCGATGGCCATGGCTGCCCTTAAGCAGGCCGCTGGCCGCTATGTAGCTGGGTAACGCGGCTGACAGACCGCCGGCTGAATGGGGAGCCGTGGAGAACTGTGGCCAATCTGTGGTCCCTGGGCTGTCGCATGAGGAAAAGCGGGTTTCTCTCTTTTCTGCTGGTGCTTTGGGAGTAGCTGCCAAAAACCTACAAAAACTAAATATTAAAGACTAAAATATGCGGTTTAGGTGAATCTCTTTATCTAAACTTGCACTTGTGTGTGTGTATGTGCGTCAGCATGTGCACCCTGCGGTAGATTGGTATCATGTCCAGAATGTCCCTTGTTTCCTGTCTCTTTAAATGGATGGATGGATGGATGGACAGACGGACAGACGAAGGCTTATTTGCATCTTCCTGACATTCTTCTTCTGAAAAATGCTGTTCCCATAAGCTGCCGCCACACTTCTCCATGGCTGTTAGTCTGATAGCTTTATTAGGAAAGCATTAATCTCCCAAATTGTGCTTTGTGTTATTCAACCCTAATTACCAGTAGGAAATATAATGGTTTCTAGCATCTAGTCACTGGTTCAGATTGAATACTTAGTTGGCTCACTTACTCGGTAAGATGTGTCGGTAGCTGAATCGTTCTGTTATTTTTACTGTCCTTATTTCTTTCAGACATAATTTCTTTGAAATTAACATAATTCAGTTAACAGTTTTAGACGAGTCTACCAGAGGTCCCTGTATTGACTCTGCTTTGTAGCCAAAATCTGGGTGCTGTGTTTAATATGTGTTTAATATGTGTTTAACCTGGTTTCCGGGCTTTGCAGAAACTATGAAAGTCAGCTTAGGACCCAGCCGAGGAATTTCGCCAAGTCCATGTATGACTTTGTGGCCAGAAACAACACGGAGCTAACAGTGGTGAAGGATGAAATCGTGGAGGTAGGCAGGAAGTAAAATCAGGGCCAGTTGGGAACAGCGCTTCAGAACACAGAGACGAGCGGCATTAAACAGGCTGGAATGAGACGTAGTTCTTATCTGAAAAGACATCTTTGTGAAAGGTTTTTTAATTTACTCCAGAAGTGTCTGATTTAACTATTGTAAATCATATATAAAGAAGATATTGTGATTATTGGATTTATGTCAAAACAAAGCACTTGTTACGTAAAGGAATGTGTATTGTTGATAGAGGATAGAGCTTGATTAGCCTGCTGGGGGCACTCATGCTGTAGGTATCCTCCACCAGGTGCTAAATGACCGGAAGCAGTGGTGGAAGGTGCAGAACAGTGCTGGGATGTGTGGCTACGTACCGAACAACATCCTGGAGGTTACCGGGGTGATGGAAGTGAGTGGTGGGCGGAGCCAAGACATGGGCAGCCACAGCATTCAGGTGAGCATGCCCAGGACCCCTGCCTGACCCCCGCATCTCTCCGGCTGCGAACCTTTTCTTCAATATTTATGACCTTCTCTTTATCTAAAAGCTTGTGATGCCAAAAAAGGAGTTTGAGTTGTTCAAGGTAGGTGGGCCTGATCGTTCTAGGTCATGCTCCATAGCACTTCAGCCTTACCCCCCACCCCCCACACCCGCCTTTTTCAGCAGGATTTAGTTTTTTACATCTCAGTGACTGCCGTAGAGGATGGATAAAATTAGGGCTGCAAAAAACTATGATTTTGATAATCAATTAGGCGATTGACTGATTAGTTCGGCCAAATCAAGAGTTTGAAGAAAAGTGCAAATGCTTTATTATTATTGTGATTATGATTCATTATTATTATTATTATTATTATTATTATCATTATTATTATTATTGTACTTTCAAAATCACTGTTCTGGCATTTCACAATCTTGGTGATTTTTTTTTTCATTTTTTTTATAAATTGGGCAAACAGGGGTGTCCCATCTAATATTGTCACCAGGATTTCAAAATACAGCGGTATATACCGTATTTCTACAATACCACCCAAGCCTAATAGCTTTAAAACTGTTTGAAGTTGTTTACCCATTTCGCTACACTGCTTGTGTTTGTGTGCAATATCTGCCCTCTGCTGGTCAGGTGGAACATCATACCCAGTGCTACCTTTTGTAATCGGACAAACTTCTATCTAAAACTATTTTTATTACTGATTTATTATCAACATTATCAAGTAGTTGTTGCAGCCCTAGATAAAATAGATGCTTAAATTCAGTGACTTCAGTGAAGTTTTGCTTGAGATTGAACTACTAGCAGTTTTTCTTAAATACATTGGCATTTATGGCAATATATAATCGGCCTTCTAGTGAATCTACTCCAGTTAGCTAGAGACCCTCTTGAGGAGTCTGTATAACTGTTGACTAGCTCTTTTGGTCTATAATACTGTTAGCCGGAGGCCCTCCTGGTGAGGCTGTAATACTGTTAGCTAGATGCTCTCTTTGTGAGGCTGTACTACTGTTAGCTAGATGCTCTCTTTGTGAGGCTGTACTACTGTTAGCTAGAGGCCCTCTTTGTGAGGCTGTAATACTACTAGAGCCCCCCATCTGAATCTAGTCCTGTTAGCTCGTGACACTCTAGTTATTTGTAGTAATGTTAGCCAGAGGTTGTCTTAGTGAATCCTCAGTCCTAGTTGCTAAAGCCCCTCTCGACCAGACTGTAATAGTCTTAGCTAAGTTGTAGAAAAAATCGTTTTCTTTTTTTCCCACCTGCAAGCAATTACTTGGGGAATTCAATGAGGTAATTGAGTAAGAACTGTACACAGTAATGCATATTACATTAGGGCAATGTGCGGAAGCGTGAAGCATGCGATTACTGCTGTGTGCCGCATGTAATCCTGTAGGTCGACGTACCTGCTTGGTTATTCTTAACATGCTCTGTCAGAGGATTAATCGTGTTTCTGAAGTAGTTATTCTGATACAAAGGGTGTTGTGTATGTTGTATTCGAGCTTCAAAAATAACTTGGTTTAAAAATCACATTTTTGAATTAATTGAGTCTGTTCCATGCTTTTCAGTTTATACAGGCCTCTTTGAGAATCAGTATTCTTAGTATTCTGTGTGTGTGTGTGACTGTGTGTGTGTGTGTGTGTGTGACTGTGTGTGTGTGTGTGTGACTGTGTGTGTGTGTGTGACTGTGTGTGTGTGTGACTGTGTGTGTGACTGTGTGTGTGTGTGACTGTGTGTGTGTGTGTGTGTGTGACTTCCGTTCTGCTGACAGATGCAGAGGACCAGCACCGTCCATCGGCCCACAGTAAACTCCTCCTCTCCTGCCCCGATGATGTCACCCGTGGCACCTGCCCCAGTTCCGGCCCCACCTCCAGTCCCCGCCCCTGCTCCCGATACCAGCCTCCTTCCCAGTTGGATCCCCCCCCCGCCCCTGCC
>JAODJU010000062.1:27504469-27522873 GCA_026776725.1 Gnathonemus echidnorhynchus | reverse complement strand
CCTTAGCTACTGTGTGGTGAGTGTACTGGTGCAGAATGGCTGCCGTCGCATCATCCAGGTGGGGGCTACACAGTGGTTTTCCAAAACACATTTAGACATCCAGTAGCTCAGCATCACACATAATGACATACACAGTAATGAAATAACACTCAGTACTGCTGAGGTAGAGAGTCTCTCTATGAATACAGTGGAAATGGTTAAAGTGATTGTCAGTGCAAGAGTCATAGTTGCTACTATACATAATGTGGATTTAAGAAATACAAAATATTAAAATCAAATGTATATTTCATGTTGTGTATACCTTTTATAATCTTTATACTATGAAATAGCATGAAAAAATGCAGGACAATATTATAAGTTATAAATAAAAAAAGCACTTTGGGTGCTTGAAAAACGGCTATATAAATGTAACTCATTTAATAAATATTAAATGATATTAAAGATATTAAATATAAAATGTCTTTTATGAAGGATTACAGTTAGAGAATTGCAGGTCGACCTGCCAAGTCCCTTCGACAGCCTGACCCAGCGTCACTGCAGAGTCTCTTCTCTGGCATCCTCCAGATGGTCTCACTTGCAGTGCAAATGGTCTCACCTGCAGTGCAAATGGTCTCACCTGCAGTGCACGACGATGGGACCCCTGCTCTTGGCCGCCTGCTGCCTCACGATGTAGACAAACTGCAGGATGCTCTCGATGGCATTGACCGTGGGGACGCCGTGGTCGGGCCACGAGGTGTAGTTCAGGTGTAGCACGTCCTGGGTCTCATCCGCCTGCAGGGAAACGTGATTGCGGGGGGGGGGGGGGGCTTCAGAGCCGTATGGATGGAGGATTTGTGGGAAGAGCCGGAGGGGAGACAGAGCAGCCCTTGTACGAAATACAGCTCACTGGAATTTTCTTAAATGCCCGCAGTTTCAAAACAATGACTTTTGGATAGTGTCAACTTCGACTTCAATTCTAGCTTAGTCTGAACAAGTCAGATAATTTTACTGTAGTTTTAGATGCATTTATCTTAACTTTGCGATACTTTGTAGTCCTTTCAAACTTCCTCCACATCTCTGCATGATCCGTGCTGCATCAAACAGCTGCATGCGATATGTTTTCAAACGCATGCGCCCATGAATGGATGTAGCACGTCTAGGGGAGTCTGCACGCACGACCGAGAGTACTGGGTCCCAAAACGGCTATGTCTTCTTGTGTTTGGCTCTCATTCATCACCATTAGTTTGCACGTATCAGGAGGAAAAAGGTGCTGGGGCTCTCAGCGGTGGTTGCTATGGAAACAAGCGACTGAGGGACCGCTGGCACCCATTTTTTAAATACCTGGGCTTCTGCGGATGCCCGTGAGGCTGCTGACGGAATTCATTTACGCGCCTGTCCCCCGCAAAGGCAGCGCTGACGCTGCCGCCGAAAGGACGTAAACGTGGCCGTATTACCATTTTGATAGCTTTTGCGATAGACTGTCCCCCCAATTACGTGACTGAAATATAGACTCAGAGGAAGCAAGTGCGACTGGTGACGAGAAGGTGACATACGTAGCTCAGTCTGAAGTTCCTCATGGTCCATTCTGGGGCCTCCTTCTCAGACAGCATCTCCACCGTGATCTCCCCGTAGGCCACCGGCTCATCCGTGAAGGGCCAGTAGTGGTCACACTTCACCTGTGGTCATGTGACATAACTGTCAGTTAATTGACCCATTTGGGGTCTTTCCATAGGGGATTCAAGTGAATCAGGAATGAGTCTAGGGGCATCACTTGGGTTGAGTACAGTGGAATTTACATGCCTAGCTATTGACCAAATTCAAAATCAATGTATTTTTTTGGACTGTGATTTACCTTTCATACATCCCATTTACCTGTTTGTCATGTTACCATCAGAGCAATATAAAGGCAATGTTTTATCTACTGAAACACAGTACTTTTATAGTTATAAAACTTTGAAATTTTACACTGTATAAATATTTGAAGTACTGACAATAGTTTGGATTGAATTATCCAGCATATGAAAGAAAGAGTAATAAAAAAAAATAATAATAAAAATTCGACCCCAGTACAGTGAGCCCAAAAAGCTAAACAGAAGTGAGCTTTAAAGTCTGTCCCGCGGACGAGCGCGTCTGGGTTAAAGAGCAGACACTGGCGTTGCCCACCCTACGGCGCTCGCTGCACTGCGTTAGCATGACGACTACTCGCGACTTCTGCTGCAGCACCATCGTCCAGAAGTCATTGCGGGTTTCGGGAAGGGGGCCTTGTGTGGCGATGTACTCCCGTGCAGACTTGTAGCCCTGCAGATGGGAAAATTACACAAATGACAACCGCTTTCCATTTAGCGACTACCTCGGTTAGCGACCATTCGTAAATATGACGGTAATAAAAAAATCATTTTCCAACCAATGCGCACATTTACGACCAACGACACCGAATACATGCCGGAGTGAGAGAGACTTCAGAAGCAGAATGTATAAAATGTTGTTAAAAATGACCACTTCGCGAAGGATAAAGGAAGTCGAGTATGGGAGGCTGAAGTAAAGTAGTAAGCACAGTCATGCATGGTCACGCCTAGGCTACCGTGATTTTCATTTAGTGACCATTTCGCTTGACAACCAGGCTGTTGGAATGGAATTTGGTAGCTAAATGAGGAGTGGCTATATGCTACTCCATGAGAATTAGGCAGTCATAAGCCCCTTTAAGAGACCGGCTATCGGGTAATCATGAACACTGCAGACAGTCCACTGCTGGCCTTTGGACTTAGTCATAGGGGCTGAATCTCCTTCATACAGGGTGAAGAACGAATGACACTCACAGGAATGTAATTGGCGTTGACGTAGTCGGCTCCTTCATCGTTGTGCATGGAGATCAGCTTCACACGGCTGAAATCATCTGTGGGGAGAAGGTCACCGATGGTCAGTTGGAAAGGTGCATGAGCATCAACCCACAACTGTCTACTAGGAAAGTTACATGCTACAGTGAGCAGCATTGTAACTCACAAGGAAGGATGTTGGTGTAGCGGTTCTTTGCTCTGTTGACAGGGAGGTCAGCTGCATCATGGGATAAGTCCAGACCCACCGTCTTCAGCTCCTGTATTGGGGGCACAGAAGTGTTTTTATGGTGGGCATTATTTGTCTTTGAACTGACAGCAAAATGCTGTCTTACAAACAAAACAAGAATTTATTTAACTGAATTCTTCATTTAGTTCCACTGAAAGCACAAAATGCACCACACTGACACACCGATGCTAAATGTCCCTGCTAGCAAATGGTGGCACCTCTCACCTCAAACTGCAGAGAAAATTTGTATGCCGAGTCTTTGCTCATGTCCTTGAGGTAGTCTTCGAAATCATCCAGCTGGACAGGGCTAAAAAGAGATTAAACACGTTTTGAGGTCTCCATGACAAGGCATTATCAGATGGAACAGCAATGTTCTGTCAGAATTAGTGGTATCTTTGGTCACTATAGCAGGGGATTTCATTTACTTAGACTTGAAGATGGACTTTTTGGCTATTAGGTGTACGGCATGCAGGCTTGTGTTATTCTTTATATGTGACTTCATTTGCTGAAGATTATTCAAAATTGACCGTGCTAAATCACATCTGACTGCAGACAATCTGCAGCAAAACTACTGTGCAAAAATGAATAACGTTTTTAAAGTGACTCCACTTGATCAGGGTCGTAAGTTCAGAATATTAACATAGACTGAATCATACCTGCAGTACATTACAGAAAAGTTTCCACGTTTCCATTCAGAACAGGAGAAATACTGTTTGATTGCTAGATCTACAGATGGGCAAATTAATCTTTAACTTTTCAGTAGCCCCAAGCAGAAGCCTGGCCTTGCTCAATCCTGTCTTCCTGCACAGAATAACTATCACTGAACAGCTGCATTCACACAGGCCAGCTCCAGATCAGGGTAATGGTGCAGATTCTCACACATTTTCCCCGAGTGTGACAAACAGGCTGGGGTTTATTCACGGTTCACTGTAGGGCTGTTGGATTATGCAGGCTGCCATTTAACCCCTTCTGCATAATCTGCAGCAGCAAAAGCAAGGAGCGGAGATGCCTCAATGATCAGATGAGCTTGATTTATTGTACTGGGGCACTGCACTCCTGCTTATAAACTAACTGGGGGATTAGGGGTAAACCCTTCAACATCCTATCGGAGATCTTACTCTAAGACCCCACCTCCAAGACAAACCCATAAAAAAAACTCTAAATCAGCAAGTGGCTTTAAATACAGGTAAATTTATGAAGACCATATCAGTAAATGGCACTCTTTAGATCCTTGTAATATTCACTATTTAGGAGAACAGTTTTAGATTATACCTGTGACATACTTTAGTCCTACTCAGGGCAATATAAACCGCTTTCTGATCAATGCTACTTGGCTTTAGCGCTTAAGCCTGAATGTAATAGTTCTTCCCTTCCTAATGACAGACATCTTGGTGCATCTGATACACCACACCATCAGTGCTCATCATGCATTATTTGTTCAGGAATAAACGCCTGGTTTCTTGTTTGCCAGTACTGTGATTCATCTGGATGTTGTATGCATAATAGTTGTTTGTTTAACATGGATGGACAGCTTTGACTGCACGCAGCTCTTATAAAAGGTGTTGTGAATATCAATAAACCGTGCGCAGATGCAGTTAACCTTGTGTGTTTACCTTGTTAGCTTCCTTTTCTTTAAGGCAGTCTTGCCCCTAAAAAAGATAACATTTACTGAAAACATTCTACAAAAAACATAGCAAGGCACAGTGATGTAGCGCCACCCCATAATATTTTGACCTTAGTCTATATTAACTGGTCAAACTTAAATCTATATTCATGTAGAATCCAAAGATGCATTCAGTTGTGTTTACATACCCATCAGGTAGTCTGTGGAATAAAATTAACTGGAATTGCCCAGACAGGTTGTTCAGAAGTGTCTGATTATGATTATTACATGCATGTCACACGCATGGAGTCAATCAGGCTTAAATGGACAGTTATGGATCGGTGATTGGCACCAAGAACTGTATGACCTACAAACACAACCACAATATAATGTGTAACACAGGATATGAAATGCCCTTGACATGCACAGTAAGTGTATTAAATGTACATAACATGCAGATTTGACTGAGACTCCACTGTATGTCACATGTTTCTCTCCAAACACGTGTGTTGTGTCACATGACTTTTTCCAACATGGCCGCCCGGCCTTTAGAGTGCTGTTGGCTGCTGCTTCGCGCCCAGGTCAAGTCTTAGCGGGCAGGCCGCTAATGCAGCTGTTACAGACATGGACTCTGCTGCCAGTTCGAGTACCAGGAGGGGCCAGTGGTAACATCCCTCAACGAGGCGCCCAACCCAAACTAATAACACAGCTAGCCATGCTAACTGGTACGTATAAATTTGCCAACAGGGCAAATAACGGCAAACGTATCAAGCTAAAAATGAGCCCCCACGATGCAGCAGTCGTCTCACTTACTTACCAAGGATTAATATAAAAAGCCAAAAGGTAATCAGTCCACAGGCAGGACGGCAGGAGTGTTAGGAAGGCAAAGAGACTCCTTCGCCTGGACAGGCAGGGACAGACATGGGGGAACAGGCAGGAACAACACAACACGGCACTCGGTTAGTGAGGCAGACGCTGCCCGGGGGATACAGTCCCATCAGCGGCCGCTCGCTTCCAGAGAGCCGGCGGCGGTCCGGTTTCGGCTTTTCTTCCCTTATATTTAAACGGTGTTGAACCAAAGATGGCTGAACACGCATGACAGTATTCACACCGCAAAACGCAATTTCCCGTTTACTTTCTCAGTTGACTGGCGCTAATGAGTTTGTGCTTAGCTTTGCCGGCAATAAACGGGTTAGCTCAGCCGAGCGGCGTGATTTAACTGCGGAGTATAAACCACTTCTCGCTCGTAATGGCTTAATGCTCGGGAAAAACGCTGGAACCTTTTAATTAATACACCCCATGCGAAGCGGTCCCGCTGATGAGAGGCGACATACAGCAAAATGACTTCGAGTTAATTAAATCATGTCGGTAACACAAGCGCTGGCCTTCTGTGAGAAATGGCAGATGACGGATAAATAAATAAAAATGTCGCAGTTAAATAATTCTGAACAACATTTATTGTCGTCAAAGTTAACGTTAAAGACGTTTAAAAGCAAAAAGAAAACCAACATGAAGTAATGCAGTTATAATTCAGGCATTAATGTGCCTTTCAAGCTGATAAACATCTGAAAATTAATTACAGCAATACACTACATCATATGAGCTCACTATTAACGTTTTTCATACACTTTACGTAAAATGGTGATTAGGGTACTTATCTTCCTATACACCATATAAAATTGTAGCTTATGGACATATTTCAGATATTTACAGTCTAGGAAAATAAAAGCATACTCTTCTTATAAGTATCCCAAAGGCTATATTAAACCCAATTATCTATGCTCTTCTACTGTGAGAACTTGGCCTTCATGATAAATTTAAGTGAAGCGAGTTTAAATTAAGACTTGCTGCTGAAGGACTTCGTAATGTATTAAGTTATTTCGAAGCTGGATGATACATGCAGAGTGAACAACTGTAAAGAACAGAAATTCAGAATTCAGGACTGGATTTTATACTCTCAACCTATAAGAATCTAGAAAATTACTTTTCAATTCTCAAGTCTTTCTCCTGATTCACATTTGCAATCTCAAGTGGGTTTTCAGTTAAATACAACTTTTAAAATACATAAAATTATACCTGGAGCACTAAATAAACTCTACGTCATAAAATAAACCAATGTGAGAAATAGTTCAAACTATCAGGCTAAATTTAACCAAAACAGGACAATGTCATCATCTAAAAACAAATGAAAGACCTGACCAGCAGGCAGGGCACAGTTTAAAAGTGACCAGTAGGGTCCTACCAGTTGTACGGAAGCTTCCCATCCCTCTCGAATGATGCGAAGTTGACGAAGGTTCCAGCACCACATTCCCTTCAGTTACAGGAGCAAATAAAAACACTCATCTACATGTGAACTAGTTCCAAAGATTCACATTTACCGACAAGATACTAATGCAAAATATGCAGTGATAACGGTTCACACCTCACTTCACACCTCACACCCAGCTTTTTAATATAATCAGCTAATCTTGAAGATGGATGATTTAATAAATAATTCAATTTTACTTAATCTATAGCTCATTAATACTAATAGTAATTGCAGGCCATGGATAATACAGATGTTTAATGTAAGAATATTTATACACTTCTGGAAAATATTAAGACCACTTTTTTAAAAAAAAAATGCATTTTGATATCCTGGTTCTGCTGGCAGAAGGCTACACTGTGAGGCAGGCTGCTTACAGGCTCAAAGTATCTAAGACAGCAGTACACAAGAACAAGGTGAAGCAGGAGACACTGGGAATGACCAAAAACCAGCCAGGAAGTGGGTGGAAATGACTTTCTAATGGCAGAGATGACCGTTAACTTATCAGGCAGTGCCTTAACAATGAGAGGATGACCTCAAGTGACCTTCAATAAGAATGGGAAACATTAAGTGGTGTGAAGTGCACTGCTAGGACAATTCATAACAGGCTCCTAGAAGCAGGACAGAAGACCCATAAAGCAAGGAAGAAGCCCTTCATTAATGAGAAGCAGGGAAGAGCCGGGCTGGAGCAAAAAAAAATGTATTTTACACAGGGGCATGCAAAGAAATTATGAAATGAGTGAAACTGAAAATTTTGCTATGGTCTCAATTTTTTCCAGAGTGTATAGTTTGCTTTACATTTTATTCATTGTTTGTTATTTTATTTATCCCTTTGTTTACGCACCCATCGCAATGTTGTGTTAAATGTAATGGCCTTTGTCCGGCTCATTATACTCCTTAGGAGCTTGTTAAGACCTGCTTTTAAAATGCCAGGCAACTTGAGATTAATGACCTTGTAATGCACTGGAGACAGGACTTCTTGTATGTCTATATGCCAGTAATGGAGAGGATCACCGGCCGTTACCTGGCCACCTGAAGGTGCTTCTTTCGGAGCACGAGGAAGATGAGGCCCAGCAGACCGAGGAGGAGGACGCTCAGGACGGCCAGGGCAGAGATGGCTGCCACACTGGGGTTCATCTCCCGCACTGCAGCCACACGAAACACAAACGAGCACCGTCACCAAAGCCATGCCGGATCACTGTCATCAGGAGCCCTGATCCCATGTGAAAGTAAGTAAACTTCATGGGAAACGAGACATTACTATTATTTAGCACAGTGTTTGCCAGTCCGGTCCTCTAGCATCCACAGCCGGTCCATGTTTTTGCTCCCTCAGATCCCTGCCAGACAGTCCACATTTTTGCTCCTACTGGGATGGAGCAAAAACATGGACTGGCTGTGGGTGGTAGAGGACTGGACTGGGAAGCACTGATGTAACAGACACTTGTATCCAAAGCAATGCACAATTGAGAAGGCAGGGTCAGACGATTCCTGGAGTAACTGAGGAGTAAGAGCCTCAGCGGCGCAATGGTGACATCACTCTGCCGGCCCTGGGATTTGAACCTGCAACCTTTCAATCACAGGCAAAGCATCCTAACCCACTGACCACCACCTTCCCAAAAAGAGACCCCGTTGTGACCTTGCACATTTGTATGGATGGATGTCTGTTAGGACTGGACACTCCTATAGAAACAGTGTGGAGCTGAGCTCCACATAGGTGACCCGGCAAGCAGAAAGCAGGCTGAATGGACATACGCGCAAGATCAGCTCTGCATCCGACTTACCTGTGGTAGACACGCCAATGTAGGTGGGCTCGCTAGGGGTGCTGTAACTGTAGCTGGTCACGCTGCAGTTGTATGCAGTGGCAGGCTGCAGGCTGGATACAGTGACGATGTGAGAGTGGACCATCTGCGGTTCCCTCGCCTGCAGGTGGGCCGTGGCAAGATTATTATGCATCTCAAAACTACAGCAGCATGTCAGAATGTGCCTGATTCTCGTCATTTAATTTCCACTGGATTTTAAAGATGACCTAACATACCCATCTTCATTAGAACTTCACTCTGACAGAAATATTCAATACTATTCACTGCAAACAGCATTCATATTAGTTTATGTACACACAGAGGGTATATCGTTCACATGACAGCCACTTAATACCTCAATAAGCACAATCACTTGCTAAAATCACCCCGGACGATAATGACTGACAGTCCTGCTTGTCCCTGGGGTGAACCTGATTTTAAATGCCGCTAAAAGTAAAAACATCAGATCTGTTTTTCACAGCTGCTTGTTTTATTGTTGCCTCCAGGCGACAATTAGAGACAACAGTCCCCAAACAATAACCAATAGATGGGCTGCCAAAGTTTCATTAAGTGCCCCTTTGGCACAAACTTGTTTGATAGATTCTGAGGCAACAAATGCAATCAATAAAGGTTAGTGTGGGTAGGGCAGGAAACTCGGTTTTTGATATAAAATCACATCTTACACCAAATTAGAAAATATTACTTCTCATATATCCTTTATCCAGTGCGTGTGTGTCAGTGCAAACATCTACTTCTATTTGTTAGTCTGCAACGGCAGCCCCAGTAAATCCAGTTTGAAAGTTTAATTAGCCATTTGTAGCTGCTGGTAAACAGCAATCAATCCCCTGATGGACCACATGATAATGATTAGTTGTCAGACATTTGCTCCCCAGCAAACAACAGGTTCTCCAGACCAGATAAACTGAGACAGGGTATTATCTCAAAAGCAAGGCTGACCAAGATTTTCAATCAGAAGTCCAGACATGAAAAACAACGTGCCACTCCTGTCACAAAAATGACACTTTGTTTTTAAAACTAAATTTAAAAAACCACAATATTTATACGTCATTGTCCCTTTTGAAATAAGGCCGCAACAACTAATCAATAACGTCGATAAAAATCGGTAATAAAAATAGCTGACAATGAATTTTGTCATCATTTGGCTGCATTTTTTTGCAGTCTGCTGTATAAATTACGTATAGCAACATCACCACCTAGCGATGTTAATATAGGTATGCTATTTATAACTATAAGCAAGCTAAATATGGCAGAGACAGCGGATTTGTCTGTGGATGGTCAATGTTCTTTTGTGCGTTTCTCTAAAATGTTGTGTTCAAGTTTGACCAAGCTTTGATCTTTGTTTCTATACCATTCTGCCACTTTAAACAGAGAATCTCTGCACTGTGTGCAGTTTTAATTTGAACCGTGACTTGATGGTTTTTAAATGAAGCATTTGCATGTTTCTTTAAAACCTGTGTTTTGGCCCAATAAATCGATTAACCGATCGCCTGATCACATGATTAGTCAAGTATCAAAATAATCGATTTCTGCAGCCCAACTCTGATATTCCAGATAGGACTACCAACGTGCAGTAGCGATGAAGCCAGCAAAGTATCACTACCCGGTTTATCCAAAGCAGCACTATGGATAATGGTACTTAATGTGGAGCCATTAGGGAGAAAATCAATCTCACTTTAAGATCTTTTCCTGGAGCAGCTGGCCTGCAGTGGACCTGGTAGTAATCCACCACGCCCTCCTCAACCCAGATGAGGGTCACAGAAGTGTGGGTGCTGTTCACTGCGTGGACAGACCTGGGGGGAGCAGGCCCTGTCAAAACAAATCAAAAACGAAATAAAATGACTCAATAAATAATACATTTTACCACCTTGCCCTTGGCATATGCCTTTTACCGTCAAATAATAAAACAGAATTGTAACATTTATTAAAGTTGCTCGGTCAGTAGATTGGGGGGGGGGAGGGGGGGACAAAATTGGTAGCAAACAAATTTTGGAGGGAATTTTTTTTATGAGCCTGGTATACAGAGTGATAGATAGCTCTCCTGTTTGACGCGGATACTGCTCTGTTTTTCTTAGAAAAATACACAGCTAGTACCACGGACACCAAAGGGCAGCCCGGTGCTCTGCTCGTCTCACAGCCAGATTTAACAGCCCTGTGCCCTCCCCAGGACGCCCACACTGACCCAGTTTGATGATGTGTGGCCGAGAGGTGTTCCTGCTGCGTTCTGTGCAGGCGCTCACTGTCAAGTTGTAGATGTCCCCAGGGGGGATGGCCAGAGCTGCCTTCATGGACATGCGGGTCACCTTCAGTTGGGGGGGGGGGACGAGGGAGTTTCCCAGTCATTCATTCTACTACCAAGCCTCAAATCACCTTCAAACCACCAATACATGATCCCTTATAACAACCTTTTCTGTATACGGAGATCGTGCAAATGTTCAATTATAAACAGATCATGGAGCTCTAATTAAAAGCATTTAAAATGTTAAGGACAGCAAATGCTGCGCAGATCAAGGCACACTTGCTGACATGAAACATTTCAGATGCTTTGGTTTTCCTTCCAGAAAATTCTATGTGGCTTCTGTGAGGTTGTTCCTGCTAACGACATCATAAGACGACTCTGAGAAACGTGTATTTGCTGAGCTGCATCCGTGAGTTCAGGCAGAGCCTTGGAAGCGAGGGATCAATGATCAGCTACGTTAAACCGGGGATGGAGGGGGGACGAGGGGGGGTGAGGGGGGACGAGGGAGGGACTCACATCGGCAGAAATCCGCTTCTTGAGGCTCTTCTTGCCCTCGGCCACCACCTGCCAGTGCAACACACGGGAGTGTGACAGGTCTGTGAAGATGTCCCCGTAGGTCCAGCGCACGTACAGGAGGCCATTGGAATACTCCACCGATGAAATGTGGGGGGCCTCGGGAGCTTGGGGGGGGGCAATCAAAAAAGGAAATGGAATGGTTCAGAATATGACAAATTCTCAATCTCCTCCATGACGAGCAGTCAGTCTAAAGAGCCTTCAGAGATTACAGCTTAACCACAGCTGAGACTCATTATCGAAAAACCCATGAAAGCGAAAACCATGAGCTCATCCAAAACTTTAACAGTCTAATAATATACTCTATTATATTAATTAATATAGTAATTACTCTGAAGTAATTATTATATTACTTTGACCTGAAATGCAGACCAGAGCTGTTAGAGTATAATTATTTGGCAGAGAGATATGAGAGAAGTTGTAAGTAACCCAAAATAATATTTGGCCAAGTGGGACCACGTAGCGTCCCCACAAGGTGGGAAATTTTGTAAGGACATTGCGTTCTGGCCATGTAGAATATGGGATTATAACTACATCTGGCCTGCAGGTGGAGTTACCTGTGATGAAGCTCACGGTAGAGGCATCACAGCAGCGGAGAGCTGGCTCGCCCCAGGTCACCATGGTAACACGGAAGTTGTAGTACCAAGCTGGCAGCAAGTCAGTCACCCTCTACCGGGAAGAAGTCATGAAGCAAGTGGTTAAGTGTCCATCCCAAACTGTCGAATGAGCAGCTGTTTGAGCAATAAGAGTGCTTTGCTGGTCAAGCTTTCACAATTCAGGCGTTGCCATTGGCTGGCTGTCTCCCTCTTGGGAATGCCAGGGCTCCTCTATTGGCTGTCAGCCACAGTGGGGCGGAAGGAGCGCCCTCGAATGGAACAGATGGCTTAACAAGTCATCCTGTGTCGATATGAACACGCGGCGGGAACAGAAGCGACACGCCAGCCCAGGGAACTGGAAACCATTTGGCGCTTTTATCTGGGGGAAACTGATGAGCGTGATGATGTACAAATTCCGTACAGCTGAGGTATTCTACTAGAGCAAGTCAGCCAAGGGAATATCCAGAATGTTCCAGTGTCTTCCGGTTCAGAATCCAGAGCTCATATCCGAAGGGTTATAAGATATATAACAGATAAAAATCACTCTAGGGGACCAGTTGCATTCTGGGATGCATGGGGATTTTAAATGATGAGCATTACCACAGAGGCTGTTAGTGATGCAGTGGCCGCGACCTCGTAGTAGGTAGTCCACCCAGATGTCAGGGTGACAGGGTTGAAGAAGAAGGTCTCTAGGATGTACTTGCGGAAGGCCACGTTGTACGGCCGCTGCCAGGTGAGGATGATCACAGAGGGACTGAGCGGATAGACGACCAGGTCCCGTACTCCCGTTGGCTCTATGAGACAGCGGAAGCCTCAGAGTCTCAGTAACACGACCGAGATCTAATGGGTTGAAGACTCACACTGACTTCCTATCAAATTCTAGTTACTCTGAGGTCACAGTGCAAGGGATTATGGGAGAAAATCTGAAACATTAATATGTGCAAAGTGGATGTCTTATATACAATTGGTAACACTTGGTATTTTATAAAACAATCATATCTACAGCAAATGTTAAATGTAAATAATTAGGATACATCCTTTAATATTATTTTAACAATAAAAATAAAAGATCATCGATTACTTTGGGACATGCCTACTAATTGGCAGAAATCAGCAAGGAAGCAGTTAGCAACTCACCAATTCCAATGATGACGGGGTCAGAGGGGGGGCTCGCCAATGGGCCATTTGTGTGGTACACCACCACCCTGTATTGCGCCCCCGGAGTCAAATTGGTGATGATATCACTAGTAGAGTTTTCCTGTGAACAGCAGTGCAGCAGCAAGCTCAGTGAACCACTAATCGCTAACTTCTCTTAAGTAATCTGTCCCCCACCGTTTTATAGAGGTTTGTAACATATTTACGTGCTAGAACATCACGGCTAAATTGAATTAAGCCTAATGTTCTGCAGTGAATACAGAAAATACATATTTATCGGCCGTGGAACACAGAGGGGCTTTGACAGAGGCTGTGGTCAGTGGCAGGACGCCCAGTGCGTTCAGAAAAGCCAAGGGTGACATCATCGTCAGAGGACGGGCTTTAACACTGATAGCTGAAACGAGAGGCACCCTGCTGGCATTTCACTTGCAGCTCATCCATCTCTGCCACAGTGCTGCCGTGCAATTGCTTGGGTCCCTGATTATCAGGCAAACCGGCGTCCTCAGAGGACATTACACATCGCCGAAGCCCCGCGGTCAGACGGCGGTGAAAGGAAATGTCTGACGTGAGCCGTTCCCAGCTGGAAGCCCCCTTCTGTCATGAAAACAGAGAATCCAATGGGTCACCCTGACCCTGTGCTGGGTGAGCAGCTATGGAGGACAGATAGATGCAAAACCAGCACATACGTACTTCCGTTACCACACCATGGAGACAGCTAATGGTTTTACCTTCATGACCATATTACAGAAACAAACCACTTTTCTTTTTTTAAATTAACATAAATATTAGGGAAATAAAAATATAAACATATAATGTATTGCTCACGATGATAAAGTCATTAAACACAAAGCTGAGCATGTCGTATCTTTAAAAGGCTATTATCCTACATTTCTTAATGAATAAATAAAATTACTTTGCTCACACATCATAGAAACTATATAAATGATTATAGAGATGATTCATAAACATCTGGACACTTTGGAGAGACTTAATCTACCACATAATTGTTGGGACATAAAATGTGAAAAATCCTTGATGGGGTTACCTCTTGACTGTAGATTAGATAGATACTTCATTACTCCCGAAGGAAATTTAGGAAGCACACACCCTTTTCACCATATAACCCTCTCATGGATGCCCCCGGAGCATTAACTAATGACAGGCCCACCTCGGCGCAGTATGTGGTCTCTGTCCGCTGGCTGATGGTGGGTTTCAGGCACGTCAGTGATAGCACAGCCACCAGGCTTCCGTTGTGGCGGGAAGTGCTGGGGGACCAGGACACAGCCGCTGTGGTGGGGTTTAGCAGCCGCACGCTAACCACCTGGGGCCGCTCCGTGGGCTGCTCAAACCACTCGCCGCTGTGACCTGCGACAAGCCAACCAGCCAATCAGACTCCATAACCACGTGCTAGTAACCAGTAACAAACATCAATGCCTTGTTTCCACCAACACGGAACTGGTGCTGGGTTGGTTCTCGCTTGATGCCTTTTGAGAACCTGCCTGTGATTCCACTGGTTTCAAAAAACAACGGAATGGAAAAGTTATGTAGGTAGAAATGAGAGCAAAGTAAAGGTTCATATGTATTCCGTTTTTTGGATTTATTTTGATCTATTTCGGAAGTTTTTATAAGCTGCCAAACCGAAAAAAGAAAGTATTCAGAGTATGACTCGTCGCGCTCTGTCTTTGCTGCCTCTATCCACTTCTGTCTCCGTAAAGGCTCCCCATCTGTGTCTGTGAGTTTATTCTCGCTCACTGTTTTACTGCTGTCCTTTTAAGGATTGCGCAATAAAAGAGTCTGCTAAAAACTGAACTTTGCTGTCCACCTCATGATCCCCTCACCACTTGAGCACCACAATATTTTATTTATTTGACCTGCAACGTGTTTATAATTTATTATTGAATCTGGTCAGCAAATCAATTGTTCGTTTTCCACAGAACAAAAAAACAAACAAACAAACAAAAAAATGTAATGTTATTCTGCTAAAAAGCGGCAAGTTGTTTCACTGCTGGCACCAGCAACATTAGACAAAACTGTATCGGATAGGAATTCAATTTTCCAGGTATGCGGAAGGTTTGGATACGACAACCTGTCCCACTTTCGCTGACATTATGGTTCTGAATTCTGAGGCCAGCTTTTCTGTGGTGCTGTGTTGGAGCTGTTTTTTCTGGCCCAGGGCCAGATTTTTTGCGGTGGAAATGCACGGAACTAGTTCCGGATCTGGTGTCGGTGGAAACGAGTCACAAGTCCTATCATCCCACACGGCTTGCTCCTAGGTCACTTTTAAAATGATACATAATCCAGTACTAATTAAAACTCCTATCTAGTACCTTTGTAAACCTCAGTACTCAAAACAAGAAGCACGAGAAAGGAAGAGCGAGTGGCTCACTGAGGTAGAAGGTGATACTAGTGTCCCTAGTACTCTCTCTGGGGTCACAGTCTCCAGACGAGCTGAGGGTGGTGACCAGCACCCTGTAGGTGCCTGGCTCCGTCAGCTCCGTGAAAAATTCATGAGTGTTTTCATCCATGGTGGTCACCTCCGTGGAGTTACCTGTTAAAACATTTAGACTATGTTCACTTCAGTTGAAGTTCTCTACAAAAGCATCAATTATGTATTATCTAAGAAACTTTTATCTAACTTATATTCTCATCCATTATAGAGCACACTCTACCAGAATGTTTACTAAAAATGTTGGAATGTTCTATGAGACCTTTCCTTAACTACAGTTTGTTTCATAAACATCAGGGTTCTGCAGACCGGGGCCTGCACATGTAGGTTTGGTATTTTGTGATCTCCAGTAGACTCACCATCTTTATAGATGTAAACTTTGAAACCATCAAATGCAGTGGGAGGACGGGGGGGCAGCCATCGCAGCTCAAGCAGCATGGGGGGCCCTTTGGTAGGGAGTGGAGTGGAAGTAGGAAACAGGGCCGGGCCCCCGGCAGACCCCAGCTCAGGGGAGTCCTCATACTCTGAAAACGGTGCATTCACAGAATCCTGCCCTTCCTGCTCTGCGGGGGCGGTGCTTGTAGTGGAGTCTGGCCAATAGGGCTGGGTGCTATTGTCATCCTCTGTGCCATTGACAGAGAAGCCATCCATGGAGCCATTAAGGCTTCGGACAGGGTCCACGGGTCCATGAGGGTCAGGATAGTCCGTGGACTCAACCTCTTCCTCCAGAGTCCCTGCCTGTTCCTGTTTCCCCATTAAGGGGACATTACGACCACTGCGTCTCAGTAGCCAGTCGTGGATCCCCGGTAACTGAGGCCTATCTCTGAGCTGAGTGATCTTCAGGGAAACATTGAGGGGAGGGTTTGGCACTGTGGGAGGAAACAGACATGGTATAAGGCTGTGGAGATTTTTAAAATTGAGCAGAGATACAGAAAAGCCTTGAAACTCTACAAGACACCATTCAGACCACCTGCTTCACTGCATCTCTGAACGACAAGACAAAATAGGTCTGATTTCATGGACACTGAAAGGCGATGATGTGGATTTTGACATACTACTCGACTTCAAAAATCAACAATATTTAACTCATTTAGATGAGTTGCTGCCAACACACGCTGCTTAATGCGGCATTCTTAAGGAGAATGTTTGTCACATATGTAAAAAAGCATTAAAATTACTTAAAACATGGCATATGCATGAAAAATAAGCTGACAAAGCAGTTGCAAGGAAGCCATCAGCTATGCAGAGTGGGTGGAAGGCTGAACTTTGGGCTAATTCCGCACCTGAGGGGACAGTCTAACCTACCCGTTCTGTGCTGTGCGGGCTGGTGGAGCACTGCGCTGTGCCGGACTACAGCACTCTTATTGATGGTGGCTTCCGACACCAGTTGGAATGTGATGTTGGTGTAGCAGGTCCCCGGCAACCAGTGCTTGAAGACGGTTTTCCCCTTGGTAAAATCTGAACAAATAAAAGGGAAATGACACCAAGCTCACTCATAAAAGAATGCATATATAGCGTACTGTCACCGAGTTAAATAGCACAAAGCCATTTAATGTCGCATCAAACTGGCTTTGAGGCCAAAAGCACTTGCTCTGCTATACTATGCATAGCTATGCTAAATTAAACAACACTGCCAGCGATGCAACCCACAAAAGGAAGTACGTTAATTATTCCTCCGAGGCATCGTGCCAACTGCAGCCCAAGGCAGCTCTACCTTTGTACAGGATCCACCGATGCTCCTGTCTCTCCAGGTAACTGATGTTCACCCTGGTGAAAATGTTGTTCTCTGCATATTTCATCTCAAAAACGATGCCCGTTTCCGGAGAAGGCTTGTAGTCATGGATGAGCACGCTGTCCACTGGCAGAGGCCCTGGAAATTAAATTAGTCTTACTTCCAGCCAAGAAGTTTGTTCTGTAGAATCACAGCAGGTCCTCAAAACACACCAAAAATGAGTTGCCAGAGGAGTAATGAAGGCAGAGGTAACACAAGTGCACACAGAAAAAGCAAGCTGGCTGTAGCCAACATGAGGAATATGAATTATTGAATTAAAAAGCAGTGTCCTCTTGGGCAGCAACAAGGAATCAATGACGTTGATAATAAAAATCGGTAATAAAAAGGTCAACAATGAATTGTGTCAATGATTACTTGCAGTTTTATGGTTTACTGTGTAAACTGCATATAAGAACCTCACCACCTAGCAATGCTAACGTTGGTATGTTAAGCTTAGTTCATACTTCACTTTCCTGTGTGCTGTCACGGTTCATATCACATTTGTACATACTACATTTGTGGACGCAGACAATTGTGATGGGCATACGTCTACAGCAATAATATTCTAGCAGACCAGCAGAGGGCAGATGTATTGCAACAAACACATACACAAGCAGTGTAGTGATATGGAGTGTGAAGTAGTTACTAGGCTTGAGAGGTAGTACCATAGTATTTTGAAATCTGGCAACAAAATTAGCTGGGACATCCCCCCAGTGATTTTTATTGTCAGAATTTCAAAATACCAGAATTGTGTTGCTTTCGAAAATACCATCAAAACACTACAGCAGGGGTCATCAACTATATTTGTCAGAGGGCCAGAGTTTTACCAGACAGTCTCCTTGGGGGCCGGACCCCCAAGA
>JAODJU010000062.1:27475718-27495798 GCA_026776725.1 Gnathonemus echidnorhynchus | reverse complement strand
GAGGAGCGCGATTACAGGCGAGGAGCACGATTACAGGCGAGGAGCACGATTACAGGCGAAGAGCACGATTACAGGCGAGGAGCGCGATTACAGGCGAGGAGCGTGTGCCGATTACAGGCGAGGAGCACGATTACAGGCGAAGAGCACGATTACAGGCGAGGAGCGCGATTACAGGCGAGGAGCGCGATTACAGGCGAGGAGCGTGTGCCGATTACAGGCGAGGAGCATGTGCTGATTACAGGTGAGGAGTGTGATCTCTTTTGTGAATTAAAAGTTTGTTGTTTTTTGAAAGGGTGTACTTGCATTATTATGCCATTACATTATTAATATATCAGTGACATAAAATGGCCTTAAAATGACAATAATATAGTTTATCGCAATTATTTCTGGGACAATATATATTCCCAAAAAAGTAGTTAACTTGACAGGCCTAACCCAGGAAAAGCGTCAAATGCTCTGTAGAACAACACTGGCGTTTTATAAAAAGGGCAAATCCACCATTTACAGGCGCACTTAAAGGTCTGCATGAATTACAGGGTCGATACGTGATGCCAGAAACTGGCCTGGACCACAAAGCCAATCAGGCACGAAGCAGCAGCTTAATGCTGGATGGAAGCCATGTGAAGTCCTCTCAAAGCCTGGGAGAACTTCAGGTCGGACGGGCAGCGGGGTCTGTCGCCTGTAGAGTCATTGTGCATCCTCCTTATCTCAAAAGCTTAGGGGGCTTCTTTACTCATTTGGTTAGAAGGCCAAGGGATGGCCAGAGCTTTGGGATTCTCAGAAACTCACATGACACAAAAGTACAAAGGGATTTTATTAAAATGGTTAAAGAGAGAAAATGGAATCCAATACCAGGGGCTGGGGGGGAGCTTAATAACCAGTCATACTTTCACCCACCCCCTACCCTCTGAGTCTGACCAGTCTACAGGTTTCATTTATTCAATAAGCCTGACATTTGCAAAAAGCTTATGAAAGTGATTTCGGTCTTAATCACTATCTTCAGTCTAGCCTGATACTCCTTTAGGCAAACGGATATATTATAAAAACTACGAAAACAAACAAGAAATACTGTCACTCCAACGGCACCAAACGAACAGCGTATTAAGGATTAATTTGTATGTATCCTCACATTAATCTCCCAGTGCCAAACCGTCTCCCATCTCCCATACCCCGCCAGCTTTGAATAAAATATAAAACCTACATTTTTATTTCAGTACTATTGAGCAAATATTACAGGCACTTAATAATACCACATAACGAATTCTAGAAGTGTTTTTTTTTTCCTAGATGAACAGAAGCGATTCCCTGGTAATTCCCTGCTTCAATTATGAGCTACATTATAATACATTATATGCTGGAAATATGGTTTCTACAGATCACCTCAGCAGTCAGGTATCCATTGGCGAGCGTCAGTATATATCCATCACTGACTTATCCGGTTTGCTGACCCCGGGTGAGTCAGACTCTGCACTGCGAGCCGCACAGGACCGCCACAGAGCGCGGCTACGCCCGTGACTGGACTCCATCTGTCAAGCGGCATTGAGACGTAAAGGCCCGACGCTCTCTCTCACCCCGCCTTTAAGCGGCTCGGGGGGATTATCGCGATCGATCGCGAGACGGCAGACCATCCGGCGTCGCACGAGGAAAGACGGCCGATTCATTATTCGGGGCGTTCCCCCACACGCAACATCCAGAGCATTTATTTATAGCCAATTTATCTACTGTTTCATAGCGGCAAGAAAATCTTCGGGAAGCAGAGGTCTGTCTTCAAAGTCTTTGGGAAACAAAGGTCCGTTTTCATGACCGCAGAGGAGAGGCAAACCAAGCAAGCCGCAATGGAACATCACCCACAAAGATCCCTTTTCTCAGAATAATCATCTATTTAAATGCACGAGAGCCACCCCCCCCCCCGAACAACCCAAATGCTGTCACAAACAGCTGAGATCAAACGGCAAAATATTTTGCCTTTTCTGCCTATGGAGAATAAGCTACATTTTTGTACATGCATGAGTCTGGCTCCGCATATATCCAAATATGTACAAAATATATACAAAAGGGACACAAAGTCCAATGCTGGGTGATGCTCCGACACGTGGAAGCAGACACCTCCACTCCCCACCGCGAGGCCAGATGCACAGTCATCCGCCAACGAGTCAGCTGGGGAGCTTCCTCTCTGCCGGAAGAGCGGCGTGTGAGGCGGAGGAAAGGAAAGGCGTGCAGAGGGCAACGGGAATGGGGTGGCCCTGCCACGCTGCACCAGCAGGGGGCGCCGCTCCAGCCAGCCCCGATCATCATCACCACCGCAGGGCTCAATAACGCGAGACCCTCGCTCTCCGCGGCTGCCGTTTTACAGGCATTTCTGAATTTCCAGCATGCTTCGGGGGCTATGTGTTTACACAAACGGCCCCCTACCCTCAACTCGGATGAGTCAGCGAGGCTCGAATTCCCCTCTGAAGGAAAAGCTGCTTGTCCCAGAAGACGAGGATGACCTTCAGCATCATCCTAGGGCGGCTGATCTGCATGCCGTACGCTGGGGGGGGGCGGGGGGGGGGTACATCACCGAGGGCCGGACACATGAGGTCAGGATCAGGCTCCGGCTGGGCGGGACATCGCCCCGTCCCGCGGCAGCTCCGGACATTATCACGAGGACTTGCTCGTTCTCCTGCCACGACAGGAAGTCGAGGGCGGAGGTACAAGCAAGCTGGGGGCCACCTGAACACAGTGGACACTCAAGAGAGGCCCCTCTGTAGCGGGGAACAGAGACGACACCCAGAGGCAGTGACCATTCATTCGCTCTATTTATTCCTCAGTTCCTGGAGCAGTTGGGGGTTAAGGGTCTCGCTCAGGAGCCTAACGGTGACATCAGTCTGCCCACCCTGGGATTTGAATCGGTGACCGTCCGATTACAGGCACGGCCTCCAGACCCGCTTTTGAGGCTGGTGCCGGCGCGGCCGACGGCAGCAATTGGCAATCTCCCGTGCCGGTACCGGTGCCACGCTCCCTGCATCGTACTCCCACGGCTCCTCAGCGGAACATTTTCAAAACCCAGCGATCAATCACAGCGAGAGCACAGGAGCAGTACAGGGAACCCGAACAGAGAAAAGGCTTCCCAGTGTACAATCATTACAAAGGGATCATCACAGGAACTAAGGGCAGGTAGCTACCTCTGCGGAAATGAGAACCAGATAGTTACCACAGCAACTGGTTTTAGTTCCTGCTTATAAATTTTAAAGCAATCTATTGAAAATTCTCTTACAATTGTGCAACAAGGAATTCTGCAATAAAGAGAAACATAATGAGCATTAAAGCGCCTCGTAAACATTAATGCTGTTTAAATAAGGCATCTTTCCAAAAGGAAATTTCACCCACTTACTGCAAAAGAGTCATTCTTTTTAATCCCGTTTAGTGGTACAACAGCAGATCTGGCATTTCCAGGATACAAATCTTGCTATATAACCTCAGTGCTTCATTTTTATAACTGATTTTAATAAATGCTTTTAATAAAACTGATAACATCAGTAACCCACTGAACAGGTGTTCAGCAAAGCTGAACAGAGACTGAGCAGAGGTCTTTAAGTCCTAAAATAGTGTCAAAGCATGGCTCACAGCTTGGAGCCTCTGATTAATATGTTTGAAATGCCTGAGTAATTTCTCCTATACTATACTACTATATAAATTCGCCTTAAGAATAAAAAGAAAATTCTCCGCTAGTTGTATCACATACGCTTCACACATAGCTACATAACAAATTATACCATTGTATTAAATGGGGGGAAAGGTCTGTAATTCTTTTAACACAGTGAGCAACACATTTTTGTCATATAAAACTGTAACCACACAGTCAAAGAGGAGGAAGATTCCGGTAAGTGGATCAAAGTGGTGTCCTTCAAGGTTATATTTCCGTCATACGGATCTCGCTGTCATACGGTTCCTCTTCAGATGTGTGGATGGTGTTGGATTTCCATGGAAAAAGAAAGCACTATCATTATATCACATTATAACGAATATTGCCTGAATTTTTAATGTAACAAAGCTTGGAAACTGGACTCAAGAAGTTATGATTTCACAAAAGAAGTGATATGAGAGTGTTCAGCTTGGGTTTAACCCTAGAACCATCTAAAATACCCTCTCTCTTCTTATGCAGAAGATTAGTCACACCTGCCTAGATGCATGCAAGCCAATATTTAATCAGCAAGAATGAGTAGGGAGAGATAAGCGTCCATTTTAATTCAGAATAAGACTTTTATCCCCCATACCCTAAATTGTGAGGTCGAGATTTTATCAGATTCCCAACAACTATCCAGAAAATAAAAATAGAACGGGCATGAAAGGTATTAGTTATCAGTGATTTTATATCCTCTAACATGAACCTACCCAGGAGCAATCTTATTGATATTTTTCATGAGATATTCTTCAAGCACAATCAAGAAGCCGAGATTCTAATTAATATCCAAATTTATAAACTACAATAGTAGTGCATGAGCAGAAAACACAGGGCACACAGCAGGGGAAACGCCCTTGAAAGGATTGCTGTCCAACCCAGCGCACACACACACCCACATACACATAAGCAATCTATGTCTTTGTGGGGACTCTACATTCATTTCTATGGGCAAAACCCTAATCCCAACTATAATAACCTTAACCCATACCCAGCTCTAACCTTAACCATAAGTGACCAAACAAAACACAACACTTTTGTCTATTTTAGTGTTTTGATTGCAGTCACAGATATTTATAAAATGTAGTTTTCCCTTGTGGTGACTGAAAAAATGTCCCCGCAAGGACAAAATAACAGGTTTTTATCACACTGGAGGGGCATTTGGTCTCCACAGTGTAACACACACACACACACACACTCATAGATAACTAAGAACTCATAATATTTAGTAGAACTTTAGACTGTCTGGGAGGGAATTTTGCACCACCAAGATGACATGCAAGACAGGATTTAAGATAAAAGATAAAAGAATATAAATACACTCTAGCGATTGCATCAGTCACCTTTCAGGGAAACCTGATTTAGATGGTTTCTCTTTATTTGGAAACTTTGACCACCCTTTCATTCCCATTTTAATGCAATAAATCATTGATACCCACAAAAAAAACATTGAGGAGCAAATCAAAGCTAATGATAAACAAGGTTTTGTATTTTTCTTTTATTTTTAAAAAGCAGACGTAAAAAGGCGACATCTGTTTTCCCCACAAACCGTCCCATCAGAAAATGACTCACACAGAACACCGAAACCTATTTAAACAACATAAACCTGGACACCTGATCACAATGGCAGGCTGGCAGTGTCACCGTGTCACAGCCAGGCACAGACAGAACCCCTCCAGGAACTCAGATTTTCCAAACATCTGCACATCACCCTCAGAAATGCGTCAGTCATCCAATCAGCAGTCCTTACAAATTTATGATATCATTTCATGTTATTTTGGGACCTGTGTGCTAAACAGACAGCAGCTGATACGGAAAGCAGTGTTCTGGAGGAGTAAACATCGCGCATCAGGCTACTTGGAGAGGATACTGCAGTCGAGTGGGTCTCAAGCAGAATTGATAATGACTAAATTAGCCCAAAAACCTGCTCCAGGAGCTTCTGTGGGTCATACCCATTCATCACACTGATGACATTTTCAGGCTGCCTTTCCTAACGGAATATGCAGGTACATCTTACACAGATATTACTATGTTAACCACAGATTTGTAACCCAGTGATATTACAACATCATCAACCAGAAAGGTTAGACTACTGCGCACTGAATTTTATCCCAAATAAATACTGAAGAGGTAGTGTGCCATTCATTTAAACTGAATTTTAATTTTAATGCAAAGTATTAGACTCTGAACACCCTTTCTACAAGCTAGAATGAAGTCCCACAACCCAGTCAGAGTCTCACATTGATGTGCCAACACTGAGCAGATTTCTGCATCTACCCCCAGCCCCCTTCAGGGTAAACAGACAAAAGCAAAACCCTAAGTAATAAAAGTTCTTATTCAACACTGGACTGCTGGATGAAAGAGCTCTCCCCCCCCTCGTGTGTGAGTGTGTGTGTCTGTGTGTGTGTGTGAACTGTAACGATTTACTTCTTAAATGCGGCTCTTGCAGGAAGGAATAAAGACTGATTGCAGACCATCCAAAAGTGCAATTTTGCGGCATCATTCAAGTTAGTTAGCAACCAAGTGCTTGTCGAGCCACTCGGGGGGGGGCGGGGGGGGGGGCAACGGGGTGTTTACAGGGCATCGCCTAGGCGACCGAGGCAGAGGCTAGCAAAAATGATGCGGGACTGTAGGCGGGGGTAAGGAATACGGACGGCCCCAGAGACGTTTGCCCGTCATTGAGAACATTCCGAAGTCACTGCATGTGACTTTTGTTGTAAGAGGAAGTGGGGTCTTTGTTTTTTTTGTCTTTTTCTTCAAATAAATTAGCATGTGATGTGAGGCTGTTCAAAAATTTATGTATAAAATAATAAAAACTAGCTAGTTTTTTTTTTTTTGGGGGGGGGGGGGAATCACTGGGGCAAAACTGTATGCATAAATATGTACATTTTAAGCAGTACTGTCAGCAAACCCCTGAAACAACATGCCATCTCAAAACATGCTTAGCTCTCACTTTTCTGTGTTGATTTGCCTATAATGCTATCAGATTTAACCTGCTTTATTCCAGACTCATGTCGCTAAATCTGACAGAAATACTGCTTTCAGCCACACACTCTTAGCTCCATCCAGCTCATAGCACAAAACTCTCGATCATCTTCAATCTCCAACATTTAACTGACTGTAGCTCGTAACATTTTGGGGTCAAATCTCCACAGATCCCATAATGAACCTGGAAGAAGTCTGAGTTCAACCTTTAACTATCAAAGCTTTCGAAGGAACGCCAAGTTAGATTCTCTTGTCATGGTTACAAAGATGACCCTTGAAGAACGTTAGCCCTTAGTATGGTCCTGCAGCATCTCCATTACCCTGCTGTCCATCCTTTGCTTCAGTGCAAAGGCTTCTGGGAGAGTGCACTGGCCAACCAAGCTGACCTTCTCCGTAACCCACATTCGCCCATCTATTGAACCCCCATTTTGCCGTCCTGCCAAATTTGGCATGAAGTGAGATCGAGTACAACACAGTGTTAAAAAAAGAAAAAAACACACAGTGGTGAGGTCTGGCAGCTCTCCCTCCGCCTGCTTGGCCCCCACTGCATCCCAACGGCTCCCAGCCTCGCCAAGGACTGTCAGGCACTGGGAGAAATAATGATCCCCGACAAGGCAAACGGAGCACGGCTGCCTAATACCGTGCAGGGTAAGTGACCAGCCTATTGAGGCAGCTTCCATGACTGGAATAACAGATCTGGAAGATCACATCAGCGTCGGAACAGGAGCGGCCTCAGGAACAGGAGCTCACAAGAACCCAGAGGGAAGATGGTGTTTAAATTACAGCACATTCTGAGCTGTGAGATACAGGACGTGACTAATTACAATCCAAACCAGGCACGGAGCCACGTAGTAAAATAACGGGTTGGATCCTGCCTCCCCCAATATTTTTTATGTACCTATTAGGTACATAGGCAGGTACGAAAAATTTGACTTTGAGCCCCCCATTGAGATTTGCTAGTCACCCAGTCAGCGAAATCTACAAAGGGGAATACCCCCCAGGCTGCATAATTTATCGAGAGAGACATCCCCATGTCTGCTAAATAAAGAGGGACAACCCCCCCGGCTGGCGAATTCTAGAGAGACCTATCAGTAGGGTTGACGGCCCCTCACAAAATATTCTTGGCCATGAGCCTGTTCCAAGGATTCAACAGAATCATCAGCCTATACTTTGTATTGATCTTACTGTCAGCACACATTTGATTTGAAAATTGGTCACGTAGGATGCTAGTTAGTCACATTTAAGCTTAGGTACTCCAAAGTAACAGAGGTCAAGGCAAGAGGAGGATGAACGGCACGCCAGCCAGAGGACATACCAACAAAACTCCAGCGGTGGGGAGATTTCAGAAGGTGGTGAGATGCCATCTGTGGCTGGTTTCCCAGAGGAACGGGCAAATTTATTTAAACCCAAAAAAACAGATCAATCATCTCAAGGTGCCTCACCAGGAACGGGCACCACACGTTTCTAAAAATTGCCTAGAAAAAAAAAACATCTGCAAAAAAGCAAAATCCAAAAATCGAACGCCACCTTGGAGAGGAGCACAATGGGATGTGCAAAGCATTTCGATGATGAAGAGGTAGAAGCCTCATCAGCAGAATAATGGAGTTCACTGCACTGGATAATCATCATAAATCCAGAGGCATCCAAAATGGGTTTTGCAAAGCTTTACCGCACACAGAGAGCTGGGCTGCGCGTGGTCCCAGCAGATGGTGCTCTTTCAGAACCATCTCGCATGGAAGTACCAACCACAACTGGGGAAGCAGGAAGAGTGACCGATTGGACATCCATCCATCTTCCTAACTGCTTATCCAGTACAAGGTCACAGTCAGGAAGTGGAGGCAAGGCAATGGATGTCCTGGATGGGATACGGTCACATGGCACATCTACACACAGATATATTTCCATTTTATCTGAATATTTTAGGGTTTTAAATGTCTGTCTCGTCAGGTTCTGCAGACTGTTAGCAGCTCCCATGATATTGATCCAGTGATATTGGCCATTAGTATCTATATTTCCTGAGACAGAGTAATATCTGCTGGCATAAGACTTTAAGTCTATATCGATGTTCCTGCCCAGCTTGTGCACATCTGGCAAATTACATTCAGCAAAGGTAAAGCGTGTAATGAATTTACTCAGGAAACTCTTAGAGGACAAAAGTGGTAACTTTAACTTTAGTGATCCAGAAATGCGCATCTATGCATCCAAGTCCTTCATAAAACTGTGATGACTTGATCAAAGGCAAACAAAACTCTTGGATTTCCATTCGATTATACGGATATTAATTCAAAGATATGCTGGCAGGCCTGTACAATCACACCTTTGCTGCAGTCAGATTCAAAAGGTTTGCGGAACTAAACCACATTAATCTCAACCAAAGGACCTGATCTACACACATTGTGTGACCTCACAAGTCAAATCCGGAGTGCCATTTTAATATCACTATTAACTGAGAAACTCAAAGGCATAGACAGAAACTAGCGTGGGACCAGTTTAGATAAAAAGCAGAGAAACGGGATGATACATTTCATTGTAGTGGAGTACAGGCCCAGTCTTGGGTTCCAGTTTTTTAATGAACATTCTAGTCCTGCTTGCAATACTGAAAATTAGTACTTATAGACTTACAGACACAGATCTGCTTTGTCATTACATTGAGGGCAGTGGATACAGACAGACACACACGTACACGGTATACCGCTGATTTCTTTGAACCCTGAATACACGTTGAAGTTAATTTTATATATATATCTTTGCTTTGAACTCTGGATACTAAGGTTCAACAGCAGTATTGCACCTTAGGACTAAGGTCTAAAGCACTGTACTGTCAGAGCAATGGCTAACAATCACAGCTGTAACACCTCTCACAGCAGGGGGGGGGGTGTTTAACTGCAGGGTTATGGTTCCACTGTAATTTAAGAGACCCAGGGAATCGGATGCCACCTTCAGTCCGTCAGCATAATTTTTCCTGGCCAATTCAGTGGGTAAATATCATTTTTTATCATATTAAACCATCACGTTACCATTTTAAAAGTATGACATTTTAATGATGGACATTCAATTAAAAATGGTTTTGGTGACCTGTATCGTGTATATCTGAGTGGTAAGCGTGTTTAAGTTTCAATGAAACCTTTGGATAGTGATCAGAAGAAACAGATTTTTAAAAATTCTATTATTACGATCATATACACATGGAATTATATGTACCATATCAATACATTTTAGGTATATTATTCTAATAGTTAGTTAATTATTCAAATAGGTAACGCTGCATAAAACTGTAAGGAAGGTAAAATCAAGCTTTTAAAATAGTTGTAGCACCTTCTTTTTCTAAGATCTATGCAGCATACAAGTCCACAAACAGAAACCAATTAACAGACTGTTATATGTGGCGTTTAAAAGGTTTATTGTTTCCTTTGCGGAAAAAGGGTCTCCATCGAAGGCTTGCAAGGACTTCCAGGTACTACTGAAGATACCCGCGGACAAAGTAACACGAACAATGTTTGATAATAATAATGCTCTGTGCATCGCTACACTTTTACATTTACACCGCTGTATGCAATAATAATAATAACAACCCGATATATTCGATAGATCGGTGAAAGCAGACCTCAATATCATCACAGAGACATTAAGGGAACCACGCCGAATGACCTATTTTGTCAGAAGAAATACCGCAGATGGGTTACATGGGAATAATGCTTTAAAGCGGATTTCAACGCTTCGAAAATTTCTTAATGAACTCGGGGAGCTCGGACTTGAAAAGGCAGAGATTAAATGAGCATGCACACCCAAAATACGATCCCATCTTACCTGGATACAAAGCAGAAATACCGTGTGAGAAAACATTGAACTGCTTATCTCCTTGCCGATGTGTTTGAAAAAGGGGAGGGGGGGCAATTTCTGATTTCAGTCTTGCTGGGTCGTCCTATTCATCAAAACAATGGCGAATTTTCTGCAGCATGGAGCCGCCGGCAGCACAGCCTCTCCGCCGACCCCAGGCGCACAATGGTGCCGATTTCGCGATACGCCGCAATGGGGGCCGCGTCCGGCGTCAGTCCGATCCGATTCTCTCACTTGGCCCGGAATAATGCGCGATCCAGCGCGACCCAAGCATCCGAGAGGCGTCGGCGTGATGGACGCGGAGATGACACCCCCCCATCACTTTCGGGACAAGACTGACACAGAGAAAGGCAGCGCTCTCCTCCTCCGACGCCCCGCCCTAATCCCCCATGGCAGCTCCAACAAAAAACACCAGCCATAAGCGCACGGGCACATGCTAGTGGGGGTAGGGCGAGGCTGGGGAGGGGGTTCATCTGACCGCGTGCATTTGCTTCGTCTGACTTTCGGCAAAGAAACTCTGTTGCTTTTATACCTGATCCTTTATTTAAAGAAAACATTCCCTAAAATTCTCATGTACACACGCATAATATCGCATTACCCCCGTGCATGAAATTGTCCCGCATTGTGAGTTACTGCTCTTTACACAGGGTCTCTTGCCCGGCATTTGCCAGATTGATGTCTGACAAACGTTGCTTTAATAATGTTTAAAAAGTTATTTTACATTGACTTTCGAATTGTTTTACCTAACGTTATTAACAAGATCGATTATTCAAACAGAACCTCCATATAAGAGGTCAACTGCAAAATTTAAATTCTTGGAAAATAAGTATTGTTTCTTTATGCATGTACACTTAAAAGGCTGTTACTGTGGCCATAACAATTATTGTTACCTACCTATGTAGCAATTTGTTTTAGTCATAACAAGAAGAACAACAATAATAATAGTAATAATAATAATAATTTCCTTGTGTGGGGAAATTACGTTTTTTTCTATTGCTCCAAGTCCTGATAATAACAAAAAAAAAAGACAAAATTAAAATACTTTTTGATGCTTTTATATATATTTTGTAGCCTGTTTCGTTAGTTACACAAAACGTATAGGTTTGTTTTTCATGATAATATTGGATCACAAACTATCTGAGTTACAAACTAACTCAAATATTAATAAACGTTGTTAAACATCCTTAATTAAAAAAAAAAAAAAAAAAGTTTGAGGTGTCACAAATTCACCTCTACGGCATGCCCGTGCATTTTGAACGGAAACGGGAAAATCATGAAAAGTAGGTGAGCAGGCTAAATGCGACCACCTACACCAGAGTTCTATCAACGTTTAATTAGCCGTCGTATTAAATTTAATCAACTTCCTGTAGCTTTCCGCTTTTTCTTCTGCCTGTGACTTTTCCCCTTGCCAATGGAGTTTGGCCCCACTGTTGCTGGGTGTATTTCAGTCCTTGGCAGTTTAAATGTGTTATTGCAGCTGTCCTGCAAGCGTAGTACTGTTTTCCAGTGAAACTCGTGATAAATTATAAAACAAGCAACAAAAAGTATAGTTTATACGTTATCCATGTTAAAACGTTTACGAAATCATGAGAAATTGTATGTTAAATGTCTGATTCGTACTGCTGATAGCGTGCATCGGTAGGTTTTTGGAAAAATGTAGTTACAGTGTATATTCCAGCGTAAGATTCTTGTTTAACTGTGATGGATTGGAATCCTGTCCAGCCTGTCCTTTCCTTTGTGCTGTGTGTTACCTGGGATCGGCTCCAAGCTCAATCTAATAGGTAATCAGCTATGGAAGCTGGCTGGAGGTCGAGTTTGTGTTTGAGTCTATGCTACCCTCCAGTGGATAAATGGTAACTTAGAACTGTAAAGAATTTCTACTGTACTGTGATTATTAGGCGTTAGGTTTGCTTCACTACATATTATGGCCTACTATTCAAAAAATTATATCTCAGATTTTTGATGAACAGGTTTTTATTCACAAGAGTGTTTTAACTGAAGATGTCACAGTAATACAAGACAGAGCTATATAAACAAGTCGGATTTGGGGGCGCCCTCCAGTGGTAAACCTTAAAATTACAGTCTTAAAATCGAGCCGCCTGACTAAATGTAACTTCTTGTTTCTTGTTGACCATCGCGGATAATGTATCAAATCTGCATGATACAAGATGAATGTATTACAAATATTTAAACTTTATAGCTTTTTGGGAAAAACACAGTCAAATAATCAAACAATATGCCATAATTTGGCCAACCTGGCCATTAGCTTAGAACAAAACAAAAGAATACTTATTTCGAATACTCTATTTAATATCAGGTAATTTAGCATAATTTGGTGGGATTGTATTCCGGGATGATTTGTGGCTTCTTATCTTGTCCGTTCAGAAATGCGTCTTTGTGCATTGTGCTCACAACAAGGATGCTGTTGTCTCTGTGAAAGAAGCAGTGCTTCACTTTCACAGACAGCGGAGCCGGAGGAATTCACTATTCTGTCCGGCATCTTCAACACCGGCTGGTGCTGCCTCGCTGTTCCTGCCATTGTCAGCGTCTCTTTGGAGCTCAGCTCCGAGCTGATGGCAGGTAAAGACTTTCCCCAACATTAAGTCACAGCCTTGCAGTCCGTTACTCATGCGACACACCAGCTGCAGCCCCTGAATCTCGATCTTCTCCGGGTCCAGATCCTTTTTCCGGTACGGACTTATGCAATCCATGTTTACCTAGATCTCACACTCCATGCTGCCCAGAATTTGTTGCCGTAATTTGTGAATGTTTCGGTATTTACCACCTGAAGGGACAGCGCCTGTTTAGCACAAAACATCACTGAACAGAATCAGCTTGTCTCTCTCATATGAAGCAGGGCAGTTATTGCTGTTATGGAAACATGTGACCCCAGAATTGATGCAAAGCGATTATAGTGATACTGATGGGGGAGGGGGGGACATCTGGCTTCCATAAACTAGTAATAGTTTTCTTTTTTTCAAACTTAAGCTAATACAACTATCCGGGCAATAAAAAAAAGTCACAGTTTGAATTTAAATCAGCAAGTACTCAAGAGCGTGCCCTGCGATGGGCTGGCCCCCTGTCCAAGGTTGTTCCCTGCCTCGTGCCCGTTGCTTCCGGGATAGGCTCCGGACCCCCCGCGACCCAGTAGGATAAGCGGCTTGGAAAATGGATGGATGGAAGTACTCAAGAGCCAGTGACTGGATCATTACTAGAACTCAGTATGCAGCAATAAAGTCAGTCGAGTACCTGAATATACTGAATGGCCAGGTCATGCCATCAATGGATTTTTTCTTTCCTAATGGGATGGGCATATTCCAGGATAAAGCCAAGATTCATCGGGCTTGAACTGTGAAAAAGTGGTTCAAGGAGCACGAGGAGTCATTTTCACACATGAATTGGCCACCACAGGGTCTTGACCTTAACCCCATTGAAAGTCTGGCATGTGGTGAAGAAGACTACAGAGTGGTTCAACTCACCTATCATCAATACGAGTTCTTGATGAGAAACAAATGCAAATCTGGGTAAAAATAAATGTTGAGATGTAGCATAAGCCTATGACATACAATACCATGACGAATGTGCACAGTAATCAAAGCTAAATGCAGGTGACTTTTTTGGCCATGCAGTGTATTATCGTCTAATACTAATGTCAGCATTTCCATAATTTTATCCATAGTACAAATGAAAGTTGAGCACACTTTTGTCTAGAAGAGATGCCTCTGGACTTTTCTAAAATGGGGCCTTCTGTACGCCCACTCCTCACCCCCCCATCATGGTGGCTGGCCACGTGCCTGCTTGGAGAAGTGCAAGATGGACAGGAAATGGAGAATTTCTTTCCTACAGCTATCAGAGACAGTTATTAACTGGGGAAAAACAGTATTATCCGTGTGGGGGTTGGGGGGCGGCTGCAGGCGGCTGGGGTTGGGGGGCGGCTTAGAGCACAGGGCTGGGACACACACAACTGGGGCAGTTTAGAGAAGCAGGTAACCTAACAACATATTTTTGGACTGTTGGAGGAAACTGGAGTACCTGAAGGAAACCCGCAGGGAAAATGGGATTCAAACTCACACAGGCTACACAGGATGTGGGATTCAGATCCCCAGGCATGAGGGTTTAAGGGAACAGTATGAACTACTGAGCCACACCGTGTCACCGGAGAGGCTGGGCTGGGATTCCAGTTCAGCCCTGGACTTTGCACCCCCCCCCCCCCATGATAAATTTTGCCAGACTACATACCAGTTGGCCCACTAGGAAACTGCTTCGGTATACCAGATGAGCAGTTCTGCCCTGGTGCCACCCCAAAATAAGTCATATATCATCACAATCCTTGTTTTCCATTCCTTGTTTCCTGCTCTTTTTAACTTAATAAACATACCGAGCCGTTTGTCATTTAGAAGGTGGCATTTTACGTGGGCTGTTTATAATTTGTGACCTTTAAGAGATCCTTCATTTGCATTTCCTCAAGGGCGGAGGGTGTCTGTCGTGCCTATATTCCGAGAGCGATATTTTAAATGGAGCTTAATTGTCATGTGTACCGTTATAAATATTAAGAGGTTTCTTAAAATGTCGTTTTGTATAGTTATTCTGGATACATATGCCAAATAAATATTCAGACTATACATGGGCAAAATATAAAATCAAACTATGCGCGTACCCTTTAGATAAATATATCCAGAGAAATACAGCGTGACAATATAAACGTATTATCTATAATTATATAGGAAAGTACGCATTTTTTGCTTCCAGCGTTGTGTTGCTTGGCTTGTCCTTAGTCTTTAGCTGGTATAAGAGCGCAGCCAAGCCCCTGCTTCAGCCTGTATAAATTTCAGTTCTATCTAATGTGCGCTGTACATATTCCCATAATTTCACTGATTTTTAAGCAGATAGTCTTTTTCGCATTACCTCACGTCATCCTTAGTCCAATACTTTGAATCACAATCAAAATCCGGGGTAGTGTGTGTCTGGGGGGAGGGGGTTGCAAATTACAACAATAACTGTAAATAGACACAGATACCTCCCCGTTAACGGAATTCCCTGCGGATTTGATTATTTCAGTTTACACTAGCAGATTAATCAATACAGGGGCCTTCGTGTTAATTTACCCAGGGTCCGATGCACTGAAGCAGTTAACGCTTCATTTTTCGTGGTGAAATTAATGCAGAATATTAAACGAGATGATCCACCTTCATCTCTTTTTATGAAAAAGAATAAACTACGAAAATAAATTAAATGAATGGCTGCCAATAGTCCAGTCAGTAAAATCTGCACATTAGATTAATCTTTTGACAAATATCGAAGCAAGTGCCTGTTGAATTTTCCTCACATTTGGAATCAAAGGATCAATATTTTCATATTTAATATTTTGATAATCTGCCCACAAGTGCATTCCCTCTAGATAAATCAAACTCTGACATTTTGGATCGGAACACCGAACCACAATATTGGACGGAAATGGAGTCTGGTTTTGCAATAGCCTACTTGATATCAGATTCAGTGTTGATTGTGGAAAAACTGTCTATTACATTCAACTTTATTGCAACAACATGTTGTTGATGGCAAGGCAGGGAGATCAGAAGGCAAAGCCGACTGCTATAGTTTGAACAGTTGAGTCTGGATGCCGGTGTGTACTCCAGTCCGCATATTAGCACTGACCTTGAGTCCCTCGTTGGCGGATGGTGCAGCAGCTCAGTCGGCAATGATCGGACAGTAAGCAGACGCGATCCTCTCACGGAACCAGCACTGCGCTGCCTCCGCATCTGGCAGCGCTACGCATTTCGCGTAAAGCAGCGTTTATCAATGAACGCCGATTTCGCCCAGTGAACCGGATTTCTTTTTCATTTTCTAAATCTCGATTTAAACTTGGGTGAGAACACATTTTCAGTTTCATACGAACTGCACTGCCGTCTGTGTTTTTGTCTTATTGCTCTGCCTTAATCTGTCAGTGTGGCTTTGGTCAGGAATCATATCTATGATGCCGTATTATGATGTTCGGTTACTTTCTTATTATTGGTAACTTTCCTAGAATGACCCTGAATCTAAATAAATTGAAATGCATGTTTACATTTAGGATAGATATTTATGAATGTTTACATTTAGGTTTATATATGTGCGTGTGTTCACGATTTAAATAATCTAACAAGATATTTGTCTGTTTAATCTGACCTAATTAATCTGAATGACATTTACAAAAGTAAATATCTCAATATGTTTTATACAGCTGTTTCTCTCTCTTGAGAATATTATATGAATTCCATTTCTAGTCAATGTGCGACTCAGGCGGTTTTACTTTCAAAAGCCCGAAATGCCTAAGTAGCCTGTATATGTACGCTTTTAATATTGCAACCTACAATTCGAGTGCATTGTATGAACTAGCTGGAAACAACTCTGACCGAAAGAGTATAGAAAAAAAAAAACACATTGGGGAAAGCAGATGTTAGAAATGTCCAGTGTAGAGAAAAGCAGTTTTGTGTCAGGCGCTGATTCTGCACCACTCTGGCGTATGACTGCACTCCTGAGCTGTCGGAGACTTCCAGAGACGCACATTTATAATCATTTACGTGGACAAGCTCGCTTTAGAAGTTTATCACATAAGGTTGAGCAAGTTATTAAAATGACGTTCAGAATTGCAGTCGTCAATCGTCATTTCTGGTAGCGAAAATCATTAAATGACTAATGAACATTCTCTTCCTGTCGCTGTTAATGCATTTATCGCTGAACGGATCTTAAGAATGTGATAAAAAAAGTCAACAACTTTAGCGGAGTCAGGCAACCTAATATATCTACTATACCTTCTAGTTAAAAAAGCGTTTATATACTTGTATTTTAAAATATATAAAGTATAAATAAAATGTTATCTCATGTTAAGCGTTGCGACACAAAATTCAACCGTCTCATTTAACTACATTCCTTGTAATAAATAAGAACCAGTATGAACACAAGGAATTGAACGCTTGCTTCTTCCTTAGTCCGCTTGTATAAGTAGGGCCATTTCCACTAATCATATTCCATCCAGTGTGCATTAGGCGATATAGGTAGCTGCCTAGGGCGCCATCTTCTGAAGGGGCGCCGGCTTAACAAGCAAATCATACTTTGTCTTGGGCGGGAGGCGCTGGCGGTGAAGCTTGCATTGGGCGCCACATGGACCTTGAGCAGTACTGAGTGGACAAGAGGCAATAGAACACAGCGGTGTCTACCCTGCTGCCAAGTTTTACAGACACCAGAAACCTATAACCAGTATGAACAAATGCACTGCCAAATGCACCAGCCTTGGAGCCCAAAAATGATAAGAATGACAACAAACAACACATATAATATTCAGCTGTCTTTAATCACGCAGGAGTATGGAAGGTCTAATTCCTTATAATTAATAAATAAGAAAACTGCCGCCAAAAGTTTAAAGATCGTCCGCTTCCGAAGGGGTAAATCAAGCACTGGCGGAAACTCTGACAGACAGAGTACCTCAAACTATTCCCTGGAGTCGCTTATGATGTTCTCATAGCTGAACTTCATTTGGGCACTTATGTCCACTTGAGCTGATGAATCCCTGTTTATATAAAAGCAGTTTGTTTGTCTGATCCTTCTCGAAGAGACAGCTGGATTATGGGGTTCCTCAGTAAGCCTCTTCCGCACAAGGCTGACAATAACGTTACAGGACACAGCATCCCCGGGTCTTACAGTCTGCAGGATGCATAAAAGACCTGGAGGTCATACTCTCTGCTGCTTCTCCAGATGTGGAGAGTCTGTAGTGACTATCCGAAGATTTCTTCGGCCAATCAATCGCCTTAGCAACAGGAGCATCCAGTAGCGCTGGAAGTAAGGGTGCTGTGGTTGCTTCAGCACCCCCTCTGGTTGTTGGTGGTAATGCAGTGTAAGAATTATGTAGGACAGCGTGCCTACACTTTTTATCAAAGAAATACATAACATTACTGTTATATCAATGGTTCACGGTCGACTTTATAATTATTTCTCCAAGAAGACACCACTGAAAGCTACTGTGATATCTATTGGTCATTCCGACTTTCAGCTCCCTGAATTCAAAACATCTACCCGCGTCTATCAGCGTATTTCAGAAACCTGTTACTTGTGGGTGTCGGACTTGGTAGAAATGAGGCGGCAGTACCCCGGCGCCGCACCAACCTCGCCACGCCCTCTTTCTGCCGTGTGCCAGATGTCACGGTAACGCAGTGCGGTCGTTTTGCCTTACAGACCCCTGACATCAGGCCTGGCCAGAGCAGTAGCTGACAGCAGAGAAGAGCTGAGGGTATTACTGAGCTCTGCCACCTGTAGGAAAATAAACACACGACTCACAGCCAGAACCTGATGCTACAGTGTAGTCGTGCTGACTTTGTGTGGCTTTTCTCGTAACTTTACCGCATGTGGTAATAATAGATCAGTTGCCATGGAAGTGCTTCCCTGGATTATAGGTCCATGCCAAGCACTGCATAGATCCCTCTGACTGGCAACTGCACACTTATAAACACAGAGTCACCTGAACGTCTGATGTCATTTCCTGTCATTAACGCATCCATAAAAAGGAACAGTTATGAGGTTAATGTTTTATAGCAAGATATTGCCACCTTAGACTTGGGGATAAGTACTAGGTTTTTCGTTCAACCATCCATCCATCCATCCATCATCCATCCATCCATCCATCCATCCATCATTATTCAATCTATCCCCCCACCTTCCAACTGCATTTCCAGTAGAAAAACAAAATAAATATGCGATTTATACACAAATTATTTGGAGAAACAGTAACGGACGTGCTCATTAGAAGAAAATTGACATATTCACCTTATCTACTGTCTGCATGGCACAATGACAGCGCCGTCATTCTGTATTGTACCCCTAGGGGGCAATTTGAGTGTCCTTGAGGAGTTATGTGTTTTGGTATGTTAATATGTTTAGAATTTCATTGACCACGGCTTTCAGTTCTTATCCCAGAACTGTGTAGATGTGAAACAGAGCTGGCATATGTGTTCGTTTACGTGCAGAATTCCATGTAGTGTGTGCTCTCGTCTTGCCTACATGGTTGTTAATGGCTATGGTTTCCTTGCTCCTGCAAAGCATTAGCAGTAACCGGCCATAACTCAGCAGCGCCAGTCATGTGTCACGTGTAATGATATTCCTGCAAACGTCCCCTTAGATTTGCCACTGTGGAGTCCAGGTGATGAAGTTCTGAGCTGAACCCGCAGCGTCACTCCCGGGACCCGTGCCTCCGCTACGTGACCCGCCTAACGCGACTCCGGCGTGTGGCCGATATGGCGAAGAGCGCAGAGGTGAAGCTGGCTGTGTTCGGCAAGGCCGGCGTGGGAAAATCAGGTAGGCTGGATCGCGACGTGCCTACTGTAACATCAACATTGTGGAACATGAGCCATCTTACTGTAACATCAACATTGTGGAACATGAGCCATCTTACTGTAACATCCACACTGTGGAACATGAGCCATCTTACTGTAACATCAACACTGTGGAACATGAACCATCTTACTGTAACATCAACACTGTGGAACATGAACCATCTTACTGTAACATCAACATTGTGGAACATGAGCCATCTTACTGTAACATCCACACTGTGGAACATGAGCCATC
>JAODJU010000062.1:27457881-27468586 GCA_026776725.1 Gnathonemus echidnorhynchus | reverse complement strand
TAATAAGTCAGGTGACCATAGGACTTTGCATTATTTTCTTTCAGTCCTTGTTTTCCCAATAGTCTGTCGCTTTGTGTTTGTTTGCCTCACCTGATGCCAAATCCACTGTCTTTCGCTCTCTGTCCTTCCATCTGTTCTGTCCTCCCGTCCCTGTGTTCTGTTGCTCTGTTCTCCATCCAACCCGAAGCAAATTTTACAGTACTGCTCAAAACTGCATCCAATATCCACAATATGGAGCCAGCAGTGATCACATGCCTTGTGCTGTAATCCCATCTGATACTGTACCGAACAGCTTTTAAAAGCATCTACGGGGCTGTAAAGTCTGCTCTGATACCCCAGATGTAAAGTAAGGGGGATTTCAGCTTCCAGCACTGTGCTCTACACACTGTATAGCCAAGCTCTATGCACTCAGCACAGTGCCCAGATCTCAGCAATTATATTATCTCGGCAGTGGATTGATATGTTAATTACTTTGCAATCACAGGGAGGTGAAATCGCAGAATTGGCCGAGAGCTCACTCGAAGAATGTTAAAAATAGTACCCAATCAGACAAAAGGCCAATCTCCCAAGGTTATCTGTGGAGCTTGGGCTACCTGTCTCTAGGAATACATATTTGAGCATCTGTTTCACTCAAAATAACTGCCAGTATGCTGCACCGAGGCACTGTGAGCTCGAGCACTTTATAAAATTACAGGGGAGGCTATCTGTGATCTTTGCCCTTCCATAAGAGCGAGATGCCTTTACTGAAGCTGTACGCTGGCGCTGTAGAGGAGCGGCGATTTCGCATAAGCTGCCCGAAACTCCTGGTGTGTTTACCACGCACGTCTGCTTCCAGAACTCTTGTATAAATATTATGACATGGATGAGGCTTTGTGGCAGACTAACGGTCTCTTATTTTAGAGGTTTTTGAGCAGGGAAGGAAATTGATCTGTCTGGTACGTTTATTTACTTAATTACCAAGATGCGAAGGATAAGACTCCTGTTTAGCAGCAGGACGTGGTACCAGCATCCTGCTGACCAATCAGGACGTGCGCCAGCATCCTGCTGACCAATCAGGACGTGCACCAGCATCCTGCTGACCAATAGCAGCTGCTTAGGTTCCCTGGTTACTTGCACTTGCTTTGATTAGTAACAGTTAGTAAATACACACTCTTTATCTCACCAGGAAGAACATTTGGAAATAAATAAAAAAAATCTTATTGTGGCAGATCTCTGTGAATATGTGCTGACTGTTTGTGATAAGACCGTCTCCTGGATTCGCGGTTGGGTCTTAATTGCATTTCCATTCATTTGTTTCATTGCTTATATTGCTCAAATTGGTTTTAGTTAATGGGATATTCGTTGCCAAGGGAACAGTAATTTGACCCCAGCGGAAAAGACCACTGATGGATGGGGGGTCTGGGAAGATTTTCACCAGAAGCAGATATTGTGACATGAAAATCTGACCCCCAGAGCTCGGAGGAAGTGAGTGACTCATATGTTTACACTGAGTCCGGTTGTGGCTTTGGTTAGATTGTGGCAGAACGGACTCTGCAGCTGAATTAATGTTGCAGTTTTCACGGCTCCACTTTGGGATACTGGAGTGAAAGAGGCGACATGGAACCATAGACTTTATGAAAAGAAACCCAAAGGTTCCCTGCAGATTTGCAAAACTTTTAATAACACTGAACATAGGCAGTGCATTAACACAGTGGTCAGATGTTAGAATATATGAAACCTATGTTTTTCAGGGCATCATTCCTGTGCAGTAATACTTAGGAGGTGGCAAAGAGTTAATCACAGCCCCTGGTCAGTATATCAGTACTGCTGCATTCTACGATGTAATGATCTCACTCCTCACATATCTTTGTGTGGCATGAACTGAACGCACGTTTTCATTACCATAAAGAATGTCTTTTTGAATCAGTTCATAATGGTTATTTTCCGTGTTTGCCCGTCAGGCACAATGGAACCAGACGGGCCCAGAGAACAGATTTCGTTCCTGTTAACTGATCGTTTCATTTTCCCGCTTTGCCAGAAGATAATTGGCCCTCGGTCACAATGGGAGCTTGACTCATGCAGGCTGCCGACTCGGGCAGCTGTGATGCGTGTGGCAAGATGCCGCGTGTCGATGCGTGCGAGTGGAAAACACCCTGGGAGCTCGCAGTCCCTTCCAGCGATCACCTGGGCACGGAACTGCGTGTGTTTGTGTGTGCGTGTGTGTGTGTGTGTGTGTGTGCACAAGGCTGGACATTATTCCAGATATAAACATTCCCGCTGACGTGTAGAAGTGCTTACAGTAAACAGTTTCATCTGGAGATTAAAAAAACAAACTGCTTTTCCAATGAGCCGTCACTTCGGATTTGTCCAGGAAAACTTGTTGTCCATTATTAGTTTAACGAGATGCGAGTAATTTCGGACTCGATTTACGGCTGCGTGACTTGGCTTTACTTATGTGCATGCTGACTAAATTGGTGTGAATATTCTGTGTTTTTCTCTTTGTTTGTTGAAGGACAACTTAGATAAACATGCAAAAATATGCAGTAGGTTATAGAAATCTTTACCAAACAAGTCATCTGGCGCCTTCCAGAGAGCGAGGGCCATTGGTGGAAGTGATGCTGTTTCTCGAGCAAATCCTTAAGCCTCAAGTCATTCGCGTGCAGTTTACCTGAAGACCTAATGGGCCCATTCACCTGCTGCAGTCTTCATATTCAATGTGGGTGTTTGCCTCTTAATAACAGCCGTGAAGTCTGGAGAGATGTGAATGGGTGAAATGAAATCTGTTAGAGACAAATGTCCAGAATAATAATCTTCAGTGAGCTGGGGAGCAGTTTCAGTTTTTGGGTCCCATGAAAGCATATCATATTGGGCCCCCAACCCAGACCAATCCAATTATATTTCTAATTTTTTTCAGGCCCCTGTTACTCAGGGGCCTTTGGAATCATCTTAACTTCCCCCCTTTATGGCGCCCCTGTCAGTGAGGCTAATTACTAGAAAGAAAAACAGTGGGTATGAATGGTCTTTCTATTTCAAAAGGAATGCATTTTCCCAACCTCATTGTCTCTTTCAGTAGCCGAGCGACTTTGCTAGACTCAGTTAGCGGTTAGCTTCTGAGCATGGAGCAGGTTGTTCAGGGCTATTAGGAGTCATTCAGGCACTTGACAGGCAGCTATTAAAATAGTCATGGCCTATCAGTGATGCACACAGCAGCAAACCGTGACCATGTGACTGTAGGACCCATAATGCATGCTGACACAGCTCTCCTCCCAGGAATGTGGCCGTCCATTTGTCATGACCTTTTGTTTTACAAGCTAATGGAAGACTAAAGAAGCGATGCTGTCCCTCTGTGGGCTGATAAATGACTTAGTCCTGAACAAACCTGCGTTTCTTGGGAAGATGTGGAAAAACCCACAGGTCTGCAAGGAACTGTCAAACTTTCAAAAATGTACTGGGTCCATGTTGAAGTCTATGGCTCAACATTACCTGGATTGTCATAATTGCATTATTAGTCAGAAAAACTAGATTTTTCCATGGCGAGATTAACACTGTAAAACCCAGGGAGGGTGTGGATATCTTAGGGTTGGGGTGAGGTCAGGGAGCAAGACCATCTGCACACTTATGACCAATGGAGAGTAGTGCAGCTCCTGAGAGTAAAAGTCCAGACCAAGATTTAGTTTCAACTAACCAGTTCACTACTCTGTGACTGTGACTCTATCTACTCTACTGGTTGGTTGAAACTAAATCTTGGTCTGGACTTTTACTCTCTGGACCAGAATTACCCAACTCTGCCTATGACCAATTGTATTGAGTATTGAGAGCATTAAGCAAGTTTGTTATGTTTTTGATGAAGAAAGATCGGTTATATGTAGTTGTACAACTTAGCTGGGTTAAGTTACAAAGCAATGCAACTGTAAGTTACAGCTGTCTGACTCATGGTGAGGGTGCAGATAAAATCACTGCAGTCCCGACGATCTGTTTGCCATCACGAAAAAACAGATTTTTCACAAATGCTTTAGATCTGTGGACATTTTAGATGAAGAGGCTAATAAAAATTTTAATGCCTCATTTTTTTGTGTGTGGAAATGAATCCAGCTGTCATTGATGTTATTACAAAATCGACAACATGGCTTTGATTTACAATAGACGAGGTGTATAGAGTGATTGCAGAAGACCAGGTATTTGCAATATATCTGTGACTCTGGGCTACTAGGGCTTTCTGTGATGATGCCAGTGGACAGGTTTTAAATAGTCAGGTTTATAATCAAGTGGCTGTTTGTTGCATGTTTCAAGATCAGAAGGCGAGTGGCTTTTGAGCAAAGGATGGAAAATATTACTGTACTCACAGTATCACGAATCTCTGGATCTGATTCAGTCAGAATCATGCTGCCTGGTATTTTTCTTGCTGTTTTGTAATCACATGGTTAATTCATCTACATTTTTTGATTATGCTAAATATGGAAATATAAGGACATGTTTATGGAAAATTACTGCATTTTCTCAGCATGCTAACCACTGTGGTTTGTGAAGGTTAAGGGTTTAGTTCATCAGATACCATCCATCCATCTTCTAACCTCTTATCCTGGTCAGTCCTGCGAGGGGGTCTTAAGCAGTCATAGGCACAAGGCTGAAGTCCATCTCAGGGCACATACACACACACACACACACACTGTCGTGTAATCATATTTTTTTGGGGACCGCTCATTCATTTCTATGGGAAAAATGCTAATGCTAACTATGACAACCTTAACCCCTACCCAGCCCTAACCATAACCATAAGTAACCTAACAAAATACAAGAGCATTTTTAGTGTTTTCATTGCAATCACAGATTTTTATAAAATAGAGTTTTCCCATATGGGGACCAGGAAATTGGACCACACACACACACACACACACACACACACACACAACCCTGGAGGTCGGAGGTAACCGCACCACCCTCATCTGGTATTGTCTTGATGTGAAAGGTTTCTGCTACAGTTACGGCTTTAATATCTATGAAATGCTAAGCTTACAGCGTCCATCTGAAAGAATTATGGGATGCGAGCTACTATACAGACAACAGTCTTATAATTATATAGGTTTTGAATTCAGATTCCACTAAAGAGATGCAGAAAGGTGACCTTTCCTAACAGTATGTTTATCACTGTGAACATAGGGAATTGGGTAACAACTATACTGTAAAGTGCACTCAGTGTCTCTGACTTCATTGACAGATCTCTCTCTCTCTCTCTCTCTCCAGCTCTGGTAGTGAGATTCCTGACCAAGCGTTTCATCTGGGAATATGACCCCACCCTCGGTAAGACACACTGGCACATGCCATGAGGGGCCCTATTGTAGTCTATATCCCAGTGGGCATATCAGTGGTGGGAATGGGAGCCCTGATCCCCCCCCCCCCCCGCCTCGCCCCCCTTTGTTCGCCTAAACACATCCCCATTCACTTTATCTGCCAACATCACTAAAGTGACTCCATCCTAATTACAGACGCAGCCTGGCAGCTCCGTCTGGGACTTGGGGATTGTCGGATGAATTGTGTGCCTTCAGCGTGATACCAGGGAGGGAGATATACAGCCTTTCATATTTAATATCGATCGAAGGTCAGATTTGATAGTAAATTTCTGTGGCACGCAAACGGAAGTTTGATAGCACGGTCAGTTTAACTGCTGAAACATACAAAGTCAACACAATAAGGACACTGAAATGCTTTCGGTTACTCTAACTTTCAGTTTGGAAAAAGTGCAATATAACTCCTTGGTTGTATTCCAGTTCATGTTTATGATACATATTTGTACACATGTCATGTCTTAAAATGACATAACATGCACATTATGTATGCATATACACATAGTGCTTTAGGAATGCATTAATTTGGTCTCTAATACTATTCATTTTTCATAATTTTCAGTGGTTCAGATCTCATTTTGGTCCTGATACCATCCATTCTTTCATCATCCAACACCTACAGTACTAGAACTCATTCCTCCTTTACCTTCCACTTTTTTCCCCCGTCTTCCCAAATCCCTATGAAGAGAGACACAGTGCGGACCGCGTCTGCAATTTGAAATGGCATGAATGCTATTTTATTATGACACCAGCAGCAGATAGTTTAGCATTACAGAACATCAGTGAGACTTTTTGACTTTCAAAGGGATGTGTCCCTGCCAGAACCAGGCGTGGCCAACCACGCAAGAAAGCCAGCGTGGAATGTGAGTGTCTATCCTGGCATTCTGAAGCACGTCACACTTAAAAAGTCTTCAAAGCTACATCCAGATCTGCAGAGGGTAGCCAGTGACGATGCAGTGGCTTGTAAATTCAGTTTTATTACCTTTCAAACTGGATGCTACCTGAAGGAGCTGAAGCTGAGGCAAAAATAGCACAAGAGGTTTCATACCTTGGTTTGAGGAGCAAACCCCTTTAGCCCTGCCTCCTCACAACCTTCAGCGTTTATGATATCAGAAGTAGTAGGTCAAGCCAGACACCCACTGAAAAATGTTTGCTTCTTCAGTATTGGAAATGTGTGGAACAAGCAAGATGGTTCTCCATATGGAGATGTTTGGTGCCGTCAATGGCAAAAGGGAGAATATTGAGTTTCCCTACTGCAGTGATTGTTTCAGAATCGTCTAGGTGGAGCTTAATGGTGGCATTTTATATGGTGCATATGTGAGTGACTTGTTTAAGTGGTCGAATTGTTATGGTGGAATGAGGTACTTCTTATTAGGGGGGATCACTTACCAGAGGGAGATTTTATTTGGGAATCACTCTTCCCCAGACCATCTGGCCAATAAAACCAGAGCAGTGAGTACAATAAGAGGAAAAGTCCAGTGTACAGTTTGTCATTGATTACATTAATCAGATTTATTACATCATGATGGGGTACTTCAGTGAGGTCTGCAACTGCAACATCAGCAACTTCTGGGAGATTCTGCCTCTTTTGGGCAGGTTTCCTTTTTCCAGCAGTATAAATGAATGAACTCTCTGTCCCTGAAAGGCAGCCTCTTCTATGTCTAGAGGGTGTCAACACAAAGCACAGCGATGCCAGTGATAAGGGCTGAAATATTCAGTGTTAGGAAAAATATGGGTGTTTATCTCCCGGCGTATGGGTAGATCAGTGAGAACGTGGGTGGGGTTTCGATCACTCAAATGGGACCTTGCCTGCAGCTTTTTTCCAGGTGGGGGGGCTACCTCCCCAAGCTTGATCCCATGAAAAGTGGGGCAGGGGGCTCAATAAATCAATTCCCCTGCAGGGCTGCCAGCAAAAATCAGTCTGCTGCCTTGTACAAACATGCAGAAAATCTCCTTCCTGGCCACTTGGGGAATCTATGGATGACATGTACAGTAAATGTGCGTCAGTTCAGAGATCAGGAGGTATTTAAAGATCCCCGACTTGTAATCACTTGCGGCACCCCTGGGGGTTCTTACAGGGGTGGGTGGATGGGCGGGGCATTTTATGGGATGTCATAAAAACACTCGGGAAATTAAATACCATAAACAGCCAGGCTGTTTACATTAGGATTCATTTGCATGAGTACATATTCAACAGATAGGGCTTTTGGAAGCTACTCATCAAGGATACTCATCCTGTGACAGCTTACTCAGGATAGTGAGGAAGGGTAGATCGTGGGATAAATTGTAATTGAGCTAAATTTTACTCCCAATAAAGTCAAAAGGCAGAATCTCTAAATCAAGAGTTAATGCTGTTGTGATTAGTACATTTTTGGAAATTATCAAGATTGCATACTATAAATGTGCATGACAGTAAGGTTTTATATTTCTATCCGAGTCAAAGAAACAATTAATATTATTTCTGAGAATAGTTCAGCTTGGAGGAAACTTACTTAGGTTGTCTGGAATTTTGGAAAATATGAAGAGTTCTTAAAAAGTGTAATTAGAGGTCAACCAAAGCAGATTTATATACAGTTGTCCATCCCACCTTCAGCGTCCAACCTGTCAGTTTTTAGATACAGAGCCAAGTCGTTCATTTCTTGGGATATTTTGCTGCCTTAAGGCAGTTATGAAGTTACTAAGCTATTTGACAAACAGACAGCATTCACATCATTCACAAGTGAACTGGTTGAGTTGCATTAAACAGGCAATGCTTTTTATTTTCTCAGAGTCAACGTATCGCCATCAAGCAAACATTGATGATGAAGTTGTCAACATGGAGATCTTAGACACAGCAGGACAGGTCAGCTCTAACGGACGTTACTTCATGTATTTTGATAGGAAGAAGATCCCTTACAATGCTTATTTCATAGCTACACATAAATAATATTGATTTAACTTTTTTTATTGATGGTTTATAAGCTTATTTCTGTTTATTTGTGTTTTGGTCAGTAGTTATTGCCTTTTAAACTAAGATTTCATAGATTCTGCTTGTAACAATAAATTATATAATAATGCCGCATTATTTAATTACTTGACAGAATGTAACAAACTGAATGATAATAATAATAATGATGATGATGAAAATAATAATAATGTTACAATATAAAATTATAATATGATCTATACATTTGTAACATTTTGTTGAGTTATTACATAATCTGGTGTTATTACATAATGCGTTGTTACATGGTTTGTGACAACATATTATATGTAACAACATTGCATAATATGATGAAAATTTGTTTCATTTTGTCGAGTTATTACATAATGCGGCATTATTATATAACGCGTCATAACACTGTTTGTTTATTGGCAAGCAATACGCTTAATTTTTATTGGCCAGCACTGGGTAGGAGCAGGTGGTATTGTGAATGTTGATTGGCTAGCTGCTAACAGTTTGTTATCCCCTGTCCCAAGGAGGATATGCTGCAGAGGGAGGGCCACGTGCGCTGGGGTGACGGCTTCATCGTCGTCTATGACATCACCGACAGGGGCAGCTTTGAGGAGGTACCTCCGCTCAAGGGCCTGCTGGATGAGGTCAAGAAGCCCAAGAGCGTCATCCTGGCCCTAGTGGCCAACAAGGCCGACCTGGAGCATGCCCGGCAGGTGAGCACGGAAGAGGGCGAGCGGCTGGCGGCCGAGCTGGCTTGTGCCTTCTACGAGTGCTCGGCCTGCACGGGCGAGGGCTGCGTCAGCGAGGCCTTCCTGGAGCTGTGCCGCGAGGTCAGGCGGCGCCGCATGGTGCAGGGCAAGACCCGTCGCCGCAGCTCCACCACCCACGTCAAGCAGGCCATCAACAAGATGCTCACCAAGATCAGCAGCTAGGGGGCGCCACAGATGGACTGTGAGGAACGTAAAGCACTTTAACCGTCAAAGCTGAGGATGGCGCTCACTATGGTGTGCGGGACACTGCCTTATGCTGGGGGGAGGAATGTCTTCATAGCCTGTTGTCTGTATGCCATGTTCGTGTTTGGTTCTGCATCAAACGTTGGGTTTATTTAACGTCTGGGACTCTACTACAAACTATCTGAAAGGATCACGACTGGGACTTTGATGTTCTTAGCCTACAGGGTTTTCCATTGCCGCTACTGTGGGACGGCCATTGTGTTTTCATCTTCATCGCCCAGTTCAGAGGGATCACGGGAACAAAGTCTTCCTTCCTGATGGGTAATATTCAGATCTCTTTGGAGCAGCATTTTGCCTTCAGTAACTGGCAAGTTCCATTTCAGCCTGTGTTTATTTAGCTCAGCCCGTTGCTAATCTGAAGCTACACACGCGTATTAAAGGTTCGCTTTGGGCAAAGGGTAACATCTTATTCCTACATGTCATGTCCATAATTTGCTTTGCGCTGATTTGATCTTCGCTGCGCAGCAGCTTCTAAAGACCGCCCATTCTCGGAGCGGTGTCTCAATGCTTATTTGGGGAGTTTCGGGGAGCTCATTCATCTCCGTTTGCTCTGAAAGGCCCTCCGGCGTGGCTTTCGTGTCGACTCAGATGAAACGAGAGCAGATCAAATAAAGCATTACTCAGCTGCGTCTCAGGATTCAAAAGGTTTCGTTTCGCAGTCGGGAGACTTGGCGTGCAGCCGCGTGTTTACCAGTGAGACGGTTACGCGTCGGGGGTCGAATTATGGCTCTTCAGTAGCCCCAGACTTCAGGAAACAAAGTGTCCTATCACTGATGTGTTTCTGCAGAGCCATCTGTGTGTGCTGTTGTGTTAAGAACAAGAGCTGAGGAATTTTTTAAATACACATACAAATATCTCTTTATCTCTTTATATTTCTTTATCATTAAACCAAGTCAACCACAGTTCTAACATGCACCTAATTCAGTTATTCTATTTGATAAATGGAGATCTATTAGCACTCAGTGGTGTTTCTCTTAAATTCTGTTTTTTTCTTGATGGTAATCATCACTATTGAAGATTTCTGGATACACTATAAGGCATGAGAAGCAAATATTCAGTGAAAGTTTTATTAAACAACAAACGGGGCTGTCATGTTCAATTGTTTTCATTGTGCTTATTAATATAGCGCAAATGGATGTGGATAGATTATGCCACAAAAGAGGGGGTGGGGGGGGGCAAAGATACTGCAAAAGACGACTGAATATGATACTACAGCATTATACCACAAAACTACATTCAAATCCTTAAACAAAGACAACGATTCACAGGCTTTTTCCTAAATGCAGTTCAACCTGGTCCATATAACTTGTTTGAATCAGTAATGTAAATAGTGACAGATTCGCCTCATCATCAAGACTGGGGTATTCAATTGTTTTTCCCTGAGGTCCAAATTCCGTTAGACACACAATGCCAAGGTCGACTCCCAGTCAGATTTT
>JAODJU010000062.1:27438406-27456462 GCA_026776725.1 Gnathonemus echidnorhynchus | reverse complement strand
GGCTTTCCAACCCCCAGTGGATTCCTCCCATCCCTGGAGCAACCCCCCCCCCCCCCAACAGCTCCCGGCTGCTTGATATATTTCTCCCCCGCGGCCAGACCTAAAGTCAGTGCAGGGGAGAGGAGTAGAGCTTCAGCCTTGAACTTATAATTGAGGGTTGGGCTGCAGCTCAGAAGAAGAGGATTCATGGCTGTTATGATAATTTAACATACCTGGATGCTCAGCGGCTCCCGTGTTACTCCTCAAATCTTGCGGAAAATGGAATGTTTTCATTGTGACGCTTCATTTTTGAAAGAGCAAATATGAATTTGCTTCTTGCTGCAGTTTCGCTGTTCTTAAATTGCCCTTATGTTTCGTATCAGTTACAGGAAAGAAATGTGTTTTATTGGTTGGCAGAATTTGGTTCAACCCACGCCTTAACCTTGCACTTAAATCTAACAAAACTCGAATCTTTCATACCACCTTTATTAAATGTTAGTTTTAGAAATCTTCTTGGATTCTAGGGTTTAAAAAAAGCTAAAAATAAGAAAAATGAAGGAAAGCAGGGACATTTGATTTTTATTATATTTGAGTGTTTAGCAGACGGCCGCAGTCTCAGGAAGAATTTTTAAACCAAACAGCAAGTGGATATTTAGACCAAGAGTTGTTCTGGTTTTGAGCTCGAGGGTCTTCGCAAATTCATTCTAGCCGCCTGCAAGGATTTTTTTTAGTCTGGAGCCCCCAGTTTGGTAGCATTACAGTGCCAAACAACGCAGAGGATGGCAGAGCCTGACAGCACAGAGTGATCAGAGTCCTCAGTGAGATCTGAAGGCTCGCAGAATGAAAGCAGGAGGACACTATACCATATATGTAACTCCCCCCATGCAAAGTACACAAGCACTTCTCCGACGAGGCAGGGCGACTTTGTGCTTTGTGAGGCGTTACTATTGCCATGGTGACCAAGGTCTTTGCAGTTTTTAAGTGGGAGTGAGGTGTTTTTTTCCAGGTTGGTTCACAGAAACAATATCATGTGCCCTTGGGAGGGGAAGAAGAGCTATAAAGCTCTTTAAACCCAAGTTACATACACCGCAAAAACAGAAGCAGTAGGGAGAATGGGTGTATGGTAAAATAATGGGTAACACTTCATTTAAGGCACGGGTCTCAAACTTCAGTCCTGGGGGGCCGGAGCCCTACACAGTTTTTGGTTCACCCTCATTTAACACACCTGATTCAACTCCTTGTGCTAATTACACCTCTTGAGCTGAATCATTTGTAGTGGAAGGGGGAAAAAACTAAGCTATACAGGGCTCCGCCCCCCCAGGACTGGAGTTTGACACCCCTGATTTAAGGTCATGTTTTTAGTAATGCATAAACACATTCATAATGCATTATAAAGCATTCATAAAACATTATAAACATGGCTATAAACATTTATAAAAAGGAATAACACAGTATAGCCATGTTTATTAGGCATTATGACTGCCTTATGAAGCTCTCATCTATACTGTAATGCACTATAGATACCTTTATAATGCAGTATAAAGCATCCTTAATGCTTATACCAACCATTCTAATGCATTCTATCTCATCTCACAGAGGTAGATGAGAGCTTCATAAAGCATTCATAATGCATAATACACATGGTTATAATGTGTTATGCCATTTTATTAATGTTTATAATGTTTTGTGAACCCATTATCATTTGTTAAGAATGTGTTTATAAATTAATAAAAACATGGCCTTAGGTAAAGTGTTACCAAATAATGCTTATCATATGTGACATTTTCATTAAAATCTCTTATTTGGTTACAGTATACAATTTCTTAGCATTCGCTTTTGTCCAAAGCGACACACAAGCAAAAATCAGGCAGCATTTCTAGAGAAGGGCCTTGTTCATAGGCTAAAAGGAGACATCATTACTCTGCCCGCCAAGGGAATCAAACCCATGAGCTTCTGGATGTGGCCACAGATACCTTAACCATTGAGCTACTACCAACCCCATTCAGCTGCTTTGGCATTATGTGTGACCCTGGCAGCATAGGGCACAAGGCAGGGAACACCCCACATGGAAATACATCCTGGTAACAAGATTGCCTTGCTAAACCTGGCCATTGGCCTCCAGTGACACTATACTGAATGTCCTCCAGTGACACTGCACTGAATGTCCCAGTATGACTCCCTGGTGGGGATTGTTTCACCCCTGGAATTTTTCTGTCCAAATACAGACCAGGTCTGACTTTTGTAATTCGCTTATAAGAAATATGCATGTTGCTTTTTTTACACCTGAAATGAGTATTTATCTGATGTCTTTCCGTGGCTACAAGGGGGGAAACTGTCTGTACATAAAATGTGCTTTGCAAAACCTGAAAACTCATTATTTCTCAAATGATTGGCATAATATGATACATTTAAATAGTTAAATTAAGCCCTATACTGTCAATTTAATGTTACCCATTATCAACTATCCCTAAATGCATTTCTAAGCTGAACGTACTCATCATAATTTTCCATTATCTGTTACGATTTACCTAAAACCATATTTCAGCTGTCTAGCGGTTAAATCTGAACTATAGGCTGATCTCACAATTCTGTTTGTTCTCTTGAGTGTTCTGACATTTAAAATACTCCACCCATAACCTGACCTTGCTGCGTTTTGATGATTCTCTGCAATGCTGTTATTTTCCACCATCGATATCTGATTCAATTTTCGCAAGGACTTGCATCTTGAAGATTCGAAATACCTTCGATTGTATCAGAACCGATGTTTCCATTTTGTAGGAGCGGAGGCCTTGTGTTTTGGGAGTGGTAGATAAAAGGGGAAATTAAATCTAGACTGCGGAGTCCTTTGGCAAGCTCACTGTCAACACCATGATACCCATACACAGTGTGGAAGGAATTCAGGGGCAGTGCATGATGGGTAAGCATCAACAATGCACAGATATACAAAACATTAAATGAGTCTGCTTTCGTAGATTCTAGGTAACTGCTTTAGTTTGATGGTGAGTGTTCAAAGTATTATTATTATTCTCATCTTTAAATACAAAAAAATTTCTTAGATGCTTTCTACAAAGTGGCAAGTTAATACAATATATACAAAACATATAAAGTACAACACCCAACACTAAATAACCATCCATCCATCTTCTAATTGATTATCCAGGACAGGGTTTTGCCCCAGTGCTGAAAACTATCCCAAGCAACAATACAGCATGAGATTGCGTGTGTTTGTGTGTCGATGTACCATGTAGAAGTGATAGATGCATCCAAATTTAATTTAGCGGTCTAATATTGAAATTGTTTGCTAGTTGGCTGTCCTGACTCCCATTGGACAGTCTAGACTGAAAGGTAAAATGAAGCAGGAGTTAACAGGGGCAGCTCTTTATTTACAGCTTACGGGCAGCCATGGTTTCTGAGGACCATGGCGGCAGAAGGCGTGACAGCTCGATGGGACCCTAGATACGGGAGCAGGAATGTCTGTACAAGATGCTGCTGGCCCCCCAGGTGATAATTATCATGTTTGGGGGGGCTCTGGGCCTGGGACTCACCTCCTTGTCACTCTTTCGCTTTGCATTTCCCCCCCTACTGTCGCACGCTCACGCCGTTCTGATCAACCAGTTGGCTGGGGTGCCGTGCCAGCACCACCAGGACTGCTCACTGAGGGGGGGGGCAGTCTTTAATCTTATTCACACATGACTGATGTCCTCTGAGGGTCCTGAGCTCTCTAGATAACATGGGAGAGGCCTGCGTCTCAGTGATTTATTATTTACATTTATTAACTTATTTATTTGACAGAGACAATGCATAGTTTATAACAGTGCCAGAGTTCTTAAATAATGTACAGCAGTGTCAAAATAATGTACAGCAAACTTAGAATTGTAGTGTCAAAACACATTAAAGTGCACTGTGCTTAATATCTTAAAGAAACTAATGGACATGATTGATTTGATTTCTTTTTGATTAGTTTTAGTTGTAATTTAAAATTGAGTTTCTGAACTTTGATACTGCTGCGGATAGCGTTCTACTGTAAATAATTGTAACTGTAATGAAAAAAAACTCAAAGAGACATTTCAAAATGATTTCTCTTTTCCTGGAGTTAATATGCTGAGCTGCACATCACAGTAGACTGTGACTCTCTCCAGCATGAATGACCCAGAACTAAGCCGTTATATTTAGTTTCTTGCTAAGTTTTATCTCCCTAACTGTACACGGACTTCCGGCACGTTTCGCCTTTATCTGATTCTCACTGTATTTTTTTTCCCACTTCACCGGATGGAGCAGCTTTTGCCCCTGAACTTCGTTTTAGTGGGAAGCTAATCAGCAAGAGCCGATCAGTAGTGGATCGTTTTCTTCTCGTCTGTTCTGTTGTCGTTCCTCCACCTTAACGTATATCAGTTATGACTGCGGCATTAAGGATGGGCTGCTTTTTTTCTTAGTATATACAGCATCTGTGTCTGTAAGATCTACAAAAACAAGTTATAGGTCCATGTGTCATTTCTCCATTTGGCCAATGGGTGTCGCTGGTCATCTTGTCTCTTATTATTTCTCAGGTTTGTTAGTTCCTAGTGTCTGCTCTTGTTCCCTGGGCTGCCATGTAGCTTAATGGACTGAGCGTGTGGCTATGAGGGAGGCACTTCTACTGTCTAGGGTTATTGGGGGATACCTATTTCTTGTAGTCGTTTGTGTTCTGTAATAGCCCACTCCTCTGCCTCGTTGAAGTCCTCATTATGTGTATATATTTGCCTGCCCTTGCCCTGTTTCTGCAGTTAGTCATTGTGTGTTTGTAGCTGTTGTTGCCCTATGTTAGTGACTGTCCTGCTAGGGTTGTTCCTGTATTACACTATTCTTGTTCCTGTGTTGTTTACCTGCTTTGTTTTTCACCCCTCGTGGTCCTTTTTGTTTTTTCCTGTTCTTTATCTGAGTATTGATCTCTGTGTCTTTTCACTTCCCCACTCTTCCTCTCTGTGAGAGCAAGCTTGGCAGCGAAGGGCGGCCACCTATAGCGGCATTCAGGGAGCCTTGCTCGCAGACCAGCTGAGGCTGGGCTTAAACCAGTGACCTTCCAATAATAGGCACAGAGGCTTAGCCCACTGAGCCACATGTTTCCCCCAAAGTCCCTTTTTGTGAGCTACTATGTGGATCATCCGTCCTTCACCATGTCCATCTATAACATGCTCTGAAACATACTGGTCTTACTCCAGTATAAGCTCATATTTGGAACAGCCATCTCATCAACCCTAGAAAGGAAGAGTACAGCCCTCACAACCTCAGTACCACATGTAAGTATTGGCTCTAGGGGCTAATTAGGGAGTGAAGGGAACCTTGTCCACATCTTGTTCCTGAATGTTCTGTCCAGTCCCACTGGTTTCCCATTTCCCACAGGACCATCTCTAATACCAATACCCACTGGGCAGAAAATGTGACACAGGAGTGAAACAGTCCAGTTGCGCTTTTACTCTTCCTCTGTTCCATTAGATATTTGAGTCTTTGCACAAATTACAGCAAGTTCCCCTAGTTCAGCATAAAGAATGGAATTGTGATACTTTATTAATCCCTGTGGGGAAATTCTTTTGCCCCATCTTGCTTGGCATACAAGTGAGAGCAAGTTGCGGGGTTACAGCAAAGGGGCAGCCATCTTGTGGCACCTGTATCTGCTGAGGTACAGTAAGTGAACCTCTCAGTGAGGTCGACATTTTCTTCGAAGACAAACACACTGCTGATGGCTGTACCCAATGGGTCATTAAATGCCTGGATCTTGGTTTTGATCCAGGACGTTTGCAATCCCAGACATTCAGACTCCTTGCTCAGTCTCTTGAAAACCCCGGTCAGAGCCTCCATTGACTCTGTGAAGATCACAGGATCGTCGGCAAAGTCAAGATTGGTAAATGTTTCCTCACCAACAGATGCCCCACAGTCACTGATCCCCACAACACTGCCCAACACCCAGTCTATGCAAGCTTTGAACAGAGAGCAAGAACACACCCCTGACAAACCCCAGAATCCACTGGAAAGAATGCAGAGGTTCTGCCTGCACTGAACACAGCGCTCACAGTACTGCTGTACAGGCTGGCCTTTCAGGGGGATCCCGGAGTGACATTGGACACCATCAGGAGGAGCCAATCCCCCACGGAACAGCTGCTCCCCAAGTATGGCAGCCGTCAAAGCGACCGCCCAATAACAGGTGTACCTTCCTACAGAGATCTGGCCACTCCCCAGTCTGCGTACCTCAGAAAGTGCCACCACTGAAATGTGAAGTTTATGAAGCTCCTCCGACAGCAGAGGAAGATGGTCATCATGCCAGAGGGACAAGACCACAGATGGACTGCCTCAAATTAGGGCCCGAGTGCAGCCATGCAGCAAGCGACTCCTCAGCACTGCACCAGTTCCGATCCCCGACAGGTCTGACCCCCTTTGGCTCCCCAGTGGTCTTGACTCCTCTGAGGATGAGTGTCTTGAGGGCTTCCTCCTTCCCCTTCATGACGCATGCAGCCTTCCTATGGGCGCCTGTAGCAGAGCTACTCCCGCGGAGAGCAAAACAGCATCCTGTCTGCTGAGTGAAGAATTGAATGTTGGTTGGAGTGCTGATCCTGCCCCCAACCCCAAAGTTTTCCCCTGCAAGTTGGAGGACCCCTTGCAGGGCCGGATGCAGTTTAATGTCATTCCAATAACATCCCATTAGAAAATGGGAGTTTTTCTTGTTTGATTTTACCCTTGACAGACAAAACTGTGAGCACGAGAGATGACAGCCGGTCTAGCAGGCACACAGAGGTGTGCACCCTGGATGTCTGCATCTCACACTGTGGGGTGTTCACCTTTGGGTGCTCGCAGTGGGCTGTGGGTGATCACCTTGAATGTACCACCCAGTTGGCTAATCTCTGCTCAGATGCTAGATAAACAACAAGACTGCAGGTCATGTTCCCCCACATAAAGACAGGAAGGAATAGAGCACCTATGATCAAAACAGAGAGAAGATGGTTCATCCCAAGCATGCTTCAGCTTCTTTAAACTCACCTGCAGATGGTTATCTGTCAGAATCAGGGTGGCCTTTGGGGGCATCTTTCGCTGTCTGCTATGCTCCCCGGGAATGTTCGTGAAAGAATACTGAATACAAATTTCAAAGACTAAAGGGCACTATTTAGTTATGAAGATAGCGGGGGCAAGCAGTCGGTTTTTGCTTTATTAAAAAACGCACAAGGAGTTTTTATTTTGAGATGTGAAGGAAATTGCTGGCTAATTTTATATATCTGACTGAGAAATTGTATTAGCTTTTCATTTTCTAATATTATTCAAAATATTTCCCATTTTGGAACAATTTTTCTGGCCATTAGTCACTGAGCATCAGAAAATTGAAACACCAAAGTCTATAAGGGGAGCCAAGTATTCAAAGCATTAAGGCTGAGATGCCACAAGTCTAGTCTTCATACTGGGTTCAGAATTCTAGACAGCAGACAACCAAAGACTTAAAAAAGAGCGCAAAAAGAGGACAGAAGGTGAGGTCAGGGTATGACAGTCGAAAACAGAGGAGTAAAATGTTAATGGACAATGATATTTAAAGCATCAGAGGTAAGCTTTTAAAACTTGGAGTATTACAGTTCCTTTAAAAGGGGTGACATTTTCAACTAACTGGACAGAGATAAAAGAAACAGATTCATTCCAAGGATATTTTACTCTCCCACACACTGAATACTTTTGTATAGAAAAATATAAGTGCAAAATGAAGTATCTGTGCACTGCTTACCTGTTTCTGCCCCCCCCCCCAATATTCAGTTAATTTATAGTTTTCATTTATTTCATGCATACAGATGTCAGACTGCTTACTCCTGTTTTTCTTTGATTATCAGAATGGCAGAATTGGGGAGAGTGGTTTAGCATGCAACAAAGTTGTGGGAACAAGATCACAATCTGAACAGATTTCTGTGGAAAACAAAACAGAGCTATGCTACCTTTATGTGGCTAATGTAAAAATGACTAAAAGTTAACCCATTTTAAAACAAGTCAATTAGTCTGATCGGGATCAGCTGGGTTTCATTAATTCCAGAGTCGGCAGGCAAAAGCCAGGAGACGAATCGTCACGGAAAGCTCACCCAGATCCAGCTGCTTTTCTGTATATGCCTCCCACTGAATCCATTTTCCTAAAAATGTATTGTGGAGTGGGATCGGAATCCCTTCTAAACGCAACACCCCCCCCTCCCCTTTTTTTTTTTTTTTACAATGTTTTTCCAGCGAGTGGGAGAAAATTTGCATAACTTAAGAGGTCAGGGAGAGTTCAGCAAGAGACACGGGAGACAAGCAAACAGTAAAGTATGTTTGAACAACTATAGCCACTGTGGTTTCTTGTAAAAAAGAAGAAGTAAATAAACACTATTTCGTTTAAGTGCTTTACCTCAGTCCAATAACTTCCACAGGTCTAATCTACAAGCATGATTCTCAGAATTTAAATAAGCACAAATCCAGCCAACTGACCTCATTTAACAACATATCTCAATCAGTGGATTATCATCACTAAACAAATAACTTCACAGGTAGACTTCACAGGTAATCGGCTAATTTTATCTTTTTTTTTTTTGCATTATCCATCCACTAATCTATCTATCTTTCAGTCTTCCAAGTTTTTCATTTTCATAAAAGCTTCAGAAGGGAAATGATAATTTATCTCAGATGAAATTGTCCCATTTTATCATTGTTATTTTGATGGAAAACAGAAACTTCATTTACAGGAACAACAAGAACTGGCCTTATACTGTGGTAACCTGAAATTCACCCAGCTCTCTCCGAGTGCTGGTGAAGTCTAACCAGAACCAGTTACTCAATCCATTAAAATTAAAAAGGAACAGGTAAATCTTATTGGTGGATTTCACAGATCCAGACTGACAGAAAGATTCATTTTATGTTGATTAAGCAGTATTTGGTTTGGAAGAGGGAGTTATTTTGGTTCTTGGTTTAATGTCAGACAAAAACCAGTGTGTGTATTGGTGTTATAATGCACTCTAGTGGCAGAAAAAGAGAATTACACCAGGACCTGAAATTGAGAAATGCCGGCAGTCCTCATTTTATGATAACTTCATAGTGGAACTATACATTATCTTGGAGAAGCTCTAAACCACATTTAAAATGTATAGCAAATTCTGTCAATTTGTAGCACATGACAAATTCCTTGTATATGTGTCTTATAGGAGCGCAAGAATGGATATGAGAAGTCTGAAGAATTGTTCCTGTACTCATACATGTATAGATGGTAAATAAAAGTATCTTATATCTATCTATAAAGCTATAAAATCAATACAGGGTCACCATGAGTCTAGACATCCATTCAAACAACTGCAAACTATGAGTAATTTAGAGCCACCAGTCTCTATAACCATTAACATCTATTTGACACATTGATCCAATGCAGCTTACAGTAGAGGGAAGGGTTACAATGTACATCCTTTCAGACTGTGGACAGAAACCAGGAGCACAGGGAGAAGATGCCAGATCCACACATGGAGTCTGGGTGGGAATTGGACTCCCAGCCCTAGAGGTGTGAAGCCACGATGCCTCTTCATAGTAATTTTGCCTCTTGTTTGCTTTGGAGTGTAATGTTGCTCTGCATTCTTATTTCAACTTTACTTTTAATAGATTTTATAACGCATTTAATCTATGGAGGAGATCATTATCCTTCAGAGAAATGCTTAGAACACAGAAGGCTTGTTTTACCTTGCATATTTGCTTGATTTAGAAGGAAACTTCCAAATGTGAACAGGCATCTCAGTAACTTGTATGGCATATGGTTGTAACCCCAGTGTAACTTATAAAAACTTTCCTCCTGATACACCTGTGCGTGTAAAATCCTTCAGAACATGCCGGGGCTCCTTTGCTGGGGGAGGGGGAGTTAGCTGAAGTGCTCTTTGGACTGTTGGTGCTGCTTGTCCCAGTTCAAGATCCTCTGGAGCTGTTGCTATGACAAAAACCAGGTAACCATTAGGGATGCACTGGAATACGAAGACATTATTCAGAAACACACTGATAATGTGTTGTAAACAAATATTTGTTGTACCCAAAGTGTTGCGTTTTTATTTGGAAAAAAATCAACTCCATGACTGACATGTCAATGTTTCTTCAAATCGATTCACATCACTGTGGATGGACACAAGATATAAATTTCACAAACTAGTGATTTCATTTGTTACAAATTATTTAAAAGAGAATGCTATGTAGTGTAGTCGGCCCACCAAGCTAGCACACAACAGGCAGCAGGCTGAGAGCTGAAACCCCGATACAAACCCAAACCCCTAAACCTATATATCATTGCTGTATGTATTGATTAGCTGTGTGTTACTTCCTTCCATAAAAAAAGTCGAAACATTGAAAAAAAACTGGTTTTGTCTTGTGTGTCACGCCCCTGCATCCCTGCCCCCCCGTTCTTCCCCATTTGCTAATTTGTCCTACCTTTTTTTTCAGCCTGCCTCCACCTCTGTCCTTGCCTGCGACGTGACGCTGTGTTGCTGTTACGTAATTACTGTTATACAGTAGTAATTCATATATTTAGCGAATTGTATTAACGTTAACATCAAGAAATGCAAATGCCCCATCAGTTAAGATTATTCCCTAAAATTGAAGGCTATTTTTCTGTATATGTTTAATATAAATAGGTTGTATTTCCTATGTTAAACAGAATCTTTCGATTTATAAATCTTTTTTTCAGCTTCCGATTTCACCGATTGTTCAGTGTTCCCTAGTTGAAGGGGGGTGCGCATGGTTCAGACAGTTCATAAAACTTAGTTAAGGCACAATAATTGCGTTGCCAATTAATAATAGGTTAGAAAATACAAGTATAAACCACACCCACTTCCGGTCCTGTATCCGAATACAGATACAGATATAGATGATGACGTCGCTGTGCACCTCTAATGACCATGACAATTACAAAAAAAAGAAACATTGACCTACAACTGAGGGGTGTTTGCATTCCACAGTAAACCAAAGATAAAATGTTCTGAGGAAAAGAGTTATAATTTTGTCTATAAGTTGATTTGTGAATTTCAAAGGTTGAGTGGCATTTGTGTCCCACACTACACTGTTAGAAAAAATGGTACCAAAAAAAGGCTTTGTACCTTTGCTTGTCACTGGGGCTGTACCTTCAAGGGTTTGCCAATTGTACCCTAGCTGTAGGTAAGTGAACCGTTTAAGGTACCAATATCGACTCTGAGGAACATGTCCAAGGTATAAACAATGTTAATGTACCCCCAATGATACAAAAATGTTACTCAGTGACAGCAAAGGTACAAATTGCTACTCTTTTTTCTGACAGTATAGATCAGGGACTATGCTAACCATGCTATAGGATTTTTGAATAACCTTCTAATGCACTTGTGTCATAGAGCCAAGGTGCATGATGTCATGAATGTGGTCCGAGAGGAACAAATGGCCGCTGGAATGATGAAGAATGTCACCTGACAAAGCCAGTCAAATATCAGACAGCACACGTAATGACTGGTTATGATTTTTGAATGAAATGCACAAACAGCTGCCCTTTTTCCCACAATGCACTTGGCCTGGCTTTTAACACTGGGAAACCTGCCAAGAGACTTGTATTGTGCTCCTGAGGAGTGGATGGGCTGCATTCATGTGTAGCCTTCTAGGAGACAGTCACAACAAAATAAAAATATTTTATAATTGGCAGTCATGATGTCGGTTTCGATTCTCCTCAGACAACACAAACCACAAAAGAAGTATTTTTTTTTATGTACCCTTAGTTTCTGGGCAAGGTGATTTTAAGCTGCCTCCTTTGAGCTGAATGACTCACTTCCCCTTGTCCAGCAGTCCTGCACTTCTGTCCCCACTCAGCTGGCCTTGGACAACGAGCATTACTCATTCCTCAACTCAAAGTTTACCCCATTTTCAAGTACGTGAAGCCCACCGGGGGGAGAGACAGTCAGGCGTAGACTAGATCCAGCATATTACAATTTCCATTCTCCCAGATGTCAGCCCAGAGCCAGTTCAAATAAACTGCTCTTCCAAACGAAAGGAATTCAGGATTACAAACAAACACCATCCGACTGCGGGCAAAAGACCTCACAACAATTACCTTAAATGGACAATATAGAAGAGCTGTTTCACCAGTGAAATCAAAGCTATGTTACACGGCACTGCTAGACTACAATCAATATATCTGATTTCAGTCAACAAGTGTTAATTATACATTTTGGATAAACTAGTGATTAGCAAGGGGACAACGACATTTATGTATATGTGTGTGTGCAGAATTCTCTGCTGGCATATTGGTCAAAAGTATATTTGAGTGTGATATTACAAGGTGTGTCAGTATTTAAGAGTGTTGCACTGGTCGATTAAAAACCAGCACTGGATTTTTGTCCATACACACTTTGGCCCATCACATACAAACACACATGCCTACGGTGAAATTTGGCAATAGGAGTTATTGGCATAAAAGAATCAGACCCCCCATATCTGAAATCAGTTACTAGCTGTATTGCTAAGCTGTTATATAAGAAAAATCCCCACAGGTGTATTCAACAACAGTCATTTTAAAAATGACACATTTTAATCAAATCGCTATGGTTACACTTATGTACACGGAGCAAGGCACACACCAAACATTTACTCGAAAAATTAATGATGATCTTACAGACAGCAGAAGTAGCAGTCATGCCACACTTAGGTGAAAATGTGGTCCTAAATATACACCAGCTCACAGTAGCTTAGACAGATGCAATCGCACAGGATGAGTTGATACAGGGGAGTCTAATCGATTCAAGAAAAGAAGGTCCTGCCAGCCTCAGTTAATTGATGAACAAATTACAAACCAATAAAATCAAAACACTGAAAACCAATTACAGGTTGCAAAGGTGAATCTGTAAAAGCTTTAATTTGCAGGATTTTATATTTATGTTGTGTGATTTTGGGTAACACTGCTGAAGCCAATCGATTTTCTGGAATTTCGTCATTCCTCTATATTTTCAAAATGATGGTACATTTTATGGCTCAGAAACTCTTTGAGAATTGTAACTTTGATAAAGGCTTGGCTGAAATTCCAAATTAATCATCTATCCATATTGGCCAGGGTAGTGGGTTGATGTGAAATTTGTACTACCATATTTTTTCAGCGCTAGATACTATGTTAAATATCATAATTGTCAATATTAAATGTCAAAGCCACAAACACTACAGAAGTATACCTAAATGCATTCAGAATTCCATTTATACAAATATATAAAATACAAAGAAATAAATACTGATAAATGTCTCTCTTACTTAGCACCCCATTAACACAAAACGTCATGTTAGGAATTAACTTGATATATCTCAAAACCAAGATATATCTCTTAATGCCTGTGTTTACATGTTATACATAGTTCAATATGACTCATGATCAGAGTAGGAGTACGTGGTACATACAGCAATGAGTATGTGTCTGATCAGGCCTTAGACAGCCAGTGACCTTATGGCTTTTGCAGTGTATAGTGCAGTCAGTACAGTGCAGTTACAGTGAAGTGAACAGCATGCCAGTCGAAAGATTATTAGAGTTAAGCGCTTCCACCTTTCATTATGTGACGATAAAAAAGGTTTGAGTACAAATGTTGTCAAAGAGGCTGGGACCAATTGACATTGCATAAAATATTGAGTGACTTTTTCAGTTTTAGTGCTCAACAAGTGATTACCATTTCATCACACTGAAATGTAAAAAACTTGCAGATTTATTCATGATAAAACTCCAGTATCTATTACAAATAACCTGTTTCAAAAATTGAATATTTAACTGCAATGAAAAATTGTATGGAAGAATTAGAGGTTGATTAAACCGATTAGCGGTACAGAAAATCTGGATCTGGAGCGGATCAGAGGTTAAATACCAGCATTTGAACCCTAGAGAAGCAGTAAACGCCTGTCCAGTTCGTGAAACACGTTCAAACCGTGATTTTGCCTTATTTAAAAAAAAATCCTCACAACATCATTTATTATTTGCTGAAATATTACTCAGTTCTTTAGCACAGTTGTAAAACCCCCTCCCATGTATTGCATTTGTATTTACTACAGAGTGTGGCTGCAAAGAGTTTATTTACATTAATGTATGAAATTGTCATATGATGAAAACATCGGAAAAATGTCAATATTGCCAATAAAAATGTTAATAAGAGTCAAAATTGTGTGGGGAAGAGCTGAACAGGAAGCATAAAGGTACGTCTCCGCTTGGTATTTCCGTCTCGTCCGGGATGGGAAGCCGTGCCCAGACCGAGGGGGGAGAGCTGACACGGCTGGTAACCACGGTGATGGCAGAGCTAGTCGGAGAAGAGGCTGGCGAAGGACTGCCTGAGGCTGCGGATGGTCTCGGCCTTGGCCTCGTCCTCGGTGGTGCTGTCGTGGAGCAAGTCCCGGGTGTTGAGGGTGTTGGTGAGGGACCGGGACTTACTGGGAGGACGACAGGCAGGGTGGGTGGTCAATCTCTTCAAACCACCAATAGTTTGACAGAGCACATTTATGATGTTCGCATAAACAAACGTAGTAAGAACTGCTGAAAGAGCAGATGATATGTATAACACTCAAAACCATGTCAACGGGATCTCCTAGAGTGCAATATTCCGAATGGGGCAATATTGTTGCAAAAAAAAACTAAGTGTAATCGATTGATACATTATTTCTGTCCTTTGGCAGACAAGATCTGGTTACTTTCCAAAATCCGTCAAAATCCCTGCTGTATGAAATTGATTTTCAGGTAGTTAAATGGGTTCATTTAATCTTTCACAGTCGTATCCAGCAAGTACTTCAAGTGCTTTGCCCAAAGGCAGCCAGCCATGCTGTGAAATCTATTTAAAAAAAGCGATTTCATTTATGAAAATAAATGATCCTACAGTAACCATGAGGAACTGGTGACATACTTGAGCTGAGGCAAATGCTTCTGGCTGGCTGACGCAGGAGGGAGAAGCCCAGGTTGGAAGGCCTGGCTGGGCGAGGTGGTAGCAGATCTGGCTCGTTTCGGGGACCCCTGAGCTGAGGGTGAAGGGTTACTGGAGGCCGACCAAAGGGCACCTGCAGGGAAATGACACGCGTCAGCATGTAGAGACAGCAAACGTGACATCACAAGCTTTTTAAAAGAACTCTAGAGTACCAACATTTATACAGACATTTAGCATTTGAGCAGAACTCGGATAACCAGCTTATTACCACAGCTACACCTCAGACGATCTCAGATGTTTACATCTTTGCCAAAACACAAAGCGTTTACCCCTTTCTACAGTATCTAAAACTGCTTTAAGGGTTATCACAGACTTAGTAAACCGGATTTATAGAATCATTCCATTTGACTAAACAATTTTAATGATTCAGCTAACTAATTTTCCAGCAGAAAACATCTACCATCTCTGGCTGTTTCTAAGTCATTATGCGATGGCCTTTTGAGAATTTTTATATTCTTTCCCGTGGACAATATATCCACTATCACACAGCCAGATGTTTTGTCTGTTACGGCAGTAAAATTTCCAGTTCAGGAGTCTCCAAGGTTTTGATAACACTCAACAACCTCTTTCCAAGACGGCTCCCTCCGTGTTCTCTTCTGACGGGAGTCAGACGGTCTTTGTGGGAGCTTCCTCTCTAAGGGACCTGTGTGGCTAGGTTCAGCTGGAGGTAGAGCATTGGCTGCTTACCTTGGGCTCTTCTGGGCTGGGTCGTCTGTGGTATCTGACCCTGGAGGAGACATGTGACCATTGCACTTGAGAATGACATCAAACCTCATCTTCCTACAAGCTGATTTCCACAAAGGCTGAATTTAGCTCAAAGCAGCTGTCGCCAGTTATCTTTATCTCTAAATGAGATAATATGCCTGCTGTAACGTTTCCTGATAAATTAATCCAGCCACACTTGATGCTTTGTTATGTGCGTGACGCCCGCTTTGGTGAGAGTCATTCTCATGCCCATGAGTAAATAAGCCATAGATAACTTAATCTTATCTCCATGGGTCTTGGCAAAGCTGCCTCCCCCGTAAGGCACCCGGGACGCATGACAAAGAGGAGGTGAAGGCGGAGACCTTGGCTGAGGCCAGAGGTGATGATGAGGAGTCCGTCAACAGGGCGGCCATTTTGTTGACCACCAGATCCGCGATCAGTTGTCTGTCCTCCTCCACATGCTCCCCCACCAACGGCATGGAGCTGTCCATCACCTAGACACAAGGGCAGGATATTTTGTTACCATTTTTGTCATGTGGATGTTTAATAGAAGCGATTTGGGTTGAGCAGCTGAGTCCGTCTTGGACCTGGAACTGGAAACTTTTTTTCTACATAACCCATCCTATAACAATATGCCATCTATTACCCAAAAATCTGAATGTTCCTCTTCCAAGTTCCATTAATTATCCATTATTTGCAGACACACATTGCTTAAATTACAGTTTAGCATCGCTACTCTTTCATGAGTTATTGTTTATGCGTTATTCACAAGTAGAGTTGACTTTTCTGGTCCCCAGCAGCCTGAAATAGTTTTTAACCTCCTCTTGCAACCACATATCCTGGCCAGGGGGGGCCTGGAGCCAATCCCAAGCAGCACTGGCACACAGGGGTACAGCCTAAATACGACGCCAGTCCATGGGACATCATATAAAACACTCTGGGTGATTCAGGGACACTATGTAGCTGACTATGAGGGCATGTGTGGCTCAGTGAGTCACAGACACTGGGGTTGTGATCAGAATGTTGCTGGTTTAAATCCCAGGGCTGGCGGAGTGATGTCACTATTTGGCTCCTAAGCGAGGCCCTTAATCCCCAACTGCTCCAGGGGTCAACTGACCCTGCTTTCTCAATAAAAGCAACTGCAAAATTAATAAAGTGCAAAGCTAATTAGCTAGAAAAGCCTGCAGTCTTTCTATTAATGAACAGTCTGACAGTAATATCTAAATAGCGCAAGAAATGAAAATGCATTCATTGTAATATTGCTGTAACAATGCATACATCCTAAAAACTGTTTATCTGGTACAGGGCCAGGAGCAGGGGTCATCAGCCTTTTTGAAAATGAGAGCTACTTCACGGGTACGAGCCATACGAAGGGCTACCAGTCTGAAACGCCCTCCTAAACTTCATGTATAATAAACATGTTTTAAATGCTTTTTTAAGATATTGTCATTTTCAAATCTATATAAATGCAAATGTGATTAAAGAAGAATAGCAACAGAATAAAGTTAATTTTAGACGCTGCTCACTGGTGAGTTGAGCTATTTTTAGAACAGGTCCGTAGGCAACTCATGTGGTCCTTGGGGGCATCCTGGTGCCTGCGGGCACCATGTTGGTGACAAAAGTTTCCTTTGGTGTGTTTTCAGCCATCTTTTTTATTTTTATGACATTGCTGCAGTATGGCCACTAGAGGGAGACATTGGGCATGTATTTATTGACAGCAATGACTGGGTGTGCTTTTCAAAAACACAGTACTGTATATGACATCGACAGAGTAGGAGAAAGTTTGACACAGAGCGGGGGGGTGTGTGTGGGGGGGTGCTCAGCTAAATTATTTAATCACAAAGGTCTGTTTATTGGGGGGAAGAATGCAAATTAAATACTGGGGGGTACATGGTTTCCCCGTCCAACCTCCAGATTCCTAAGCCCATGTATAACAAAGTTGTACTTTATATGTAGAAAATTATATGCAAGTTAGGTGTGGGTCAGAGATGGACCACAGTATGTACACATAGTGTAAATCAATAAATCAATCAATCCATCCATCCCATACCACTTAGCCAGTTCAGGGTTGTGGCGTACTGTAAACATGGTATCACTTAATGTACCTTAATGTTCGATATAGTAGCAATGTACATGTTAAGTACAAGTCAGGGCGGTTAGCACGTTAGCACGTTAGCACTGCTGCCTCACATCTCTGGGACCCAGGTAAGAGTCTGCCATGACTCCATGTGTGTTGAGATTGCATGTTCTCCCTGTGTCCTCGTTCAGGAGTCTCCAAGGTTTCCTGGTTTCCTCATTTGGATACACATTCAGGGATCTCAGTGGAATATGCATTCAGGGATCTCATTTGGATACACATTCAGGGATCTCAGTGGAATATGCATTCAGGGATCTCATTTGGATACACATTCAGGGATCTCA
>JAODJU010000062.1:27421885-27438306 GCA_026776725.1 Gnathonemus echidnorhynchus | reverse complement strand
TGGATACACATTCAGGGATCTCATCTGGATACACATTCAGGGATCCCATTTGGATATGAATTCAGGGATCCCATTTGGATACACATTCAGGGATCTCATCTGGATACACATTCAGGGATCCCATTTGGATATGAATTCAGGGATCCCATTTGGATACACATACAGGGAACCCATTTGGATATAAATTCAGGGATCTCATTTGGATACACGTTCAGGGATCTCATTTGGATATGAATCGAGGGATCTAATTTGCATACATATTCAGGGATCCCATTTGAATATGAATGCAGGGATCTCATTTGGATACACATTCAGTCTTTCAATTGAGGCATTATTTGATCTCTGTTTTCTGTCAACATATGAATTATTTTTGTGGTCATGTCTGATCGAATTTTTGCCCACAGCTGACCTGCCCCCCTCACACAACCTGTCTACTCAAGCTTTTCATCACAAAGTGCTGCTAGTGTGATTTTATAAAACTGAGCCAGTCAGACCCCAGTCAGGTATGGCTGTGGGTAATGTTACTGTCTAGGCACCAGATCTGTCCAAACTATTGCCTGACTACCTGAATTCATAACTCACAATTTTATCCAATTGTAGCATCTAGAACAATTAAGGCCAAGCATGTAAGCGTATTGCGGCAGGAATTACATTGCAGGGCTTACAAACCCTCTTACGGATTTAAGCTACAGTGCTCCATGCTGCCTGTGTGGTAAGTGGTCATGAATATTTGAGAAACGCACCAAACACAAGGTGGCACAGTAGCTTAGTGGAAAGGACTACTGTCTCACACCTCTAGGGTTGGGGGTTTGAATCTGATTGCTGTTTGTGTGTCCTCCCCATGTCATGTGGGGATTCTTCAGGCAGCCCAAAGACACTCAGTTAGGTTTACCGAAGTCTCTGATTTATCCATCCTGCTTTTGCTCTGTCCTCAAATGGACTGACATCCCATCCAGCGTGTGACCCATTACTAGCCTAAGTGGTTGGAATATGGATGGACAGTATAAATATGTATGATGCTGCTGTCATATAAGCACCCGTGACACTCAATAAGGGATGAAGTCATTCATGAAACTGTACACAATGATCATCAATACTGAGCATACAGCTGGACTTTAGAGCTACACACTCAATTTTATTGTGATTGAGAAAGATTTAAGTGCAGGATTCACATAAAACCTAAGCATTTATTTGTTCTGTATGGGAGATTTCACAAACACAGAACATCGTCGCTAAGATGAATGTGAGGGGGGGCTGGGACAGGGCTATTATCTGCATTGTTGCAGTTATCTTTCATTCCCAGAGTTTTGTATATATATCTCATATGTTTTCTGTTACTCCCAACAACACAAACTAAAAAGTTTTGCCAGCTGTTGTAGTGAGAGAGCCAGTGACGCACATCTGTGTATCTTATTGGGCACGACTCTTTGTGTGTGTGTGTGTGTGTATGTGTTTAGGGGTTGTTGTGGCTGTATATCAATAGTTCTGCATCGATAGTTCTATATCGATAGTTCTTTTGACCATATTTCCTTTTCCCTCCGTTGCATGTTCCCCTGCCGTGGCCCAAATCTGGCTGATATCCTATTAAATACCCACATTATGTGGTTCTATCCACGGAGCCCTTCCTATAATGAAATATACAATGAGACCATGGCATGTAGTTCATAATGCCACAGGTAGGGGGCACAGTGGATCAGCGGGTAGCACGGCATGTCGATGTCGGAATGGGATGACATGCAGGTAACTTAGGAGAGCACGGGAATCAGCCAGCTCGAACCGCACATCTACACCGGACTAAATATAGACTTTGAGGAGAAAGCAAACAGACCTCGATGATGTAGTCCTTGCCGTCTTTCCCATGGACGGCTTTCACCGCGCAGATGTCCAGACCTCCGAACATCTCAGCGCAGGAGTCCACCCACAACCGGTACCTGCATCCCAGCAATGTGCCCACGCATCAGTCACCTGTCTTATTAATGTCTAAGGATGCAACTACCAGCTATTTTCACCTTTGAATATTCAATTTTTTCCCCAATTATTTGAATTTTTGCACAACATCGTCGCTACCGACATTTTGAAAATGCTCCCATTCTTCAGGGATCTTTCGGCACCCTCGAGCGCTACCAGGAACACCGTGTTGACTCATACCCACCATCTTTTCTGTTTAGCTACTCGTGTGTTACGTGTGTTTCCTGCGAGAAGAGTTGTACTGGCGCCACGTGATGGTCAGAATATGAACTGCACATGAATTTTGAATACTAACCACTTACTAAAACGGGGATTTGTCTTCTCAGATCTTTTTTACATTCAAATTGTTCAAATATTTGTTGTAGTACTAGCAATGCCCATTTTCTATGGAACCCAAAGAAGAAAAGTATTAAATATATATTTATTGGGATGTTGAAAATTGCGAGTCCAATAAAAGCTTTACAATCCTTAATGAAGAAATATGTAGAACATACAGAAGTAAGATTCGTTTTTCGTGATAATCCACGAAAAGGTGAAGCCTGAGAATAGACACTGCAGTATGACCTTAAAACGGACTGAAATACTCGGCTGAAACACTGAAATACTTGACGATGGAATTGCTGACCTGTCCGTCATTGCTATCTGCTCCAGCATGGCGGAGCCCGTGTTGGCTTTCCAGTTGCCAGAGATGGACGTTCTCCTGAAAAAGGCACGAAAAATGTTTAAAAATCTAACCGGTAGAAAAACTTACAGAATAATCCTTCTTTTCTGCTAAAGGTCCTTTCTGTACATCTTCTTTTCTGCTCATCCAGTTGAGGATCACAATGTTAATTGTACACATCTCTGAATCTCTGACAGTCCATAACTTCATTGTCTTAAATACATATCATAATATATCATGGTGATTGGAAACAGACTATTACTCTCTGCTGTTATTTTTACCAGAACCAAGATAATGAAGGAAAGAGTCCAGGAACAGTGAGTAATGTTATGTTGGTTCTTTTGCTCGGTGCCCAGTCTAATCGTAGCTGATATACAATCTCAATGTAAGCCAAGGCCCTAACTGCAGCTTAATCTTCTCTGATAGATACGCATTTTAGGAGGCAGCCCAAAGAAAGCAATCCAAAGCTACTTCATCTCGTGATGAAAACCAACTGTTCACATTCGCCAAGTTTAAGCATACCTGGTGTATGTCCACCTCACATTGTTTGAAGGTGGGGCAAGATGCAGGTCAACACAGCTTTTGCTTAAGCAAAAAGTGATCAGATACTGTACATTATTTTAATGATCAATTATGGGAATAATACGTAAGGGATTCGAACCAATTCAGGCAGGGCTGGTGAAGCTTCTGTACTGAGTTAACCAACAATGATGAGAAACGTTACATTTTATCAAGTGGGTTGAGACTCCTCAAGCATGGTCAAAAAAAAAGTTACATCACTTGTAACACAAATACATGTTCAATCCAATTATACACTCAGTGGTCAGTTTGTTAGGTAACAGTTAAAGTGATTAATTGTCATTTTTGACACCACAGCAAAATGTGTCCTCTGCATTTAACCCATATGTGACATAGCAGGGGGCAACAATTATTTAGCCCCCAGGGACATGGGGGCAGTACTGTGCTTGGGGTACCTCAGTGGTACCTTGCTGGTCAGGGACATGAACCAGCAATCTTCCAATCACATGCAGGCTTCCCTAACCATTAGGCCACCACTGCCCCACCTGTTTGCTAACGGAAACAAACTAACAAACTAACAGTTTGGTGCCATCATGTGGCAGCAACTAAACAATCACAGCATGCAGGTGGGCTACAGAGGTTCACGTATTGTTTTCTTAAGCATCATGATAGCTACTCTACCTAGTCTGAAGGGTTTCGGTTATTGGGTGATTATTGGAGCCAAGCATGATGGCTCCAGTATCCCAGAAACAGCCACCCTCCTAAGATTCTCACACACAAAAGTGTCAGAAGTTTACAGGGGATGGTGTGAAGACATCAGAGAAGAGTGGTCAGCTTCGTCAGAGCTAACAGGAAGGTCACTATTGCAAGAACAGGGGTCACCAACTCCAGTCCTGGAGAGCTACTATCCAGTAGGTTTTCTATCATACCCGGCTTCTGATGAGCCACACCTGGCCCTGGTATTTACCTGAGAACTAGTGTGGCTCATCAGAAGCCAGGTAGGATAGAAAACCTACTGGATAGTAGCTCTCCAGGAATGGAGTTGGTGACCCCTGTGCAAGAACAATGTCTAAGTAGTGGTGTGCAAAATAGCTTCTCTGAATGCAGAACTTGTCAACCCTAATAGTGGTTCTGCAGGAAAATTGGGTCCTACTAGGTACTAGTGAATTAATAAAGTGACCAGTAAGTATGTATGCACTCAATTTTCTGTTGTAATAGAGAAAAAATTGGGGCTTCATTCATTTCCAGAGAATCAAGATAAGGGCAAAGTGGATTTGATGAGTCAAACAGTTATTCGGCTAAATTAAAATGGGCCTGGGTGGGGGACTGGGGACACAACCCAGATGACTAACTGATGTGTGCAGCTCCCTTTCATTCTGCTCTGCAAACTGCTATACTTTCACACAGCTGTGTCGAGTTTAAGGGACAGATGCTGAAATAGCAGCCATTTGATCCTTACATGTAGGCCTTGTAATTGGTGCCGATCTTCTGGATCCTGATGTCATACTTGGAGTCAACATAGGACTCGGTGGTCGCGTACGTTCTCGCCAACGCCACCACACTGGTTACATCCTGGAAGTCCTCGCGGTTCTCGACTTTGATCTGGCGTGGAGATTTGAGAAAGAGGCTGGAGAAATTCTAATGCACTATTAGTTTAGGAAACTATTAAAACGCTATTTGTGTTCGCTTTGACAGTGACACAAAAAGGATCAGGAACAGGAAATGAGACAGCAGAATTCGTCTTTGAAGCATTGTCCTAAACTGGATTAGAAGCAGGCAAATTAATGCTTGGCCCCAGACACAATTATAAAAATGCAATTCTTAAGCTTTGAAAGAACGTCATGAGTTACACGAAGTCATGTTCTTTGTGCGTTAAACACGTTCTACCACAATTACTGTATACACACAGATTGATCTGTACTGCTTTACATCCTGAAACTGCGTCAATGATTTTCTTCTTGCCTGTATTTATATGTGTCCATAAACTCTCAAAAAAACCTAATTGTAAATAAAATCAGAGCACAGAAGTCATACAAAAATATTTGCCTTTGCCCTTTGCTATAAAATTCTCAAGCACTGCAAAAAACAGTTGAAAGAATTAAGTATCATTTAGCATCTGGAGGTATAATCCTTATTTGCTAATTAGGAAGTTATGTTTATACATGTCTGGAACTTGTTACCCAGTTACCAAGTGGTGATCTGTTACAGTATCTCCTAATTTAGAGGAGAAAATACATCCATCCATCCTCCATAACCACTATTCAGGAGAAAGGTCAAAGAGAGCCTAGAGCCCAGGACGCACGAAGGACAAGGCAGGGGACACCTTGGACGTGATGCTAGTCCCTCACAGGACAGGCCAGAAGAGAGCCACACGGGCGTGACATGCAAAGCCCAGATGCAGGGCGGGGCTTCCAGTGGGATATGAACCCACAACCTGTGACCCTACAGTGCTAATAATAGCCAAAGTGTGATTCAGTAAAGCTGGATGAAAAACCACAGAACACTGTGCCACAGAGTCTGATATTTACTATATATACCCAGGTTTATTCCCACTGTTTTTCACTTATCTTATTTTTTACACTATATGTTGTAAATGATGATGTCCATCACTGCACCTTATGCTCTCTGTTACACACGTCCTGTTTGTTTTCTGTATGTTACACCAGGGACCAGAAGGTATGAAATTTCATCTCACTATGTACCTGTTATATAGCTCTGATGGCAATAAACGGTACATGATTTGAATCGATCATCCAGTCGAGTTGGGCGATTGTGATTTATGTATACATCTGAGATTGTGATTTATGTATACATCTGAGATTGTGATTTATGTATATATCTGTCTCATTTGATATGGCTTCTCTGTGTGCAGGTGGTTGATGTCTTTAGATTTAATTTCTTCACTTGTTTATTCAGAATGATGTGGCTCTCCCCTTTCCTCTGCCCCACCCAAATACCTAATAAAGACTCAGGTTGGTTCAGTTTCCACTGGCTCTCTACCCCAAAAGCGCTCAGGCTTTCCCACCCATTTGTTTGTGTAAAGCCTGCTGTTCCCGGGGACGACCTCCGCCTCCGCACCTCCACAGCCCGTAGCCTCTCGCCTAAACAGACTGGGGGCCAATCGTATCTAGATCTGAATCAGAGCGCTGCGGCAGAAGTCAGCGCTGTTTTTGTTTATCCGTACATCTGTCCACCAACACTATCACTGCGATGAACAATCAAAGCTTGCTGCCCACCAATAAATCGAGTGGGGGATATATTTATCTGGACAATGCCTGTAGATCAGAGACATAAATCAGGGAATATTAAAATATGAAATGGCTAAGAATACTTTGTTTGCTCTTCTGGTGAGCGCCAGACCCCCCCTTGGAGCCTACATGATTTGAGGGTGGGGGCCGTGTGCGGTGACATGCACCCGATGCTGTGTTTACTGTGATATCTCCTCGGTATCCTCACGCCCAGCTTGCACGGAGTGATGTCACGGTTCGGCAGCCGTCCAGGGCTGAGGTCATGCATGCTGTGCCTGCTGCTCGAACCCAGGAGGTGGGGGAGTGACATCATCGGGGCGCGCCTTGGCTGCAGCGTCTTACCTTGCCGATGCCGGCGTGTGCGTGGCCCATCTTCACCACCACCGGGAAGGAAGACGAGGAGATCTGAAAATGATTCAAATGTAAATAACGCCAGTTATCACTATGTTCATGTATTTTTGTAAGGAAAAAACACAGAGATACTGTTCCTTTTTTGAACTGTGACATGGTCATATGGGGTGACCTTTAATTGTTTGTATGGTGCCAATCATATGGGGTGACCTTTACAACAACAACAAATTTATTTTTGTATAGCGCGTTATCACATTACATCGTCTCAAAGCGCTTTACAGCATCCCCACCCAAAGCCCCCAGTGAGTAAGCCATAGGCAACAGTGGCAAGGAAAAACTCCCGAGAAGGAAGAAACTTTGGGAGGGACCAGACTCAAAGGGGGAGCCCATCCTCCGGGGGGCAGCAGAGGAAGCCCTAACCCTAACCCTAACCAGACTCAAAGAGGGAGCCCATCCTCCAGGGGCTGGCAGGGAGAGTCAAATCGGAGAGATGGCTAAGTGCCAAGTCACACTGTCTGAGTCATAACTCAGGGTGACCTTTAACTGTGCGCACAGTGCCAGTGACTCAGGGTGACCTTTAACTGTTCACACAGTGCCAGTCACCCAGGGTGACCTTTAACTGTTCGTACAGTGCCAGTCGCCCAGGGTGACCTTTGGCTGTTTGTACAGTGCCAGTCATATGGGGTGACCTTTGGCTGTTCGTACAGTGCCAGTCGCCCAGGGTGACCTTTGGCTGTTTGTACAGTGCCAGTCATATGGGGTGCCTAGGGGTGACCTTTGGCTGTTTGTACAGTGCCAGTCATATGGGGTGACCTTATGAGAGCCATTAAAACTGTGACACAGTGACACTATTAGTTTAAATCCTAAAGCTGAATTTTGAAACCTGGCTGGAAACAAAAGAACAAGTATTAAAGGTGTATATCAAGTCATAATTCTCAGAAATGGAACAGAAGATCATTTCTGAATGAGTTTCTTGATATAAATATTAGTATTATAATTTATTTGTTATATCATTAAATGTACAGAAACAGCATTTTGATTAATGACTGGGCCCAAAAGCCAGGATTGGTCCGCCTGAAAAGGTAAACTGCAATGATATAAGAAAGAATGAAAAATAAGCAGTATGAATGTGTGTTATTCACTTCAACTGAATTATTTTGTTTTATATAACACCCTCCCCAATACATTTGTCTGAAAGTGCAGTTTATCTGTACAGAAATAAAAGGAGAGACTAGTAAAAAGCCAAACTGAAGTTAATGATCACTGATCAATAATCACCACAGTGAGACTAGATGATAGACTCCATAAAAAAGTATAAAATTATCCATGCAGTGACATGGTGAGATGGGTTTGCTTGACAGCAATTTAGCCTCAGACACCGATATACTCATAAATTGCTTCAGGAAGGCGACCCCATTATGGCAGAGTAAACTGTGTGGACAGTAATGACCTGGAGTGGTACTGAGTGACTGTACATCACAGCCTTCTGACCCTTGACCCCTGGGGGGCAGGATGAGATTTTACAAGGAACCTGGCATGAATTCCCAAATCTGGGAATTTATCAGAGTCAAAAACCAGTGTTTCAATAAGCAGTGTGTGTTAAAGAATTGGGGTTTGGCAACCCAATGTCCTGGTTAAAACTGCCCACTGTGGCTCTATCAGATCTAGCCATCATCCCCTGTATCTGACTGGTGAATTCTCTCCTGCCCCTTCACCACCTTAGCTACTGTGGGGTGAGTGTACTGGCACAGAATGGCTGCCGTCACATCATCCAGGCGGGGGCTACACAGTGGTGGTGGCTGAAGTGTCTCCCCATTGCCTCTGTAAAGTGCTTTGGGTATCTTGAAAAGCACCATATAAATGTAACTGTCATTCATTCATTCAAAGTCAAGGTCCCCCTTGCTAAAAAGAGACATCATTAAATGCTTTCTACGAAAAATCTGGGTTTTACAATCATCTGAAACAAAAAAAAAGCTATTCAATTTGATTCAGTGTTTAACAGAGACATCTATATGAAGCTTTGTATTAATATGATTTAAGATTTGTAGTAATATACTATGTATAAATGATGCCCACCTAAATGATTTACGTTTTAGGCTAGACTTTGCACTAGCTTACCTAATCCTTAAATGCCTTATGAATAAAAATCCTTATATCATCTTAGGCTGAATACCTTCAGCAGCATTACCTCTGCTTCTCCTTAGAAACAAATCAGCCAGGCAAAGCAAGAACTGTAGTCATCATTTATATATAGTATACAAATACAAAGATAAGTATTGCTCAAGGCAGGTTGCAGAATCAACATGTACTTCATCTGGAGCACATAGTGAGAAGCCTTGAAGGAGGCAAACATGGTCCGAATGCGACTTTATTTGACTCAGCAAACCAGTAAGGGAGAGGGAGACGGGTCACTGGTGACACTGAGATTATGGCTAAAATTATTGGGCTCTTCATTTGTTCTGAGCAATGACTTACTCTTTAGTTCAATATATGCATGTGCAGTTTTATTTACTTACTACTTAGGTATCATATTTTTAGCTAATATAAAATATTTTCAGTGCAACATTTCCATGTTGAAGAGTCAGGATTTCAATGGTCCCTGTGACCATAGAAGTAAATAAACATTGTTATAACTATCATTTTAAGACAACTAAAATTAAATAAATCAAAAAGAGCAAAAGTATTTCAAACCACATGCAAAACCCCCTAAGTACTACAGAAATAAAAACTAAAAAAGCTACATTTCTTTTCATCCAGAGCTTCTGTCAGTACCCAGATACTTTCAAAGCAGTTTCCCCTTAATGTTAACTTAGGCAGGAATCCTGGAATCCTTCTTGTGCAAAATATTAATTTCAGGATTTTTTTTTTTCAGGAATGTTTTTATTTGTTTTCCTTTCAGGGCAGAACATTTTCTATGAATGACACAATTCACAGGGCAGCAAAACGCCATCATTCAAAACCCTCCATTAAGGTTTCATTTGCAATGTTTGTTGCGTAACGGTGTCTCACTAATAAGCGTAAAGAATGACTAAGCACATGGGGTGACTTCTTCCATAGATTCTGTTTACTGTATGATGCCAGGACACAAAATTAATAAGAATTCCTCATTGACATCACTCGCTGTTATGCCACACTTTTTGCATTTAGAGAAATCTTCTGACCAGGACCAGATATGAGGAAAACACTACACTCTTCCTGACTATTAATTTGAAGAAAAAAAAAAGGCAGTTTCTTTTAAAAGGGAGCTTTAACATTTTGGTTACCTTCTGAATCCAAAGAAGTCTCTGCAAACAAAGAGTAAGTCCTGGAAAAGGCACGGATCTGCATTTATGCCCGCATAACGCATTTTGAAAAATACAGTAACAGATTGTTGTATGTAAGTCTTTGCCAGCAGTGATGTGATACTCGTTTTGATAAAATGCTCAGGTTGATACAAAACAAATCTACTTCTCCACTGGTCAGTTAGTCATCCCGGGAACAGATGGTTGCACCCTCCGTTGATAGAGGTCTGGCTGTTACCGCAGCCTTCCCTCTGATCAATGAGCGCCAGGGCTGCGAGAGGATTAATGAAGTTAAACACATATTATAAGTGTAACAGAAGTCAGTGTCCATCCAGCCACAATGCATGAGGAAGAGTCTGTCACCAACCATGTTGGGCATTCACTTGAAGTAAGGCAACGACAACATATTTGTGATTAAGGTGCCCTTGCACAGGTGCTCTGGAGGGAAAGCAGGTCTCCACCATCTTTCTCACCTGACATCAACGTCAATATGAGCAGATCTCTAAGCTTGAAATTGTGGAAATTCGTGAAGCTCCTTATAAGCGACAACAGAAAGACCAAACACTCCCTCTGCTCTGAAATATCATTCCCATCGAATGGCGAAGAGCTTCATCAGCTAAATCGATTTCCTCAGATGAATAAGTTCGCCCTTGGGGCATGGAAGGCTGAAAAGGGAAAAAGTTTCAACATCCTCTCTGAGGGAAGCGCCGCTGGCAAGGTAACCTAAATCTTTACAAAGTGAAATCATCTCACACCATTTCACCGTGTACTAACGCGGCTGGATTTGGACAAATCCAAGAGCAAAATAATAATAACAATTAGATCATTTCCTGGCCCAGATCACAACCTGAGGCTTTGAAATTCGCCCTTTAAAAAGTCTTGTAACAAATCAACAGCAACGATACTTCAGAAAGAGATTATAACTGAACATGTATGATTATATTATGAATATTCTTATGTCAGAGCAGATCTTCATGCATCTACATGCACCCTACACCCCAGGCGTCTGATTATGAGATTCCGATCTTCTATTTTGTGGAAACAATCTTAATAACTGTACCAGGCAAACATAGAATTTTCTAGTAATTTACTGGAAAATTCATAGTTACTGAGCATAAATAAAAAATATTTACCATTATATATACACATATAGTTATGACGAATGATCCTGATCTAATTGCCTGAAACAGGGATCTACAAATCATTTCTTTCATTTAACCTGACGATATACAAGGAGTCCGATTTCAAGATTCCGCTCCTGGTTCGGAAAGAGTGATATACTTGGGCCGGCTGTTAGTTGGCCAGCACCATTAATGGTGATCGTTTACAGAGGCTGACATATTCAAGACTCCCCTGTAAAATGGTTGTTGCGCCTTTAAACCATTCAGTTATATGCTCTTCATCCAACTCATAAGGTACGTAAGCTACCATGGATTAAGAATTACTAATCGTAGAAATAAAGAGCAATGAAGGCTAAGACAAAAAAATGTGGCCAGAGTCTCTTTTCAGCATGGCGGTTTATAATTCTGGAGTGATATAACTGATCACACCTCAGTTTGGAAGAGAGATGCGGTTATGAAATGTTGTTATGACATTTGGGAACATTCCGGCTCCTGGGCCACTTCCACTTGCCCACAGCCTGTGGCGGCAGGACTCATTAATGTGTCTGACCCCGAGAAAACACCTTCAATGTGCATTTCAGACCAACAGGCTGATATTATTTTCAATTAACGGGCAACCGCCAGAAACATAAATCTCTGTCCAAAACAAGTTCAAGCTGCCACAAGTAAACGGTCATTGACGCTGTGAGAAGACAGTCCCCGTTTATAAATTTTTTTGATTTTTAAATAATTTTTATATCTTTTGCATTTATCCCTCTAAGCGTACACAATAAAAAGAAGCTATATAGTACCCAGTTTCCTGAAATAGGCTGTTTTTTTTTAAGAATAATTTTCAAAGTCCCAGGTTTATATGTTTCCTCTCTCTTTGTATGCACTGTTATCTCAATCATGCTAAATCTTCTTTATGGGAGAGCTGGGGGTGAAACAGCAGCTGGAGACTGGGAAAACATGCTTTAGCACATTTACAGTAATATCTTGCCACTGCCTATAAACGTGTGGAATCCAGCTCCATGGCTCTCTGTTGCTGTTTATAAATGTAAAATAATGAGTCAGTGGCTGCAGCTTCCATTATCATCTCATAATCAGAAATGTGCTCATGCCTTTTGCTCTGACTCTAAATAGGGCACGGTTTTCAGCACAATTACCCTCAGGACAGTGAGATCTTGCATGGCTTTTCATATCAGATTCTGTTGTTCTATTATCCCAAAATATACATAGGTTACGACACTCTCATCAGGCATAACGGATCAAATCGAGACAAAACAAAACAGAATAAGTATCACTCATCACAACAACTAACGAAACTTAGTTGATGTACCAAACCACATCTGATTCACTCTCAACTTTCAAGAAAGACCTCAAGACCTTCCTCCTATCCATTCTGGGAACGTTTCTGCTAGCTGTACACTGCTGTCCTGCTCCACGATCCCCTAGCCGCTCTCCTGTATACCCTGAATGCTGTTAGCGTTCCACTTCTCATTTGTGTAGCTGTTTTATTGCTAAGTTTGTACATACTACATAGCTCTTGCGTCTATGCTACTTACATTTGCTACTGGTCACTCATGTGAAGCTTAGCCTAGCCGCGCTTAGCCTAGTTGGCTCTCTGACAGCGATATATTATCTGCCTCGCCTGTAAGTCTGCCAAATAAATAAATGTAAATGCAGTGTTAAAGGGAGACATGCTGACTGTGCCTCACCCAAGGCTAATTATGCTCTCCGACGGGAGAGTCGACACGGAGCTGCTGTGGTTGGCGGATGTGGATGTATTGTTGTGGATGTGCTGCTATTCTCAGTCGGTTCCTCCTCAACCAGGCTGCTTCTTAACCTGCAAACTCCATGCGCATGTAAAGCGGGGGAGGGTATGGCGTAGGCTGGAGTCATTGACAAGCTCCACCTTCCACCTCCATCCAGTTTGTTTACAATTATACATATAATTATACAATCTTCTGTTCGTCTCTCGGCCAACAGACTCCATGCCCAGATCTTATGACCCCATGTATCACACCTGATCCTCCATCTTAGTTCCCTGCTTGGTCCTGGCTTCCTCCTGCCCATTCTCCTCTCCCAAACCCCTTCAAAATGACCCTCTTCAGTCATCCCTTTCCCAAAGGTCAGGGGATCATGTCTTGTTGATATAACTCTACAGGGTTGAGCACATGTATCTTATGGCTGATTGACTTCCAGGAAAAAGGCGAAGGACGGGCGGCCGGAATTCATTTTGACGATGACTTGCGCTAGATGGATCTGGTAGATTTATCTGAAGCCATCTTCTTATGCCAGCTGAACGAAAACGAATTAAAGGCCTGGGTGACTGGGGGAGCTGTCCGCCATGCTGCTGTACGTTTCTACTCTTCAGTTATTTGCGTTACGAAGTCGCAGCTCGACTGTAGAAATAAACCAACCCCCGGACTTCTTAAATCACCGCACTGCATAAACAAAAGTGTTTAGTCTGACGCTTTCATGTCAGAATTTAATCCTGAGACGTTTATACAATTGTGGCCTCGTTTTTCTAGTGCCTGTAAAACTGAAGTGAGCGGAAAATGTATTTGACCGGCACTGGTCTGGAAGTTAGTAAGTCACCAGCCAGCTATCCCAGGCCATAGTAAACACACAAACCGTAAAACGTGACAAATGTTTCCAGCCTCTTCCAGTAAAAGCCTGCATGCGACATGTAGATTTTGTGGCCATAACACTTAACCGGATCAGAACCACCTACGGATGTTTGTGATGCTTACAGAACACAGCCTGGATTCACCAAGACTGTTAAGTTAGAATAAAATAGAATAGAATAGAATATCTTTATCGTCATTATACATGAATCACAAAATTCTGTGTGTATTTCCACCAGGTGTGTGCTAACCTAATTAAAACTTGATTCTTTGACTGATGTTATTACATTTTACATTATTCACATTTTACATATTTAGCAAGTGCCTTTGTCCACAGCGACATACATTAGTACATTACAAATATACAAACTGTTAAGGAGTCTATGTATAAATGCAGCTAGGAAAAGCTTCCAATCCAATGCCCAATTTCAAGTGCAATTAGTACTTGAGCAGGGGCTACACAACAACTTCTAACAAAACAAGATAATAATATGACTATTCAATGACCAAAAGACCAATGGGGGAACATAAAGAGGCATCAGGCTAGTATCTAAGCAAGTATAATTTTCTTATATTTAGATAAAATTCTAATTTCATTAATAAACTGACTAACAGCACATCTTATGTACAAGGTCAATTTGATTGCATTTGGGCATATTATCTTATTTTAGCAAATCTTACCAAGTACAATTTTCTTACTGCAATGGCAGATAATTTAGCTCATTTTAGGCCATCTTATCGCAAAACAGAAACAGTTTATCTTAAATTTGAAAGGCCATTTGCAGTGTGGAGTCTGATGATCAGACACGAGTTGATAGCTCATTCCACCATCAACAACCACACAAAGCCAATCAAGCATTTAATAAGAATGCTGTACTGGTCTGTATAATCTGCTATTTCGTTCACCACTTGCCTCAATTATTGCCATCAAATTAACTCTTAAATTTTATTAAATTTGTTCCACTTCTGCCCGCATAATTTCACATGAGCCGGTGATAAATGTAATATAAAATTTATTACTTATCAATGCAAATCAAGAGTGCACAACAATTTTATTACAACGTTCATTCTATAGCTGTCATTTTGCAAATGGTTTCTACTTATTTTATCTACAAGCAAGAAAGAAACACCTTCAGGAGTCTGCATCCCTGCTTCTGACTGTGAATTCATGACTGATTATACTATTTCAGGCCAACTGAACAGTATTAATTATTACAGGATTTTATTAAAGCCAGTATAGCAGTCAGTGCACGACTGCTTTGATAAATAACTTGTAAGGTAGGACTCATTCTGGAAGTGAAGTCAGAGTAGGATACGTGAACATTTTAACACCCAGGTCAGGTAAGACATCACTTCACCTAGACCACACGGCTTTGGATCGAGGAGAGGGACTCAGAACACGCAAACCGTGCCTCTATGAAGCTGGGCCGAAATCGGACCTACAGACGAGCATTATTAATGCAGATAAAAATCTTACATGAACAATGTTTACATGAGACCCGCATTTCCATAAGCCAGCATCAGCTCTATCAGTGTTTGACAGCAGTTTGGGAGTTTGATTCTCATTCGTAAGTCTTCACTTGATTTACATTTTTTTACAGATCCATACCCAAAGGAGGGGGGGGGCAGCTTCACAAACCAGGTTGAGTCAATCATGTGGGGAGCTTTTCTGCTAATCAGGTTTCTCGTAATGCCTAAATTAAACCTTAAACATGTCTTGTCTTCAATGATGTACGAATCTTTTGGTCCAGAGACCTTTCTCACTGCTGTAAGGAAAACCGCTTTGCAATCTCAGCTACCCTCATTGCTATTTTCCACATTCTTCTTGTTGTTTCCACATGAGGCCACAACAGGGATGAAACACTGATTTGTTATTACGTCCCGGGAGCTTCTCAAAGATAGATTTATCGTCCACATCACCCTCACAGCTCCTACTGCACTCATGAGCAGACCCAGGTCCCTAGGAAATTAACACTATTCTACAAAACAGGAGGCTGTACAAGATACAAGGTTCTCACATTTGGTGCAGCTCTTTGTTTCTACAAAGTGGTCTAGTTTGTATAGAGGCGTCACAAGGAACAGTTACTAAAAAGCATGATGAGCCTAACTTTACACTTTTCTAATGAAAGACGTTAACCCTGTACAATAGCAGTAATTACAAACCCTAATGTCGCTCCTCTGAGTGAAGTTAGAGAGCGGCTTCTTTATTTAGGGTAACCAAGGAGGTCGAAAGGCTGACATTCATTGTTGTGTTTGTTTGACATATGGATGGATGTTTTAGAAGTAAAAGTAAAGTGATGTTTTTACCTACCCTCCTCATTAGACACTCAAACATCCTGATTTAGAACGGGTGAATCACAGAATCAAGTTTGTGAGCATAATTTGTTTATATAAGGGACAACCCTGTAGGCCTCTCTATGACCATTTAATTATATTTTAACAAGCAATGCAAACATCTCTATTTCTATTGAGTTGGCTGCTTATAAGATGTCTGTTACTTAAATATGTATGCAAAACAACAATAAAAATTACTTTAAAAAAATCATAAGTAAATTAAAAATGATATTGCTATGTGTGATATTGGCGGCTTGTGCTCTAAGCCTGGAGCCCATCCTGGGAATGTCAGGGCACCAGAGGGGTTTGTAGGGCAGGAGCCCCTTCAC
>JAODJU010000062.1:27410704-27421486 GCA_026776725.1 Gnathonemus echidnorhynchus | reverse complement strand
TGAACAGCGATAGGAAACCTGGGCTGACCCGCAAATCACACACACACACACACACACACACACACACACACACACACACACACACACAGACACACGAGGCCACAGGGTTATCCAGTGAGCCTCCATGCCACTAATGTACAAGTAAATAAAACTGTACTGACGAATATTACTATTACATATTTGAAATCCCATGTGTTCCTAAATGATCTATTAATAAAAACACAACAGGAGTTATTTTTCATTCCCCCGTGGGGAGCTTTGCCAACAAACACACTGTGAATCAGAGCAGTCTGTCCAGCTAGCTGTGCCCACTGTTGGCAGGGCGGCTGCTTTCATTCCGTTGGCCATTATCTTCACGGCACTTTGCTAGTCAGCTGAAAGATATTTCCTCTGACTCATCCCTGTCACTCGCGTGGCTGCTGCCAGGCCAGCATCAGACACCTCCTGCCTCTTCCAGGGGCCGGCTGGATCGCTCCGACATTACGGTCCCGCACCATAACTATACGCGGAGTGGAGAGGAGCCATACGATTCTCATACGATCCCACGTGAGTCTCACGTTAACGAAGTGAGCTCACCCACCAAAGGGTTCCCCATTGTACCTGGACCCTGTCAGTAAGAAAATGACTAGATCAAGGGGGTTGGGGGGGGGGCTGGGAGAAAACCAAGGGGAGTTGAGGAATATGAAAGGGAGAGGTCAAATAAAAAGGGGGACGAAGGAAAAATCAAAAGCGATTGTGGGTGTGAACATACAATGCTGTGCAAAAAGGCAGTTAAAAAATTATTTTTAAATGTTAGTGGAAACCTATGATATTATGTCAAAGTCAGCTTGGCCATTTCAAAGCCTCTCCTAAAATCACTCCAGTATTTGCAGCAACCATCCAAGAAACCAATGTGCTTTTGGACTTAGCTATCCAATCTTGTATGACTAATCCATGTTTATCTAATTACGTTGATTAATTAATTGAGCTGGAGGTGAAATTTAACAAATACATGGAATGGCTGGGGTGCCCCTGAGAGGAGGTTTGGGAACTGAAGAGCTGTTCATCTAGCCGTCCAGCAAGATATCAGTGTCTGTGACTGTGGAGAACAGAAATTCTTGTTCATTTTTTATTGTTACTGTTAATGTGCATATGTTCTAATGTTAAAGTAAAACTATTTTTTCTGAGCAAATATTTACTCGTTACTTAGATAAATAGGCTTAAGCATTTTCTCTGAGTCTTTTGCACAGTATACTGTTTGTAACCGGGTTTTGGCAATCATCAAATTAACATAGTTTTTAGCCCATAATCTTATAATAAAGCAACCAAAGGAAAAGCATAAACCTTAACCAGCACCACAAAAGACAGATCGCATGCAGTATGTTTATGTTTTAAGTAAATACTACATATCATAAAGAACGACTGAAGAAAATTTTGCCCATTTTGTTAAATGGATTGATGTCAGTTTCTGTGTATCAAACTCATCTGCTAAGACTTATTTGACACAGGTGACCCTGACAGGAGTTAAAAACTCCAGGTAGCAATGCCCTGAGTTTCCCTGATACACACAAGCATCCTCACCCCAGTACAATGGAGCAGTAATGTTATTGTTTCGTACAGGTACTCAGGCTGGGGAGGACATCTTCAAACGGAGCAGTAATGTTATTGTTTCGTACTGGTACTCAGGCTGGGGAGGACATCTTCAAACGGAGCAGTAATGTTATTGTTTCGTACAGGTACTCAGGCTGGGATATCTGATATCTGCACCTTCATCTTCTTGGCAGAGGAATGTCCTGGATATAACTTCAGTGCTACTCCATTCATACTTTTTCCCAAATTATCCTACCTGCTTATATGATCACTGCATGTAAATCTACATGTCTGTGCTGTATATCTACCACACAAGGCCACTGAACATGAGCACTAGCAACCCAATGATTAGAACTTTTATCCTCTTTGTGAAAAAGCTTCTTGCCCTATGCGTGTAAGAGATGCAAAATCATTTTGTTTCTCTTGTATAAATTTAGTAGAAATTCTAGTTTCCACCATGAACTTGCCCATTGGGCAGACAAGGCAAACCTACTTCTCACATACATTGATTACAAGTTATACAACCAGTTTTTGAACTATTTAATCCATAGGGTCCAGGGGAAATTTTCAAACATCTAAGACCATTGTGTTAATGCCTTATGTAATGTTTTTAGCACAACGCACGCAATTGTAAACAATCCTTAAAGCTACGCTGACTTACATAAGGGCTCATAGTTCTTAAAGGAGTATTTTAAAAAACCTCATTACATCACTGACACGTAATTTAATACATTCAATAATAATAAATCAACTTCATTCAAGTTACTCATTGTAAAGGCTGCCGTTACATCACGTTGCCTCGCGGCGTGTTTACATATGATTGCTTAACTCGGATGAAAAAATGCGGGAAAGAAAGGGAAAAAGGATAAAAATAGAATTAAAAAGCCGCGGGCTGGTAAAGTCGGTGCCAATATGTCATGCAGCTGTTATTTAAACGTCCCCGTCGGGCGTCCCTATTGGTTCAGCCGCCGCTGGCCATAAATTGGCTGTGGGAGGTGTTCGCCTTCCGCGCACTATAACTAATTTCCCAGTGGCTGCGATCGCACATCGAAGACCGATCCCAGTCTGCGCAAACCGAGGCAGGGCAAGTAAGAGAGATCCTAACTGTGGCGTGTAAGTCCTCCTCTCAAATAAATCCAAAGGCTTTTGCACATACATAGGATGGCCAGGAGGATGCAGCAGCTATACCAGGCGCTCTTCTGCGTGTTGCTGCTCGGCAGCCTGCATGTCAGTCGCTTTGCGGACGCCTGCTCCTGCCTCTTATCCCACCCGCAGGATGCATACTGCAACTCCGATATAGGTAAGGAACAGGCGCCGATCACACGGTGCGCATAGCAAAACCATGCAGTGTCCCAAGGTGGCAAATATTATAATATCTATTCGGTTCTTTAGCTGCATGCTCAAAACTACTTTGGGGCTTAATACATTAATCACTTTTACTTAAATAGCTTTTGCACAAGTTATTTAACTTCTGTTTTATAAATAATTAACATGTTGCTTTATTTGTAGTGTCAATATACTATAATGCACTACTATATATATTTCATATATGCAGGAACGCGTTGCACAATAAACACTCACGTATGTGGTATATAACTATTGCATAACTTTTGTTTTGGGAAAAGTGCGCAGCACCCAACGTAAAGTTGGTCAAATAAATGTATTCTGCAGATATTCAAATCAAGTTTTCAAGGTGAAATAAAGTTACAGTCCAGCTATAACATCTGAAATATTTGATGTAATGTAAATAATACTTTTAAGTATTATATTGTATACCAGTTTTCCAGAGAAAGGACAGGAGGCACCCCCCCCCCCCGCTTTGATTGACAGGAAGAGTTAGCGGTATCCATGGAAACCAGCCTCACCAGGGTTGTTTTTCATGGCAGTTACTGTCTGCTGAGCAATAAAACAGAGCTGGCAGACAGTAGCTGCCCTGTTTTTTGTTACTGTCCCTTTAAAGTGAGGGCACGTAACCTCCATGTATAGAGGTTACTCAACAGCCTTCGGGGCTAATAAAAAAGACCGTCACTACAGAGTATTTCAGACTGTGAGAAACACAGGTGCAAAAAAGTGTAAAAGTGTTTGCATTCCTCCGTTCGTTCTAATAAGCTAAATCATATATTTAAATTAGATTTAAGGAAGATTTCACAGAGTGAAAAAGAATTCTTTTGCACAGTTTAGTTGATAATCACTATAATTCTATAATTGTATTATTTTCTAAATTGATGCCATCACATATTTCATACACGGTCTGCTTCTCAGATGGGCTTGGCATGACCTGCCTGGGATTTCGGGGGAGTTTCGTAATGAATAACAAACAGATTGTGTACCCTGGTTGGCCGTTCGCTTAACTCGGTGCCCATGTGACCACTCTTTGTAAGTGCATGCAGATCTGATTCTTTATACTTCTCAAAAACCTCCTTTATCTTACCGAACCACTTATCAAGACATGCCTTTAAACCAGCCCAAGTATAAACATTTAAATGATGTTAGGTCATTATAGTGGCATTTTAATAGCTGGAATATGTGTAATAGCTAGAAGCTATGAGTTGTTTAATGGGTGAAGGATCACAGCATAATTCGGCGTGACAAAATACCGTTTGGTGTATGGGGCTCCGTCAGGGAAATAAGAACAGAAGAAAACTTTGCAGATATTCAGAGGAGAGGCAGGGGGACTGTCAGTAAAAGGCTGTACTACGTGCTGACTAACATTTCCTCAGTGGGGGGGTCTTGGGAATGATCCAGTACAAGTAGCACGTAGCACTCGAAGACGCAAACACGCTAATGTTCATTTTTGCTCCAAGAAGCGCTGACCAATGGTAAAGAGGGGTGAGTGGTTTATAATCCTTAATTTATTTAAATGATGCTATGTTTAGAGCATTAAAGACAGCATAATACATGTTTACACGGCTGTAATAAGCTTTCAACAATAAACAAAAATAGTTTTCTTACGGCAGCTGCATTGTGTAATCAAGGTGACAGAGTGTTTGACCTGTTGACCTGCCAAAGCTCTGCAAGTGTAATATGAGGATATGAACCATGTTTTATTGCAAGTAATGGTCACATTTTCTTTCTGGTTTAGATGTATCTGATATAGTCAGTCAGGGCTCCAGATTCCTCAATCTAGTTAATTCTATTGCTAAGGAGCGACACTGGGCTCAAGACACAGTTTTTGACCTGGATGTATGAAATCTAACCGACTGAGTTCCAAGTGGCACTAAAATGTCCTTTGTAGTCTTTCCCCTTTCGGACCTGAATATGCCAGGGTACGTTCATACAAATATTAATGCCGGAATAGAAAAAGAACGAATTAATTCCCATGCTGTGAAATGTTATACAGTGTGTGGTGTCACATTTTCCTTAGGCATTAAGCAATTCATTTTCTTCTTTCTTTTTTGTATTTCCAAAGATCAATATATTCAGATGTGTTTCATTAAGTTCCAGTGCTGTGGGATGGGCCCTCCTGGCTCTGTGGAAGGTACACTGGCGGGTAGCTGAGATAATCTTGGTGACAAACAATTTTAATGTTGAATACTGAGGGGAAGGCTGGGAAAAATCACTGCCCCTCTGACAACACACTTCCCATAAAATTCTGGGCAAAGTTCAAATCAGCAGTTGACTGTCACCGACCAAAAGGGATCAAGCTGACGGTTTGACGTCGATAACCAAAGACAGCTCCGACAATCCCTTTCACAACCCTCTAGAACGGTGAAACGTGCTTCAGGCATTTTATTTTTAACCTACAATCCTCTGACATTACTGGCAGCAGACACAATGAAGGCCACGTTCCTCCACATCAGCAGGAGGAAGCTCTCCTGGTCTGTGAAGCACAAACTGGATAAACATCACAAGAGGAATGGCATCAACTTTTGTGTGGTTCAGCCTGTTTAATCATATATATCCCTTAGCTAATTCCTTTGCATTTATGGACAACAAGAGGCACATTGAATTTTGCCTAATTACTCTGCTGCGTTCGGAAGAAATTTAGAAGAACCTTAGTCTTTTTGAGGCGACCCATTAGCTGCAATTTTGAATCAAACGGAACCTTGCAGAACGAGCCATTGTAGTTAAGGAAAGGGCTGTTTTTTTCCCTGGCTGTTTTAATTCATGGGATTAGTGTTTACTTCACTTGGGGTTTCAACTCCCACAAATAGGCCAGAGGGTAAAACTTAAAGCAGGGGATTAGGGTCGCCATCCTGTACCGCTGGCTGTCCTCTTTGAGCAGACACATTGGCTTCGCCGCGTAATGCGAGGGCTGAGATCAGAGCCACGGAAAGCGGGGGTCTGGGGATGAATTTCCCCTTGGAGGCCAAGCGGATCTGTCCGGGGGGACGGGAGCGGGCAGGAACGACCCCACTTTCGGCTCCTTCCCCATGGGTTAGGGCAGCCGGGGATGACCGATGGACGAGGGCACTGGCGTGTGAGCGGAATGACGAGGAAGGCCTTTGTGCTGCGAGGCGCTCGCTGTGCCGCCGTATCCGGGCAGCTACCGAATGGAAGCTAGCAACCACACAGAAAAAGGACGAGTCCAAGCCAGTTTGTATTGTCTTTTTAAACTTTTTTTTTTTTTAAGATCAGCTTTGGAGACTTAGCAATGATCAAGAAATATAAAACAAACGCATCATCAGACTCCAGTGCAAGCTTTAAAAGTTATTAATCTGTTCTTCTGAAGAGATCCCACAGGGCACCTCCCAATAAGACACACCTAAATTTGTACCAGTTAGATTATCTTAACGGGTCCTGGGTACACAGTATATGAGACATGCTGATATTGCAATAACTTCATCTCCCATGCACCTCAGACGCACAGGACTCATTACGTCCCTGAATTATGGAGACGGAATCTTCGGATTCAGAATATGCGTGCAGAATGACTCCGTCGCTAAGAGACAGCTTGGAACAAACGCAGGCTTTGTAATGTGCGTCCTGGTCCGGAATTTACATTACATCCCAGAGTGCCACTCAGAGGAGGAAGAGCAGAAATGCTCAGCTATGATTGATTGTGCACTATTGGTGAGGGGTGTGATATGGAATACACATCATTCTCGTTTATGCCTACGTTTATGTGACAATGCTGTATTAGCATTTCAATAATAAAGGAATAGTTTTTCTTATGGTAGCTATATTCAGTAATCAAGGTGACACCGAGAATTTGGCCTGTTGTCAAGACTGCAAGTATAGTATGAGGATATGAACCGCTTTTCTTACATTCTTTAAATATTTTGGTTGCTTTTTTTCCTGTGGTTTCCTTCCATGATTAATTTCCAGCCTCGTGAAGTTCAGGTAATGCTTTTTCCATGGATTTACGAAGATGTTTCTCTTTCCTTCCCTCGGCGTTTGATAGTCCTTTATCCCCAGGAAAGATGCTTAAACTGCAAACGGGACACTTCAGGGCACTGGATGTCAGCTGGTTCAGCTTCAGGACCCACATTATTCCTCAGTCATTAAGTTACAACCCGAGTTTTTTGTTTGTATTTCTGTATTAGTTTAAAAAAAAAAACAAAAAAAAAAAGATTTCCGGGATGACATTTAGCATCATTCACGGCCACAAAAGTCCAACATTACAAACAAAAATATCAAAATTATTATTTTTTTGACCACAAAAACTGTGAGCCAATGAAAATGAATCACCAGGAGTGTTTTGATGGTGCGCAGCTGGACGCCAAAATATAATGTTTAAGAACTGTAAAGATAGCCGATATTCTAAAGGACAAAATCTGTAGTGGATCTGCCATTTTGTTTTAGGCCTCACAGACCTAAAACACTACAAGAATTCCGTTAATGTATTTGTAAGATGGTTTTAATATTGCCAAAGGCATTTGTGCTCATGAACCTTGATCTGTATTCTTGACAAATCAGCATCCTTGTGGCACTAATTATGCCAATATAAATCATATGCCTCTGTTTTCACCAAAAGAAAACCTACGCAATTGCCAGACTTCATATGGAATATATCCATTAGCATGTTACCTTGTATAATTTTTCTCAGTACCAAGGTAATTATCAATTGATTGACACTAATTTGTCTGACAATGCAGTTCATGAATGGATAGGGTTAATAAAACTGCTTTGCATTCTTGTGTGATTGTGTGTCAAAAGTCCAATACAATTTTTTGGGTCAGTGAAAAATAAAAATGTGTGTAAGCAGAGACCTTTGGAATTCTAGATTGATCCCCTGCTATTGTGCTGGTTATCTGTGTGGCACAGTGATGGCAATTCTGGAGAAAATGGCCGAGTGTTCTAGCATTCCGTTCGCCAAAAAGTCTCCCGATAGGCCGAGCCCTCCTGACCAACTTGCATGCGATTGGCCGGCTCAGAGCAGAGAAGCAGCAGCTTTTCCCAGGGGAGGCGGGACACAGCTGCATACCATGTGGCCGTGTCACATGCTGCTGGTTCGAGCTGCTGTTTGTTTGTTCACTGGGCCACGCCGAGGTTTCTGCTAGGCTTTCCCTTTGCTGTTTGTTTGCTTCTAGATCCTTCTAGTGCCAGTGCTCACATCCAGCATATTTGGCTTCATTTTATAAACAAACATCATATAAGACCCACAGCCCTCACATCACTGACAGCTCGTTACCGTACGTTTTCACTCAGAAATGATAAAATCCTGGTTCCTACACCTGATGGGCTTCTCGACAGCTGCCAGCATGAATCGCCTGTTGGCTGACTGCCAGACATCATGCGACGCGACGGAATCGGACTTAACGGGGCTTTTGTGAAGGTTTTTTCCAGTGACGGTCTACAGGCAATATCCTAACTTTGTTTAAACCCTCTCAAATGTTATTTTCCAAGGTTTTATGTTTGCCCTGGCGCGTTATAGACCTGGCAGCCCTCCAAAACTCGAAATTTATTTAACAGGCGCTGTGTATTCTTCTCCTGTCAACGACTTTCTGTCATGTATTAAGAAGACAAAGTCTGCTACTGCCAGGAGAAAAAAGATATTTTTCAGGGAAATGCTGGTAACCATTAAGTTCAGACAGAGTTGGAACTTGTGGAAGAAATGATTTAGGCGCTCCTGTCCTTGAGGATGGAGGCTGAGTAAGACGTTGCGATCTCGGATTTGAAGGCCACGTGGAGCAACTAAGGAACAAATGCTTTGTTTACTGGCGTGTTGACACATAAACGCACGCGTGTCACACTGATGCCTGTTGGTTATCCGCAGTGATCCGGGCCAAGGTGGTGGGAAAGAAGCTTCTAAAGGACGGACCTTTCGGGACCATGCGCTACACAGTGAAGCAGATGAAAGTAGGTGGCCTTCTCACTCCAGAACGAGGAATGTTCTCCGCGCCGCATGATTGCTTCCCGGGAACAAATGGCCACAGAACAGGCCTGGGGAAAAATAAAGAGGCACGCCCCGTCGGGGGGCTGTTTTTAATCAGGGATCGTGTTTGTCTTTGCACGAGAAGGAGCTGGCCTTAATTGCTCCGTGCATGTCACGTTTTCTGAGGACGTTACATCATCGGCAGTCTGCGTCTCCGTGCGAGCCCTCTGGTCACATGACACACGTGAAGCACGATCCCAGGTCACCCTCTGTTTCCCGACTGTAGCCAAGAGGGTGGCGTAAATGAGGGGTCCTAAAAATCAGCAAGGCACAAAATGTGCAAGACAGTTTTGTGTTCTAGTGCTCAACAGATGGTATAAAGTTGAAAGGATCTCCAACATCAGATCAAAATATTCTCTCAGCGCATTTTAATCCTTTTACTGTCATATAATGGGATTGTTAGACATGGGTCACAGAAATACCTTTTACAACCGTTTCCTCTTGTCATGTCGATGCTTCATCACTGTTCGCATCGTGCTGCATCTGTTTACTTTTACAACAGCCTATGAATCAATGCTAATTCATCACGCTGTCATTCTGCAGATGTACAAAGGTTTTGATAAGATGCAGCACGTTCAGCACGTCTACACCGACGCTTCTGAAAGTTTATGCGGAGTGAAGTTTGACATACACAAATACCAGTACCTGATCACAGGTAAGGAGTTTTTTGTGAAGATCACAATTATACAGGCAATAAAAGCCGTGTGCTTAAAATACGTTGGTAACTTTACTTAAAGCAGTCATAACTGCATTTTAGATACCTTCATAATGCATTGTAATACATTCATAAATTATTATAAACATGGCTATAAATATTTATAACAAGGCAAAACACATAGCCATGATTACTATATATTATAAATGCTCTCAGCAATAATGCACTATAATGTATTATATTAGTCAGTATAATGCATTATGAAGGTATTTATAGTGCATTACAGATGAGAGCTTCACAGAGCATTCATAATGCACAATAAACATGTCTGTAATGTGTTATTCCTTTTTATAAATATTAATAGCCATATTTATAATGCTTTATGAATGCATTATAATATGTTATGAGGGTATTGCTAATTAGAATAAATTTGTCAAGTTGTTATAATTTCTAAATGAACCATTCAGTGGCCGTCCTATAAAATGCTAACACCCAAATGTTTCCTTGTTTGTGGTGTGAGTTCCACCTTGTCATGACTACATGTTTTGCCTCAGAGGTACAGTAGTGTGTATACACAGGTGTAGCATATATCCACCTCTGAAATGATGGATTTACCATATGCCCTCTAAAAAAATGGAGTTACCATATGTCCACCTAAAAAATGTCAGAAATGCTTACCAGACGGAGAAGCGTGTATATGCAATTATACGGTATAACAGTATACCCACCTACCAAGTCACAAATACACCTGTTTATTGTCTGGTTAAATTCAATCATTTGGGTTCACTGCTTCCTTTTTAGTGTCGTCTCAAATCTCAAAGGATTTTTGTGTGAATTGCGTCATTTATTTACTAACATCAGTGCTCTGTGCATACAGTACAGAGTGAATTTTCGTTTGCATTGCCAGTGGCGTGTGTCTGAGTGCGCCTGTATGGCAAACTAATGGTAGCAGAAAGCGTTTCTGAACTGTCATATTCAGCCATATCTTTCTATCCTGAGAGAAGACGTCGCATTCAATGCAGAAAGCGTTTCAGATTTATGGCTTTACTAAGCTGTGAGCAGCACATTCCCTTATACAGCAGAGAAAATGAAACAGCCTTTCAGTATGAAACAGATGTGAAAATATGGTCATTCCAGTAGAATATGTCTAAGCTATTTCAAAAATATATCCATCCATCCATCCATTTTCCAAGCCGCTTATCCTACTGGGTCGCGGGGGGTCCGGAGCCTATCCCGGAAG
>JAODJU010000062.1:27374039-27389170 GCA_026776725.1 Gnathonemus echidnorhynchus | reverse complement strand
ACTTTCTAATGCCAGAGATGACCGTTAACTTATCTGGCAGTGCCTCATAAATCAGAGGATGACCTCAAGTGACCTTCAAAAAGAATGGGAAATGTTAATGGTATGAAGTGCTCTGCTAGGACAATTCATAACAGGCTCCTGGAAGCAGGACTGAAGACCCATAAAGCAAGGAGGAAGCCCTTCATTAATGAGAAGCAGGGGAGAATCAGGCTGCAGTTCGCAAAACAAAAATGTATATTTTACACAAGTGCATACCTATAAATTGAGAAATTAGTGAAACTGTGGTCTTATTTTTTCCAGAGCTATATACTAAATACCACATGGAAATATTAGTTCTGCTGATACTAGAAAAGTACATTGTCTATCCATCCATCCATTTTCTGTAACTGCTTGTCCTATTCAGGGTTACAGGGGTCTGGATGGTCCAAGGCAGGGAACAACCCAGGACGGGGTGCCAAACCATCGCAGGGCACACTCACACACCATTCACACGCACATACACTTGTGGGAAATTTGGCAACTCCAATTAACCTCAGATGTTTTTGGACCATGGGGGGAAACCGGAGTACCCAGAGGAAACCCCACGATGACACAAGACTCACATCCTGGTCCCAGAGGTGTGAGACAACACTGCCAACCAGTGCACCACCACGCCGGCCCAAACACTCCCAACCACTGCACCAGCCCAAACACTGCCAACCACTGCACCACCACGCCAGCCCAAACACCGCCAACCACTGCACCGGCCCAAACACTGCCAACCACTGCACCGGCCCAAACACTGCCAACCACTGCACCACCCCAAACACTGCCAACCAGTGCACCACCACGCCGGCCCAAACACTGCCAACCACCGCACCGGCCCAAACACTGCCAACCACCGCACCGGCCCAAACACTGCCAACCACTGCACCACCATGCCAGCCCAAACATTGCCAACCACTGCACCACCACGCCGGCCCAAACACTGCCAACCAGTGCACCACCATGCCGGCCCAAACACTGCCAACCAGTGCACCACCACGCAAGCCCAAACATTGCCAACCACTGCACCACCACGCCGGCCCAAACACTGCCAACCACTGCACCACCACGCCGGCCCAAACACTGCCAACCACTGCACCACCACGCCGGCCCAAACACTGCCCAGGTAAAGCCAAATGTATCTAATAAACAATTCATTAAATCCACAATTAGATATTATACATAACATATGCCATTAAAACAATTCCGGAATGACAAAGCATACAGTAATGTGTAAAAGTCTTAGGCAGACATAAAAAATAACGTTTAATGATATTCATGTTGGTGTAAAACATAGATGCGCATGTCAAAGGGTGTCAGCTTGGCCATTTCAAAACCTCTCCTAAAATCACTCAGTATCTGCAGCACCCAGTGTAACCATCCAATACACAGGTATGTATTTTTTTATTTGACCACTAGCACACCTCCTAGACTTAATCGATACCTCTCTGAACGTAAAAAAAAAAGAAAAAAGAATTTAATAAAGTGAGCTGGTGGTAAAATTTAGGGAACAATAGGTATAATATTGTTTATTCTTAGCAAATAAGCCCTTACTCAGATACATGGTTTTAAGTATTTCCTTTAACTGCCTAAGACACAGTACTGTATTGTTGCTTGAACACCCATTTTTCCTGTTACTGTACTATTCAGGATATTACCATCCAGTAAATATTTTCATTAAGTAGAACGACATGAGTCAGACTCAACGTGCTGTTATGGCGTGATAAAAACACAAAGACTTGTTCTATAGTCCCATTTCGGGGTCGTGGGATTTCATTCGGACTCCCTGGCTGTCACAGACTGTATGAAACACATTCTTGAGAAAAAAAAAAACTCTCATCCTATTTAAAGTCTTACCCTGTCATTCAGTCGTTTCATATCTGAAAAACCATTCTAGTTCATTACAATTTTTATAAACCACAACTGTCGTGTGAGCATTCTCAAGCTGGAGTCTGACACCGCCCACAGTATCCCATATAGTGTAGAAATCAAGAGAGGTGAGACTGGGAGATGGTTGCCTACAGTAGACGTAGAATTATTTACAAATGGGAAAAAAAATCATGTGACATTATGAATATGAGTTAGCAGGTGGCAAATGGTCCCATAAAGGAATCTGCTAATGCAGTGACAAAGAATCAGAACAGATATTGACACCTGGGATTCTGGGTGGATGGACAAGAAGAGGCAACCCATTAATTAGATTAAATTTATACTAAATTATACAGAGGCCTCTTCAGGGGTGGCACTGCTGTGTCAAATCTCCATGAATAGGGGTTCGATACTCACTCCCTCATGAAGGTGTTGAGTCTGCTACCCTCCCCATTTTGGGTGTAGCTGGCATCCTAACCAGGGCCTACCACCTGCTGGTACCCTAAGCTGCCTGAGACAAACTTCCAGATCTCACCAACCCTGTACTTGCTAAGTAGTTGGATGGATGGATGGATGGATGGATGCACTGTATACTGATGACAGGAAAATCACTAAAGAGGTAGATGTGAGACAGGTCAATCGGCAGCATCAAATTGGGCTCTCTTACCAATCTGTGTGGAAGTCACCGATAACCAGCAAGACCTTTGGCTTGGGGACCACAGGTAGGGATGGAGTCGGACCAGTGATGGAGGGTAGAGACGGAGCAGAGGCTGGGGCCGGGCCGTGCACCGACCGCGCCGGCTCTGCCTGCCCCACAGTGGCGGCTGGGCCACTGCGGACCACGCTGGAGAAAGAGCTGAGGAAGTTGGAAGAGGAGGAGGCCGAGGCGGAGGAGGAGGCCGGGGCGGAGCGCTGCTGAGCGCGTCTCTCCGTGGCAGGAGACGCCGGCGAGCTGGACGGGCTGGATGGCGCGGCCGGCCGCCGCAGGTCCGTCACGTAGCCGTTGGGCAGGTTGGCCACGAAGCTGCTGTCGGACAGGCGTCGGCGTAGGTAGTTCATGGCGATCCGTGGGCGGGGTCAGGGCTGAAACGTAAGGAGCGTCTGGATTGGTTGGTGAGAAGCAGCTGGGTCAGCTGACACAGATGTATCCAATCACCTTCAAGCTTTTTGGTAACAAAGGCTGCAGTTCGTTAATGCCAAGCCGCTTAAATAAAACCCTTAAAAATTACAGAATGTTAATCACATTATTTACATGGACATACAACCACACCCTCCAGGAAATGAGCTGCATGGCTAAAAGAAACTTTCAGGCACTTTGATGTCCATCTGTTCCATCAGCATTATCGTGCCATAAATTAGTCTTGCAATATCATTGCTGCAGTATAGTTATACTGCATTCTTCTATAATAATTTCAGGAAAAGCAATGAGGAACCTTAAGATTTTCCCATCTGAGTTGATTTGTTAGAAAGAAGAGCTGCAGGTTACTGTAAGTGTAACTGAAAAGTAAGGCTTCACCTCACTCTACACCGGAACTGCAGAGCCCTCTTCCAGAATGGCTGAGTGCCCCCCACCTTCAGCTTTGCTGCAGAACAGCAAAGGAAACAGCGACCCCTGCTGGTTCACCTGATGTCCAGCAGGGGCGCCCTTGTTACACTGCACTGACTTACAACGTACTGATTCTAAGGCAATCCTGGCATGTTTGACATGAGGAGTGTGGAGGAGGGAACAGACAAAATAGAATGAAGAAATGACCCAGAACCCAAGACAGCTACTATTAGAATCATGACACATTAAGTAAAGATGCAGAGTTTCAGCGTGTCAGATCAGAACCTGGGGAGTGGAAATGTGGATATGAATCTTGTCTGTTCCATTCCACTCAGAACCATTCAACAGCCTGGCTCTTGCTTAAGGTAAAGTCCTGGTGACATTAATCAGCCGTCATTTCCTTGAGATATCACTGGGCTCAACTGTCACATTACAAGGCTGCAGTTATATAACACTCTCTCTCCCTCTAACAACACAGCGAATCAGTATGCACTGGTATGAGCCCACAAAACAAGCATCCGTGTGTCACATGCATTATCTAACACGTTCAGCATCACTCCAGATTTTTAGAATTGTGAAACACTTCAAGGAAACGCACACAGATCTCGCGTTTAACCTTTAAGATGAAAAATGTCCACCAAAATGTACAGCTCCAGATATACTTTTTGTGTAAAATATTACATAATGGGATGGAAAGCACCAGGATTAACTTTCCACGATAAAGGAGCAGCACACAGTGTTACTAGGGCACTGAGCTGCAGTGATGGAATGTGATGCCATTCTTCCATGGGGACTCCATCACTCGGCGTTTCGTTTATGGCGATGGAAAAACGCTCAGGTTTCAGGTACTGCTACTGAACTGGGCTGAGATCTGGTGCCTGTGATGCACTGCTTTGCCCCGATGACGGGGATATTGGCATCCCAGGAGATTGCACAACGAAAACAAAATATCCAACAGGAAGATCATTACCGCTTTGTAGCTTCCTCTCCCTGACTTCACCCCGAGCAAGGACGTCGACCCCGCCTGCTAATTATATTTAGTCCCGGGAAACGAACACAGCCCCGCAAAAGCCGCGGCAGAGCGCTGCACTGTAGACGGGCCGTTTGGGTCGTGTCGCGCGTGTCGTTCTGCTCGCTGGGAACAGTGTGAAAGATGACTCATCACGCCAAACCATTCATCTCCAGCTCCTTGGGAGACCACAGCCATGCACAACTTTACCCACAAAGCACCTTCTAGATTCAAAAAGAGGCTTATCCACCGAAATCCTGCCATAGGATCCTTCACTCTTAATCTCTTAATCAGACAGAAAAGCTGTCATTCTAGATCAATAAATAAGAGTTGGCAGCATGTTGTACTGAACTGCCATTTTTCTATATTTTCAGATAAAGACCTTTTATTTGAAATTGTTTGAATCAACTAAAATATCTGTAAAATATATACATTTTCCACATCATTGTTCTCTCTTAAATAATTAAATGTGATTAACTAACAATTATGTATAATAAAGAAGCACACAAGCAGAACTACTTTTGAATTGGTATATTGCTTCTGGACAGAATTCATAGCTTTCATACTATGATTAACTGACAAAGGGAGCTGTCCAACACAGAGGTGCTGAAGTAGGTTTTTGGCCTAAAACTTCAAAACTAAACTAGCATTTCCCAATCCAGTCCCCGGGGAGCTACAGACAGTCCACCTTCTTGCCCCTTCCCAGGGAGGAAGTAAAGTTTTGGACTATCTGACAGGGAGCTTGGAGGGAGCAAAAACATGGCCTGTCTGCGGACCCCCGAGGACTGGGCTGGGAAACACTGCTTCAAATTATTCAATTATGTAATGCCCATGGCATGGAGCATCAAGCAGGCCTTTCATCTATGGCCTGAGGCAAAAAAAAAGAAAAAGACTCTAAAAGAAGATCCATCCAGCTACCCATCTTCTAAATGCACATCTTGGTCGGGGGGGTGGGTGGGGGGGTGTGGAGCATAGAGCACAAGTCAAGGGTACTAATGTAATGTAAACACAGTACCAGGCATACAGACAATCTTATACTTTTACAGAGACCAATCCGCCAGTCTGCATGTCTGTGAACTGTGGGAGGGAAACATGCATGATATGGGAAGACAATGCCAATCTCTTCGTAGAGACCATGCATTCATTTCTATGGGAAAAAGCCCAATCCCAGCAAAGATTACCTTAACCCCTACCTAGCCCTAACCTAAACCATAAGTAATCAAACAAAATACAAGACGTTTGGCATTTTTTGTTTTTTGATTGCAGTCACAGATTTTTAGAAAATTGAGGATCCTCTTGCAGGAACTGAAAAAGTGGTCCCCACAACGAAAGAACAGATTTTTATCATATTGTGGGGACATTTGGTACCCACAGTGTTATATATACACATAACCCCCCCCCAACCCACACAGGTCAGGATTTAATCCCCCAGCCACAGTTGTCTGAGTCAACAGTGGTACTCCTACTCCCCAAGCAACCGCTCAGCCAGAGGTGTCAGTGAACAGTCCACCATTTTCAAACTGTGGCACACATGCTTGACGCCACGTACACAGTGATCTCCTACTGAGGCGTGTTTTCACCCAGACAAGGACTAACCCTTGGTATGCATTCCGGAATGCCAGTCTGCCACAGCCACCCTCAGTTTCAGTATCTCACTTGTTTCATCTTAAGACTTCACTACAATTAAGAGACCAACTGTGTGGACTTCATTACTCTGTAATCAGGAAAGACATCATTGGGATTTTCTTACACCCAAATGACCACACTTCAAGATAATGTATAATCTTCAAGGGAGCAGGGCTGCAACGAGCTTTAATGAGGTCTACAAATTATCCATGGCTGCAGATCCAACTGTTTCTTGCTAAAGAAATTCGGGGTAATCCCTGCCCCATTTAGCCATCAAGCCTAAAGAACAATCATTTTCTAAAGCAGGATCAACTAAACTCTGCTCAAACCACCTGTAAACTGCTATTTGTTTTGTATACAATATAAAACGCAATATAAAACCAAAATGGCTGCTACATTTACAAATCCTAATTTGTGTGAAACATTTATTTACATCTTTATAATGCAGAATTAAAAGTATCATTGACATTCCAACAAAGCCAGACGGCATCATGTGACTTCATAATTCAAAACATCCACAGTCCAACGCAAACATGATCAAGGCACTGAAGCATCTAGAAAAAGCATATTGTAGAATTGGTTTATGAGGCCACACGCACATCCCTTTCTTCTCTTAACTCCTTGGCACTGTGGAAACGTCTAAGTCAAAAATAATACTCAAATATATAACATAAAACACCTTACATATGACTGGAAACAAGGCTTATAGACTTGGAAACCTAAGCCAAAACACTCCACACTACACCAGAGTTCAAACACTCATCTAGCTTGCTGACCCACATTCTTCAGTATGTCCTTCACTACCTCCAAACTCTCCTGTATTAGCTGCAGTGTACCCTTACATTATGTGCAACAAAAGAAAAAATCCTCACTGCTAAAAAGCACATTCATTCACTTTTCTAATTTTAAGTCATAAGGATGTCTTTTATGTTAAACATATGATCATGATCAAATTAGCAATTAAGCAAAATGGATCTTTTGTTCTGAGTACAAGAAGACAACAGCTTGGCAATATGGTGGAATCCACATATACCATATGCACATATACCATATGCACTGTAAGTCAAATCAAGCTTGAGTAAGGACACAGGGATTCTTTTCAGCACTTCTGATTTCTCTGTATTTCACCGTCGTCCATATTAAGTGTACAAATCAGCATCACTTTATTACCTCGCAGCACGCATAAGCCTGGGACCCCGCTGGGGATGATATTTCACAACAGCTGGCTGGTAGTCCTCATTATCTTTATGTTACCCAGGGCTAATGAATACAGAGCACTACCTCAGGATCTCTAAGGCTCTAGCAATACAGGCACCCTGTACTGGAGGATCCCGTTATTTGGGTCTGGGTATGTCAATATGTCGCCACAGGACACCGTCCAATAAACTCTCTGCGGGACACGGCCCAGGGAAGTCAAACCAATAAAAAACCAATACGTCACGCAAGACAGAATCAGTCTAATGATCCTCCTAACTTAGTTTAACGAAACAAACCTCTATGCATAAATCTGGCCGCTAAATTTCATGTGTAAATTACACGTGTAGTTTCCTTTTCAGAGGTATAATTACTTGTAAATATACAATCTCACAGTTTTGCTGAAAGATGGCCTCATGTAATATCTGACTGGTAACTGCTTTTGCCGTTATGGCAGCTTCAGATTTCAGGCTACTCCACTGAACTTCACTCCCACCATTAACATTAACAAACACGTTTACATGCGTTCTGGCCATTCGAGCCCAGCCACTGCTCTCTCCTACAGCAAATTAAAACTGGTCTTCCAAAACAATGGCCCGTCTGCATTTCTGAAGCCACACTGCATCTTTTGCGTCCCAATCAGCATCCTCCAGGGTGACACCAAGCGCTGGTCCTCACTCAACCTCAGCTCTTCACTGCTTTAGTGAATTATTTAGACAGAAAACCGCATCACCTAGAATAAACTGCATTATCTAGAAACAATAATGAACAGGCCCGGGAACACTTGGACTAGATCAGTTTAGTTATTGGATAATTTGTTCATAAGTTTTGCATTATCACCTATGCTATCTGCTGACTTGCAAAGGAGCTCCGATGATTGATTCACCCCATAGTGTATAGCCGACACAGCACCACATTTAAGTAAGTGGTATCAGATTAAAAGCAAAGTTTTAATTAAACGTTAAGGGTGTATTTCCAAGCGCACGATCGAAATATCCATCGGCGGCCAGCAGACTCGGAGCGCTTCTCCATTTGCAACCGCTGGTCTGTGGCTTCTATCTTAAATGTTCGCTGATGCAAAAGCCCAGCCCAAACCTGGCGATCTTCTCGCACCAAGCAAACGAAAATGCTCAGAATTCAATACAATACATCCGCCGGAGAATCAATTTTTACAGACACGCAGGTACGAGATAATGAATATTGATGCTTTCACGGGGTATAAAGCATATGAATAAGGAATCACTTAAGTCCGTCACTTAAAAAGAGGATGCAGCCGTTACTTTCACCGTTCAAATAACGTTTATGTGTAAATGATGTTAGAATTATGCAAAATCTAACAAGCTGTTTTTGAGAACTGGTAACAGTTTAGGGAGCGATTCGCACCATACAGTAAATTAGAAATTGTGCGGAAAAACGGCGTCACAAATAAACCCTTTGTTGTCTACATATGACTGTCTTCACCCATAAAATGAGCAGATTATCAGCCTTTATTCTATTTTTACCTGTGCAACGCTCCGCGTCCTCCGCTGTGATGCTGCCGCACGGCGCTCCAGCCCCTGCAGCGCTCCCCTTCGCAGGGCATGCCGGGAAAACGCGAAGCCCACCGCCTTACCCTGCGCTCCTCTTTCAATGCCATTGCATAAATCACACTGACATTTAAAGGCAGCTGTTGACATTGCTACGGATAAAATATACATATTCCAAGAAATATTTCACTGCAATCGCAAGTTACCTGGTTTAAATATACGGTTGCTTTTGGAAGCGCGTACTATACATGTAATTTCTGATACGTTTGTATGAACTTAAGATATAATTAACAAAAAACGATTAACATTTTTTAAACATTTTGTTCTTTTTTTCTTTCCTGAAAGCCGTGTATTTAAAACTTATCACCCATGATCTTAGTCTGCGGGGACAGATACAGATGCATTTCGAATTAAACTGCAGTATTCCTGGTTGAATAGTTAAACACATGAACGTGTTTCAGAGAATGAATATGTTTAGAGATTCGGGGTTGCCAACTTTGGTCGACTGGCTGGAGTGAGATTTTCAATTTGAGACAAGCCTGCACACATATGCACACGCATTTACATGTATGTAACAGTTTTATTACCCTGTAAATAATCTGTATAGGGTTTGCAAACTACCCCAAGGTCCTAGCTATTACCGCTAATATAGATTTGCCATAAGATTTCCTGCGTAAGTCTGAAAGTGTGAGTGTCACGCCAGATGCGTGAGAGTTGGCAGATCTGGAGATTGGTATTACTGACACGCTCGTCCCCTTTGGATACTTACAAGCATCACACCTTTTAGGCGGCACCTAACTACCAATGAAGTTTTGTGTACAAGAGAATAATATCGTTTGTGCGAGTGTTGTCATAGCATCAAGAGGAGCAGGGTTGAGGTACGACGCCTTAGACCAAAACGTTTTCATCTATAATTGATAAGTAGTGGCAGCCGTTTTAAAAAATGGACGCGAAACCAGTTAGCACGGTGATTATGATTATTATCTGTCATGATAATAGTTTTACAGGGTTTGTTCTGGTGTCCTTATAACGTCACATTATACAACACAGATTTTTATTTTGTACTACCTAATGAAATGAAATACAAGCACAGCATTTTCACTTTAAATCAACTTTAATGCCTTAAGGAAATAACGAGGCTGACGTCCATCCATCAATTTCTGTAACTGCTTGTCATATTCAGGGGTCTGGAGCCAATCCTGGATGGTCCAAGGCAGGGAACATCCCAGGATGCGGCGCCAACCCATCGCACGGAACACTCACACACCATTCCGAGGCTGACGTGATTTTTACAATTAAGTGATCAGTTAGTATCGGCATCAAATGATAAAAATAATCAACATTAGGTCTGTACCAGCAATGATGCAAAATTGATTTAAAGTTTCTACATTACAGACAGTCCCCGGGTTAAGAACGTCTGACTTACGGATAACTCGTTTTTAGGGACAGACTACCAGTATTGCTGTATAAAATAATTAATATTATGTGATCTATTGTTGTTTTTCTAACTGACCTTCAAATTCGACCTACACACAGATTCAGGGAACGAATCTCGTTCGTGAGCTGGGGGCTGCCTGTATTTCATTTATTTACCACTGGCGGGTACTATTTCAAAATTTGTCCACCGCATGTGGTTTATAGGCTACTTATAAACTGTGGCCAGCAATTTCCCACTGACTACAGTTTATGAGGTATACCCTGCCTAGCATTATTCTTTCCAGGGGCAACAAATAACTTTGTAGTTAAAGATACACGGATATTTCAAGACTGGCCAGACTACTGTACCTTGGAATAAAGCACCTGACCAGAACTGCTCCAACGAAATACCCAAATAATGGCGAAATATTGTAAAGTGTTTTGGAAAAAGCCAGTTACAGTAAGTAGATAAATATAATCACTTTCTCTGTTCTGGCCACTATGTGGGCAAATATAAAATGATAGGTTAGGTATTCCCCACTTAAACTAACACAAACAAGCTTTTTGACTATTCGTGTTCAAAAAAATTACATTAACAGCACAGGAATTTAACTTGGTTCAAAGATTCCTAGTGTTTTATGTACATTTCTACTAAGTGCTTTGTGTTGTTTGTAATATGCAGGTTTCACACAATATTGTACGTAATATTTTGCCTGTTGTTCACTTTCAAGAATACTGCTACTTCTTAAATCAAGATGCTTCAGATTAACAACATTTTTTTTCTGCAATCAAAAGTCTTAAAATATAGTGAAGACAACTATACTGCGCTTGGCATGGAATTTGCAAATGTGAATTTACAGTCAAACATTTACAGAATTATACAGTCTTTCTTTGGTGAAGCATTAGTATAGCGAGGGGTGGTAGCTGGTTGACTTCGAAGTGAGCCTGCCTGGAAAGATGCCTGAGATAGATTGCTTCTTGAGCCTGCCTGAGAAGATCCTTGCATCAGAGAGCTTGCAGTTTTGCTGTAAAAATAGGGCTGATTATAGTTGCTTGTTGAGCCACTCTGGGAAGAAGAAAAAGTAGAAATGTTTCAATGAGAAATCACTATAATGTTTATTTAAAGTTCCATGTTGAGTAAGCATGCTTGGTTGAGTGAATCAAACTGACTGTTGAACCTGCCTGAGCGACTGAGCAAATCAAGGTGCCAGCTGAGCTAGCCTGAGCGATCGGGAAAGTCAAGGTGCCTGTTGGGCTATCCTGAGCGATCGGGTGAGTCAAGGTGCCTGTTGGGCTAGCCTGAGCGACTGGGTGAGTCAAGGTGCCAGCTGAGCTAGCCTGAGTGATCGGATGAGTCAAGGTGCCTGTTGGGCTAGCCTGAGCACTCGAGCAAATCAATGTGCCGATTGGGCTAGCCTGAGCTTTTGGGTGAATCAAGGTGCCTGTTGGGCTAACCTGAGCACTCGAGCAAATCAATGTGCCTACTGGGCTAGCCTGAGCTTTTGGGTGAATCAAGGTGCCTATTGAGCTAACTCTGAGAACTTGGGTGAATCAAGGTGCGTGTTGAGTAAGGCTGGGCAATTAATTGAAAATTAATAATAATCAAAATTCAGAAGTTCTAATCAATCTTGCCCATGTCGGTTACTTCATTTTTTTTTTTTTAATTCTGATAAAATTTTTAAAAATGTTAATACTTTCCCCAGTGTGTGTTCAGGTACTGTCCCCTTAAAAGTACTGTGTGTGTTGTCACGTGACTCCGCCCTGTCTGCGACAAAGAGGCAACATGGAGGACAACTCAAACGCCTAGCTAACTGAGCAACTCCAGCAGCTTGTACCAAAGAAAAATGCCAGGTCTGTCATTTGGACACATCGTGGCTTTAGTAAAGACAGCATCAAACAAAAAAAGGTCAAATATAAACACTGCAGAAAAACAATTTCAGCTACCAAAAGTAATACCACCAATCAGCTTCAACACTAGCAATATTTTAAATGCAGTGGAAAACGCTTATAGTGATCAGGGTTATAGTAATGAACCGCTTATATGGATCAAAAAGCTTAGGGCAGAATCATTCCTGTACAAGTACATCAAGTTCTCTGCTTACAGTGTTCATGTTGGGTCTTTTTATACATAACAACATATGTAAAAAATTAAAACTACAGTAATTCTTCTTTTTACTTGCCTACTTTGCCTTGCAGTAACCCGTCTGCTTCTGGCTAGCTACCTGAGGCTAATGCTGCGCGCACAGAAAACATGACGGGAAAAAGAAAGTCATTGTCTCTCAATTACGAATATAGACTCAAAGTTTATGATAAACTGCCAAAAATGAGCCAATGAGATGCAGCGACGAAACTGCAATAAGCTATATTTTATGTGCATTGCATTGCATTTTGAAAAAGTCAATAAAATTAAGTTAATAGAAATAAATATGCAGATCTGCCTGAGACAAAGAAAAACAAAAAAAAAAAATTTATACTGATCATCTCCTTATATTGATCAATTTCACCCAGACTCGATCACTATAAATGGCTTATTTTGTTTGCAAGAAATGCAAACTATTTATTTTCCACTTTTTTAGGTAACTTGCTTTTTACATTAAAACTAAAATGTGCCCTTTTTCATAAGACATTTTCATTTCAAGCGATTTGTGCTTTGATTTCAGTTGATCGAAATATTCAATAAATAACCATAAATGGTTCATCTGTGTATTTCCTTCAATTATTTTAGAATCATAAAGATATGATATGCAGTCTGTCATTAGAAAGAATATCCCAGCTTTAATAGTTGAGCATATTCACAGTAGAAATTTTGTCAATGAAATATGAGGGTAAAACAACAAAGAAACAAATACAAAATTATCATTCATTAATCGTAACCAAGGTAAAATGTTCAATTAATCATGATATTGATTTGAGGTCATATTGCCCAGCCCTACTGTTGAGCTAATCTGAGCACCTGGGCGAATCAAGGTGCCAGTTAAGAACATAAGAACATAAGAACTATACAAAAGAGAGGAGGCCATTCGGCCCATCTAGCTCGCTTGGGGAGAACTTAACTAATAGCTCAGAGTTGTTAAAATCTTATCTAGCTCTGATTTAAAGGAACCCAAGGAAACTAGTTGAACTAGCCTGAACACCTGGGCGATTCAAGGTGCCCACTGAGCTAGCCTGAGTGGTTGGGCGAATCAAGGTGCCCACTGAGGTAGCCTGAGTGGTTGGGCGAATCAAGGTGCCCACTGAGGTAACCTGAGCACCTGGGCGAATCAAGGTGCCCACTGAGCTAGCAGTTGGCTGAATCAAACTGACTGTTGAACCTGCCTGAGCAGTTGGGGGAATCAAGGTGCCTATTGGATTAGCCTGAGCAGTTGGGTGAATCAAGGTGCCTATTGAGCTAGCCTGAGCAGTTGGGCGAATCAAGGTGCTTATTGAGCTAGTCTGAGCAGTTGGGCGAATCAAGGTGCCCACTGAGCTAGTCTGAGCAGTTGGGCAAATCAAGGTGCCTAGTGAGCTAGCCTGAGCAGTTGGGCAAATCACAGTGCCTATCTGGCTAGCCTGGGTGCTTGAGTGAATCAAACTGACTGTTGAGCCTGCCTGAGTGCTTGGGTGAATCAAGGTGCCTCTTGGGCTAGCCTGAGTAGTTTGACGAATAACAGTGCCTACTGAGCTAGCCTGAGCACCTGGGCGAATCAAGGTGCCTACTGAGCTAGCAGTTGGGCGAATCAAGGTGCCTATTGAGCTAGCCTGAGCGGTTGGGTGAATCAAGGTGCGTATTGAACTAGCTTGAGCAGTTGGATGAATCAAGGTGCCTAGTGGGTTAGCCTGAGCAGTTGGGTGAATCAATGTGCCTATTGGGTTAGCCTGAGCAGTTGGGTGAATCAAGGTGCCTACTGAACTAGCCTGAGCAGTTGTGGGAATCAAGGTGCCTATTGAGCTAGCCTGAGCAGTTGGGCGAATCAAGGTGCCTACTGAGCTAGCCTGAGTGGTTGGATGAATCAAGGTGCCTATTGAGCTAGCCTGAGCAGTTGGACGAATCACGGTGCCTATTGAGCTAGCCTGAGTGTTTGGACGAATCACGGTGCCTATTGAGCTAGCCTGAGCAGTTGGGCGAATCAAGGTGCCTATTGGGTTAGCCTGAGCAGTTGGATGAATCAAGGTGCCTGTTGGGTTAGCCTGGACAGTTGGGTGAATCAAGGTGCCTATTGAGCTAGCCTGAGCAGTTGGGCGAATTGAGGTGCCTATTGAGCTAGCCTGAGCGGTTGGGTGAATCAAGGTGCGTATTGAACTAGCTTGAGCAGTTGGGTGAATCAAGGTGCCTAGTGGGTTAGCCTGAGCAGTTGGGTGAATCAATGTGCCTATTGGGTTAGCCTGAGCAGTTGGGTGAATCAAGGTGCCTACTGAACTAGCCTGAGCAGTTGTGGGAATCAAGGTGCCTATTGAGCTAGCCTGAGCAGTTGGGCGAATCAAGGTGCCTACTGAGCTAGCCTGAGTGGTTGGATGAATCAAGGTGCCTATTGAGCTAGCCTGAGCAGTTGGACGAATCACGGTGCCTATTGAGCTAGCCTGAGTGTTTGGACGAATCACGGTGCCTATTGAGCTAGCCTGAGCAGTTGGGCGAATCAAAGTGCCTATTGGGTTAGCCTGAGCAGTTGGATGAATCAAGGTGCCTGTTGGGTTAGCCTGGGCAGTTGGGTGAATCAAGGTGCCTACTGGGTTAACCTGAGCAGTTGGGTGAATCAAGGTGCCTATTGGGTTAGCCTGAGCAGTTGGGTGAATCAAGGTGCGTCTTGGGCTAGCCTGAGCAGTTGGGTGAATCAAGGTGCCTATTGGGTTAGCCTGAGCAGTTGGGTGAATCAAGGTGCCTATTGGGTTAGCCTGAGCAGTTGGGCGAATCAAGGTGCCTATTGGGTTAGCCTGAGCAGTTGGG
>JAODJU010000062.1:27349181-27373817 GCA_026776725.1 Gnathonemus echidnorhynchus | reverse complement strand
TGAGCAGTTGGGCGAATCAAGGTGCCTATTGGGTTAGCCTGAGCAGTTGGGCGAATCAAGGTGCCTATTGGGTTAGCCTGAGCAGTTGGGCGAATCAAGGTGCCTATTGGGTTAGCTTGAGCAGCTGGGTGAATCAAGGTGCCTACTGGGTTAGCCTGAGCAGTTGGGTAAATCAAGTTGCCCATTGAGCCAGCCTGAGCGGTTGGGTGAATTAAGGTGACTGTTGAACCTACCTGAGTGGTTGGGCGAGTCAAGGTGCCTTTTGAGCCAACTTGGTTGAATGAATATGATGCAGTGCTTCCAGAGTATTTAGTAGTGGTGTTGTGTGTGGGGGATGATAATGATTTTGATGAGCTAGGGTTTGTGCTGGAGGAGGATTGTGTTGAATTGGAGGTCCAGTAAAGCTGTGTAGGTGTAACATTTACTGACGACTTGGAAGAAATGGCAGTGGATGACGCAGAAGCTGGAATCCCAGTGGAGACTGCAGACAAAGTGGCACTTGATAAAAGAGGATCTTGCAGTTGGTTGGACAATGCAGAGGAAGTGGCACTGGATGAAGGAGAAGCTTGCAGTTGGTTGGACAATGCAGAGGAAGTGGCACTGGATGAAGGAGAAGCTTGCAGTTGGTTGGAAAATGCAGAGGAAGTGGCACTGGATGAAGGAGAAGCTTGCAGTTGTTTGGTCAATGCAGAGAAAGTGGCACTGGATGAAGGAGGAGCTCGCAGTTGGTTGGACAATGCAGAGGAAGTGGCACTGGATGAAGGAGGAGCTTGGACTGGACTGGAGAACACAGAATTGGCCGTACTGGATGGCACTGGATATTGCCAGGAGGAGGTTGTCTGCACAGTCACTGTAGATGAAGACCACATATCTTCATCGTATTGGATTAGGTACTCAGGATACACCTGGTGCTTTTCAAACACCACAAATATTGAGGGATTTTTGACATCGTCCACACAACTGTCATAGAAAATGGTGTCTCCTCCATCCTTTGGGGGCGGGCGAACATAACTTTGGTTTCCACTAGTATACTCTCCCACCAGCACTCGACAAACAAACATAGTCTTCAGCTCTGAAGAGCTGGTGTAGCTGTGTGAGTATTTGGCATCCCTCGCAAAATAACTGCCTGAAAGTAAGAAAAAAAAATATAATTTCATATTCAAAATCTCTAAACATTTTCACAATATTTGGAAAGAAAAACAAAATGTTTTTTTATTATCATTTTAATTTACCAACAGCATCTACTTTTTAGCACAAAAATCGAACTCGCAGTATAGAATGCACCTCTAAACACATTATTAGGACTAATAATATTCTGTTGATCTTACATTACTCCACCCTCTAGTTTGACTTGTGTACTACAAATACAGCTACTGTTAAGGCTGGTTCATACTTCCTACACGCGCAGACACAACAGCCACACGTACATACTGTGGTGCAATGGCGGTTGTGTGGCCAAGTACCACACAAAAATGAAAACAATGCGAATGGTCCATTCTATGATGAGAATGTGACTGTTCATTAGCCAGGGGAACAGTAACAGAAAGTCAGAAAGAAGATCAGATCAAAAATTAAATCTAAATACTTTTTCTACCCAGATCAGACTAAAACAAACATGGCTAGAAGATTTGAAGGAAGGTTGAATGAGGATGTTTAGAAATACAGATGCTCCTTGGCAAACATTGGGACTGCACTCCAATGAACCCATTGTTAGCTGAACATATCGCAAGTTGCATGTCAAAACTAAATGGCGATAAAACACAACATGAAAAATATAAACCAGATAGTTAAAACATTTTGTCTGCATGAATGTTCTACTCGTGAGTGCAAATGTGAAACTTGCGAGCATAGAAAGAAGATTTGTGTGATCAAAGTGAAATTTTTGCCCTCAAGTTTTGACACCGGAGCGGTGTCATGGCTGTTTCTGTTGGCAAGTGCTATTGGCTGATGGTTCCTGGTTTTGTGATTGATTTCACATTATGAAAAGCTTCTCCAGAAGACAAAGATCACTGATGAAAGTCATGGGAAGTCAGGCTCTTTGTAGTGAGCCAGATCATTTTAGTGATGGGAAAAATGGCTCTTTGAAAGGATCTGGATCTTATGGTTACGTTCCTTTCTGAGAGCCATTCATTTTTCTTTTTTAGAGGGTGAGGGTTAATAAGCAAAGAAATACTTCAAATAAAATGAAGTCATTTTAAAAGTGATTGCTGCGATCTGTCATAATAAATTGTTTTTGAAGGATATCTTTATTTTTCTTAGTGACAGGGGCATCCTATGGATGTCTTGCAGACACTGGTAAAATGGGAAATGATGCAGCCATATAAGGGAAGTTGTCCCTTGTATCTCTCTCTTGCAGTACTGCTAGTAATGTCCATACTATGCTCTCAAAATGTCCATAATTGGTCCTGAGAATGTCCTTGAAATGTCTATAATACTCTAGACATCCTTAGAACATCCTTTAAAGTCATTTTCAGGGTGTAAAAAAAAAAACTTTGCATTTGGATGTCCTAAGAACGTCCTTTGAGGACATCATCCTGACCGAAAGAGGATGTTCTAAGAACGTCCTTTGAGGACATCATCCTGACTGAAAGAGGATGTTCTAAGAACGTCCTTTGAGGACATCATCCTGACCGAAAGAGGATGCCCTAAAGACATATCGCTGGCTCCTGTTGTTCATGTAAAACAGCCGACTTGATTCGTTCACGATCAACACATCTAGGGGACAAAATGTCAACAAGTGGGACTGTGGCTTGGGGGATTCTGCCATCAGCCTGCATTAGTAGAAGTTATCGTACAGCATATCACAAGCCCGGGAAGAGATGAAAAATCAAGATGCCAGGCATGTGATGACTAGTGAATATATATCACTACCTCCTTGTTGTTGAACCATCGTAAAGTGAGGAGCCTTGATCATTCATATGATTCCTTGGTACGGGATTATAAAGTTCCATATGGCTACAAACTAAAATGAAATACATGTTTGTAACTGTAAAAGCAGGTGCCAGGTGCAAAGGTACTGGTCTGTGACCTTGCATAGTGTAAGTACAAAATACACAATTAAATAGATGTCTTAAATTAACATCTGTACCACACTTCATAAACGTGACCTGAGCAGCTTTGCATTGTGGCGCTACCACAGTAAGTATGAACTAGCCTGTAGCAAGCATAACCAGTCGCCAAAGTAATGCTTGCAGATAAGCATAATCATGCAGGCACCTTTGCCGTAGGCCGTCCCGTGTGTTCCACAGATCCTCCAGTCGAAGTTCTGCTTGCAGATGGCATCCACGTGTTTGGAGTCAGTTCCATGGAAGAGGAGTCTCTCTACAGAGTATTTTTCAGTGTTGATTTTTTTCATCTGGTCTCTCTGCCTGAAATGTAATACATTCATAATTGTTTAATGTCACTGAGTGTAAAAAGCAAACCACTCCAAAATAACAACTCTTTTCCCCATTTCTATTCAAACCAGAAAAAAAAATTTTTTGAAGCTCTCAAAACCATTTTTAAGGCTCAATTATACATTGTACAGTTTTCAGATTATATCATAGCTGACAAATGTTTTTCCAAACATTGGATATACATACCATTGAAACACTTCCCACAGAGATCTATTCTGGATTCTTTCTATGCTATGAATTTTGAAACCACGCATCGTTTTCTGAAAAAGATCCAGAATTTTCTGATATTCTTCTGTTGAACTCTGCAGCACAATTTTCTGCAAGGGAAAATGAATAAATGATTAAATGTGCATATTTTTCAATTGCATATCTTACACCATTATCCACAGTGGTCTCCATAGTTTGCATTCTGCTCAGCACTCACGAACTTTACTGGCGATTTATTAATAGTCTTAACACAAGGATCAAGTTCAAGGGTAAACAACATGCTATATGTGCAGTGTTCCAAGATAATTTGTAAAGGCACAGAAAAAATTGATAACTATTAGCCAGCATAACTTGAATTTGTCCAGTTTCTCCAGAAGGTGGCAGTATTTCATTCCCTGAATAACATTATAAAAATACATGTATATATGTATACCTTGTATCCAGTTTCAGGAATCAAAGACTTATCCCAGTATTTTGGCAGTGCTTTAAAATTCTGGGTGTTGTTGGGTCTTTTGCTGAAGTTAAAACATAGAAAAGATAAATTTATGTTCTTGTAGAACTTTACTATGCAGTCATATTATTAATATCTGCTTTCCATTTTGCATACTGTATATTTAAACTGTTAATCAAGATAAATACAAAAACTAACATTCAATGCTAAAATGCCAAAAGTAGCACTTTTTATAAACAGTATACATTCGAGAAGAACCTTCAGGCTTGGTTCATCCTCCAAGACGCAACTTACACTTCATTTACAAGCCATGTTTTTCCCCTCTGCTCTGTTTTGTACACTTTTTAATTATTGGCAATTGTGCTGGTATTTTGTGATGTCACTGGACAACAAATATTTCACCCTGGGGTTAAACGCCTCTTATCTCCTCTCACTTCATGACAGGTGACCAGACCTACCCGGCCTTGATCTTCTGTGCATCAGCCGATGACACGAACACAGGACGGCGCCTGATTCTCTTTACGGTGCCGTACTTCTCATTTCTTTGTGACATATCTGTGCAGGGAGAAGCCAAGATGGTGAATGTGTACTGCAGCCCAAGTTCACAGCTGGGAATAACCGGCAAGATGGGTATGACATAAAACTGCACACACTTTTATATACCTTGTTCATACTTACTTATCTATTATTTATCTACTATTTATCTATTTTATTGTTTTTATAATAACTATATTTTTACTGTTATTGTATGTTTACTTAATTCTAGTCATACTTCTATTCTTAGCTGGACCAGCTGTTATGAAACCAAATTTCCCCCCAGGATTAATAAATCATTCTGACTCTGATTCTGATACTGACATCAAAGCCCTACATTTCTCACCTCTTGACATCTTTTCCAGTGATGTACGTATTTTTCTAGTTAGATTTGGTATTCATTGGTAACATCAATGGAATTAAACGATCAAAAAAAGTTACATTCCTGGAAGCATGTTTTTTGTTGTTGTTTGTGTGACCGCACCTCTGTGTCAGTGTGGCTTGCTGTGTTAGGACTCTATGCCCGTAATCAGAAGGTTGCTGGTTCAAATCCCTGGGTTCCCAGATTGATTTCATAGCTGGACCCTTAAGCAAAGCAAAGTCTGATCCTGCCTTCTCAATGGCACATCACATTGGATAAGATAATCTGCTAAGTAAACGTAACCGCCTCTGTTCTGTGGTCTCAGCTTGCATTGCTATACCTTGCAGACTGACTTGATATGCTTGATTCCCAGCAGTAAATTTGACCTCCACGCTGTTATCTTCCAGGTACTGCCTCTCCAGATCCTCACTGGTGATGTTTGACAATCTGTGCATTCCCTGCTGGTACAAAAGATACACGTGTAAAATCAACACTATGCAAAGAACAGCAGTTTATTCTAAATGATTGAAAAGATTCTCACATACACAGGTTATACATGTATATACACACATATGTACACATCCCTCATTCAGCTGCTGCACAGGTCACGTCATGTTAGGTACATGAAAGGAGTGTGTTGATGCCGAATTGTCATTACAAATAACATGTTTGCTATTAATGTTAACGTGTTCACCATTAAAACAATTGTTAGTAAAATGACTTGGATGAATTGGTCATAAGTCACAGGTACAAAGGGGTATGGGCTATGTAATGTGGGAGAGCGGGAACTGGTCTCTTATCAGATCTGCTGTTCTCTGTCTGTTCCCTCTACTGTTTTTTTCAGATAAAATGACACATGACTCCAACCTTGAACATTCCAATTAAAGCTGCAACTACTCAATAAACAAGGTTATTCTTATACATTAATTCTTTACTTAAAGTTATATTGACATCGCTTCATATAACTGTAAGCACTGAAATACACAGTACTGGTCAAAAGTCTGGACGCACTTGCTTTTATTGTGTCTCTATTTTACGTATGTTATTCACCTTAAAATTAAAGGCCTTGAGACAATGCAGAGATACCAAATATCAAATATTGCAACGACCAAGACAAGTATTCAATATTTCAAAATTTTCTCAGATTTTACACTCTTCAAAATCGCCCCCATTTGCTTCAATGACAGCATTGCGGACTCTTGGCATTCTTTCAGCCAGCTTCCAGATGCGGCCACCTGGAATGCTTCTCCAACAGTCCTGAAGGAGTTTCCACAAAACTCTGGGTACAAGTTGGCTACCTTGCTCATACTCTGTGATACAACTCATCCCAAACCAGCTCTGTAGGGTTTAGGTTGGGGAATAGAGGGGACCTGAGCATCCGCCATAGCACTCCATTATCTTATGAAGATACAGAAATAAAGATACAGAACTTACAGAACCTCATGCTGTGCTTGGGGCCGTTATACAAATGATTTTCAATAGGTGTGTCCAGACTTTTGCCTGCTACCGTATAAGAATTAACAGGTGACTCTGAACTTCACCCCTGTCTTTAACTTACTATCGATCCGTACTTGATCCAGTTCCCATGCTCATCCTCCCAGTACCAGGCCCACTCAGTGGTGAGAATAAATTCAGGTCTTTGCACAGAGGACAAAGTAGACAGACGCCTCACTTTGGCCAGTCCTCGTGTCATTGTGTCAAAACACACAGGCTCCTGTCCTTCACTGAGGAACCAGAAAACAGCACTTAGTGAATAAACAAGACAAGATACCAATGAATTTCAGTCCCTTAGTTGATAATCAGCATTACTTGCTAAGGACTATTAATGTCCCAGGAGTTGGTAGTATTCACAAGAGCTTTTCTTAATCATGTTTCAGATTAGACTTAATTTACCTCTTTATCACGGCTGGGTTACAATAGTCTTTCTCAATTCCTTCATTGTTTGGAAGTGGTGACCAGCCCTTCTCGCCCTGCACCTCCCATCTGTAGGGCATGTTGAAGTGGACACGGTAACATTTGCCTTTAAGAGAAATTAAACACTTACAGAAAACACATACTTCAATTTTTGTATTTAAGTTTATGGAAGGTCAGAGCCTTCAAAACATAAATGAAACATTTTGATGACCCATCCATTTTCAAACCAGCTGTGGGAGGTGGGGCCTAGAGCCTAACCCAGGCAGCACAGGGCACATTAAACAGGATGGACAGGATGTTTAACTAAACAAGGCTTTCCCTTCACTTTGCAAGATTAAAGGAAACTCTTTCCAGGCGCAAACCTGGACACAGTACACGTGCAAAAACAGTAACTGCAGTTATCCATCCATCCATCCATTGAAATTTATCCATCCATCCATCCGTCCGTCTTCATACAGCACAAAATATAATGGCTAGTCACATATTCATACTCTCACCTCCTTGTTTGCAACTCCCCTTCACAAAATAAAGGCAGATCTCAGTCTTTTCTGAAAGAAAGTGAAAATGAATATTACAGCAGAGAGAGGGATGAGCTCCATCGTCTCCAAGAACCAATCAAGAAGCTTTTTGCTCTCCTTTTTATTTTAATTTACTTCAGGCATTAATGTCCAAGTGACCAAAATGCACACAGAAAGGCTCTTTCTGTACATCCCTGCAATCTAAATCTGAAAATCTTTTACCTGAATGGTCATTGAAACATTTCAACATTTTCGATAAGCCATCTAAATGTATATAATGAATGATGACCTGAAACGGGTTTCAGCTGGTCTCGGCCGTCTCTCTTCACACTGTTTTTAAATTTCAAGGCCCTTATGTTCTGGTAGACAGACAGCATGGATGTGATGAGGTCAGTGGGTATTCCTCTATCCTGCAAGATGGTCATTGGGTGGGGCTCAAAGAAGTCATGTGACCTGCAGCAGTCCGCCCCAGAGTCACAGATTCCCCGGATGTACTTGTCGCAGACATGGAGCCTCCTACAGCCCGCCTGTTCAGGGCAGTTTCCGTATTCCTTGCTGCCTTCGTTGAACGACACACACACCTGATAAGAAACGTGACCCATTTGTCAGGAAGCTGTTATGCAAAGACTGCCAATGGGCAAGAACATGTGATCTCACTGAGCAGTTCAAATCTTACATCATCTGGACTTCAAGCCTGGTGCTACAACAGGACTGTTTCCTTACATGCATCTGTAAAAATCAGTTCTAACTTTATTCTGTGACCCTAATAATGCACATTCCTATGTTACATACCTGGCTTCTTGACGGCCACCTGGTCTATGGAATTGTGGATTTATTTCCTGAAAATCTTAGCATAACTGGGCCTTACTGTGATTGAACTGCCCACCACGTCTCAATGCACGTTTCATGCTTAAAACTCGCAATGAGAAAACACAAAAAAAAATCGTTACCGGAGGCAGGAGGGTGTTGTCGTTCTGGAGCAACAGTGTCCGCAGTTCCTTGGTGTCCAGCAGCTGCAGGTTATTCTCCGCGAGAACCTTGCTATTGTGCTGCGAACTCATATCATGGCAAAAACGGCATCCGTTCCTGTGCAGGAAACACGGCAACGGCTCACGTCAGCAAGAGAGGGCACACGCTTCACCCCTGCCATCATCAATCCTGAAGCCCAATCCACATCCCTGCCACATCTCCAGTATCAAGCTTCATAGTGTCACGAGTGTGCCGTCATTACACATCAGCAACACAAGAAAATCACTTTGCTTTTGTATTGTGTTTTCTTTTGGGTTTACACCATGTAAATTTATTTTGCGCTAAATGATAGTAAAAGTCAGCATAGCGCAGTTAAGCTGAAGTTCACAGGTCAAATTATTGTACTGTATCTTTATATACATGGAAAACCCGACACATACACAATAACTTGAAGTTTTTATATATTAAACCATTCCCTAATAATGTAATTGGGCCCAAGAAATGTTTCCCAAATCATGCAGTTTGTATATTCAGTTACATTCTGTACAAAACATATATTTTTTAAGGTATTGCCATTACCTTTACCTATTATTGGCCAATGTATTTATATTGCTACATTAATTCCAATGGGCTTATTTGTCAACGACCTGTGCAATTCCCTATTAAGAACAAAATCAATAGTGTTACCCCATATTATCTAGAGCACGTGGAGAATATCAGATAACAGTAAGTAGTACGTAGACAAATTATTCATAATGTAATAACAGGTATACAATAAAGAACCAAACTTAATAGACCGATTAAGGGTATAAATTTTGTCTCCAAGTTATGGTATACCTCATATGACGCAAGTAAAAGCTAGAAAAACAGCCTCAGCTGTTATTTTGGAAGTTCGTCTCCTTACCTCCTCCTGCTGGCTTTGCAGTCTCCGTATAGGTAAAACTTACATAGGTGTAAATTAGTGCAGTCCACGCATCCCCCTGCTTTGCACAGCCTAACGTTTGTTTTAGCGATTACTCTCTTTTTCCCGTTAAAAACAACAACAGAAAAGTCCCTGGGATTTCCGAAGACAATGTCAAAAACTCCTTTTAAATCCATCAGGCCAGATCCTATATCAACCAATTCATCGTAGTCCATCGCCCCATTATTGCCGCAAATAATTTTCATTATAAACGCGTCCATTGTGCCGTATTCGGATTTATAAAGGCGAGTATTATGCTGAACGACCGCCGCGTCGTATGCGAGTATAAATGCGGCTGGAAAACTGCATGCAGCGCAGGAATCGCCGCGCTCGACTTCGCTGGAAACCGAAACCTAAACCTCAGCTCCAAAGATCGTTCATATGCCAAGACCTCGGACACTCCTGCAGGATATTCACTCGTGCTGTTCCGGGTTTATGTCATTATATAATATCTGCAAAAACAGAATGATGAATCGACTTCCAATATTTGCAGTAAATAATAAAACGATACATATTGCTGAAGGCTGAGCTTCCCAAGTAAACTGGTATTCCTTTAAAAATGTATGTCTACAGTACATGCCGAGAAACTTCACGGGGGACAATGAGCAGTCTTTGCTTTGATACAGACCATAATAGGAAGCACCAAAGGCTGTTTTTTGTGATTATTTTTTTAAATCAGTTTCTCCTAATGCTACACAGTGGCGTTACTAGGATACCGTTCTGGGTTTACTGTACTATACGTGTCACGTCCTGCACACCTGACCCTCCTGCCTCCTCCCTAACTTGCCCCTGCTCAGCCATGCCTGGTGATCTTACCCCTCGCTAGTCCTTGTATTTAAGTACCTGTTTGTCTCATCAGCTGCAGTCTGGTCATTCATGTTGGACCTTCCTGTTCCCTGTGTCCAGGGCTGTAGCCAGCTATGAGCTTACTACAGGTGTAGACTTTGGTAATTTTTTAAGAACTAAAAATAAAATCTGAAGCTAAATATTCACCTGAAAAAAAATTAGGCCAAGTAAAGTTTCACATAACCCACCCCCACTCCCGGATCCTGGACCTCACTTTTTTACAAACCCTGGCTACAGCTTTTCCTGTGTCCCTCCCTGGGTCCAGTCATCCTGTTTTGGATCCCTCGTGGTCCTGTTTGTTTCCAGACTTTGTTCATTTAGTTCAATAAACCCCTTTTGTTTCACCACACCACCTGCCCTCGTCCTTCGTCCCTCAAGTTGTGACGATATGGGAATGTTGGGTGGGCACCTGTATTTTAATTTGGGGGGGGGGGGGGGGGTATGAACGTAAACATAAACAGCACAGGTTATGTATCATATTTTCATTGCCCATATATTCAAACTCTTTGAAAATAAAGATTTGTTTTTTTTTTGTTGGACTTTGGTGCCCAGCTCAGAGAAATGGCATGTAAACTTGTTACACGCCCCTGCAACCTTCTGTGAAAGACAGACAGCACTGTGAAATACTAATGAGTCTTATAGACGATCAACACGCCACGCCCATGATACTACTGCTGTTGGTTACCATTTTAGGCATGATACAAGACATAAGAATTAAAATAAAAACTAATTTCTCTAATAACCAAGTTAATCCATTCGTTTTCTACAACAACCAGTTTCTATAATAAACCAACAACTCTAGTCTCAGGGGCGTGGCTATGGGTGGGAAGCGGGGGGGTATCTTTGTTTGGGGGGGGGTCACAGTGCTCACCCAAACGTATCGTCCGCCCAACACCAAGAAAGACAAACCAAACTTAACCAATTAGTAGTGATTTCATAGAATTACTGAATTAATAATGCATTCCATATGAACTCGGAAGTTGGAAACTCTGAGTTCCTACTCAGGAATTTCAAATGGATCGCCCCCTGAAGTTGGAATTCCGACTCGGGAAGTTGGAGGAACTTCTGTGACCCAGACCTCAGAATCCAAGATGGCTGTGCCCTTTACCAACAGAGGTGGAAGCTGTAGCTATATACTGTTTATTAGCAGTTATGTCTTATTTGTGTTTCATTAACTCGGTCATACACACAGTAATGTCCAGCTGCTATGTGTGATAAATGATCAGTCATTTAGTGCAAGTACAGGTACACTGAAATGCTTCTCTTCACCTATCCCACATAGCTCTCCATAGTTTGGGGGTCACAGAGCATAATGAGCCAATGTGTGGTGTCCCTAGAGCTGGGGGTTAAGGGCTCAGATGCTCATCACCCCCAGGAGTGGACATTTTGTAGGACATGTTGCTATGGACATGTTGCTAGGTGTTTGTATGGGCAAAATATGGTGTAATGCATTGTTATTAACTGATATTGCTAACAACAGCTAACGATGAACCTGGGGCCTGTTTCAGAAAGCAAGTTTTCTTGTTTAGCCGGATAACTTGTTGGATTTAAGGTAGTCTGGGCTAAATGTAAGCAAACAAAGACAAAGGCCATTTAAACTGGGATACCTTAAATCTGACAAGTTGTCTGGCTAACCAAGAAATCCTGCTTTTTGAAATATGTTCCTGGTATTGCTAAATGACTTTCTGACTTCTTGTACTGGAACGCTGTTAGCTCAGGTGTGACGTCATTCCCAGCTCTAACTTCCTACCTCTGAGCTAAATGGAAGGTAGCATTAGACTTATATCGATTTCACTCCTTGACAACTGTATGTTTTTTATATTGTAGCGCCGGGCAGACCGAGGCATCGCAGGAGCAGAGAAGGACAAAGAAACTTGCTTGCAAGGGAAAACACGCACTTTAATAGGAGTCCTTAACAGGATTGTAACAGGTACCCAACGAGCACCGAACCAAGAGCACAGATGGGAAACACAAGGTTGTTAGATGCTGAACTGCAAGGTGCACACACGGTGGGAGAGTTATGCAAGCTAAATATATGCAAAGATTGGACAGGGTCCACACAAGACAGGGGCAAACACACACATGACAATAAGGAAATGCAACCATCATCAACAACAACAAGGGCTATTTACACTTGCATGCAGGACATGCTGGGACGTGCAGTCTGTTGGCGCTACAGTATACTCTTTGCTAGTATGTAAATTTGGAAAATGGCCCCAACCAAATAAAATAAATATAAATAAATACTTAGAACCTTGTGTATTAAAATAATCAGCTTTAAAATTATCTGTCAGATGAGAGCTACAGAGTGTACTGCATGGGTAAACAAAAATGTTTTTGCATATGAGAAATTCATATACATCTTGCAGTGTAGAGTCCGAGAAAAATAAAAAGCTGTAAACTCAGTTTGCATATGAATTTATATACTCTTCTAATAGCAGGATTATGGATCATTATCGTAATACGAGTGTGTCCTGCCTTGCGTTTGTCCTGCCCGTGATCTTGTGTTAGATATGCAAGGATGGAATATGGATGGATGTCGTGAAAGAATGAAAGAATGGCAGTAGACCAGTTAGCCCAAATACCAAATTCAGTTATAGATTGCAATTTGAGCATCGTCTTTCTAATCCTGACGAGAGCCTTTCTAGCATGCCACGGAACAAAATGGCAGAATACTAGTTTTCATTTATTAACATACTGTCTATTTCTAGTCACCCTTTGCGTTGCAGTGATCCAGTGATCCAGCTCCTAGGAAATATATGAATGTAAGAGATGCAGCTTAATCCTGAACTGGAGGCCAATCCATTGCAGAACACTGATGGTTACCTTGAGCCTAGAGGTGCGGAGAGTTGTGTGTATGTAAGAGACTCCTGGTGTTAAGCCATCTCAAATAATCACACTCATATGACCGTGCTTATCTGTGTTTTAGAGTTAAAATGTGACCTTTAGACTAATACAGAGCTGAACATGAACACAGTGGCCATAGACATTCACACAATCAATAAGCCACAAGTGAATACATATCCTGACGTGCAGGCTTAACATCCACGCAGCAATTACAGGAACACTGTCTATATTATGTCATTTCCATGGCTTCCTGTTAGTGCAAATTGGCTTAGATAAACTGCTCATACTATTGCTATGGCAGTAACCTTAAGAGGAACTGATATTGTTTTGTGAACAGGCAGTGAATGTGGGGGAAGGTTTTTCTGTTGAAGGACAAACCAGATAAACTCTGAGGCCTTGGTAGGAGGAAGCAGCTTGCCAGATGGAGGACAGTAGTCATGAAGCAAACCAGAATAAGACAAGAAAGTTTCTCAAAATTACACTCTCAAAATTACACTCCAAATTTGACACTTCCTAAACGGAAGAAATTGCTTATTTGTTCCTCAACAACCTTCCTCATCCTGTCAGAACTGGGCAGCATATTTCAGGTACTTTTGTAGGCATCAGTAGATGCTCATCAGACAGATGCTCTGTCCTACCTTCTACATGGCCTGTTAAAGAATCTTACAACTGCTCTGAGAAATCCATTACAACATGTCCTGTAGTTCTGACACTGATTTCCATTTCTAAATATTTGATATGCAGGAATCTCTTGAGCAATCAGAAATTGGTAAGACTTAAAATGTATGGAACGGATGCAAAAATCTTGAATTCAAGTGACAACGACATTACTTTTGGTTATATGCTTTATTTATCCTACAGTAAACACAATCAACGCTAATAAGGAAAATATAATATCCTTTAGGAAAAATACATAACCATGTTTTTTAAACAACCAACTACTAAGACAGATGATTTGATAAACAGAACAAATTTCCTTCCAGAAAATGAACAACTCACTTTTAGCCTTAATGACTGCTTCACTGAACCACGTAGGATTTGATGGCTTGTGTCTCGCAGGACACTGGTAGCATCTCACTCCTTCTTAAAAACACTGTTGAAGGTGAACGTTAGACTTGTTTTACAGTAAATCTGCATTTTGATTAATCCTAGGTTAAGATATCCTCTGGAGTGCAATATCCTCCAGCAGTAGATTCTTATTCACCACAATCAAATTTTCCATCAAAGAAATCTGAAAGCACTGAAGAAATAATCAAAATATGTACAACACAGTTCGGTACAGACTCATCATCGCACTGCCCAGAATTACATAAACGTTCATGCAAATTGATAAGTATAAATGTATATTTTACCTTAACTTCCTCCAGATATTCCATAATAAATCCAAATCATAAATATCTTCAGGAAAAAAACAAAAGATGTTTTGCATTATCTCTAGATAGCAACTGTAAACTTAACTTCACCCAAATCTCTTGATGAAGGTCAATTTCTATTACATTTAAATGAATTTATTTATCAGTCATTTTTATTCAAAGTGACGTTCTATTGTGGAAACAGGGTCAGCCTGTCCCTGGAGCACTAGGGGCCCGGGGCCTCGCTCTGGGGCCCCACAGTGATACAACTCTCTCGGCCACAGGATTCGAACCCGTGCCCCTCCATTCACAGACATACACTATTTCATGTTAAAACAGCAATTATTACTGTAAACCCATTCTTTGGTAAACTGGTAGAACCTGCAATGCATGATCCTCATGTGCACCATAATCAAACAGACATTTTGGTTAATTATCACAGACACAGTCAAGCCATTTATCAGTGCTGAAATGATTAAGGTCTCCTCCCATTTCATGACATTGTATTTCCTAAACTATATTAACATGGAAAAAAATACCAGAAAACAAGTCCTATTCTTCTAAAGGCACAGTTTTGGTGAAAATGGACATAAATCCATTGTGACGTGTTATTTTACCTGCAAGCCAAAATTATTTTTTATAAAGAAACATACTTTATGAATAATAAATCCCAGCAGTTATAACAGCAATTCAGATGGATTAGTGTCGATTTTTGCAGTTTTTCACTTAGGCACATGTTTGCTAGACATCTAGCATCTGGGATGCACAGACTTTTGAAAATCACAACATATGATATCTTAAAATACTACCAAACCGATTACTTAAAGTATGTGAAAAAAATGTTAAAAATTTGACATATAGAGGATTTCCAGTAGTGAATTGGTTAGATCCAGCTTTTCTGTTATACATACAGCTTAAACCCTCATTGCCATTTGATTTCAGTAAGTCTGCACAAAGAGAAGAAGAATCAACTGATGACACAGGAGCTGTTTGAATCAGAGGTGCTTGTACTGGCACTTGAGTTTATGTTTGAGTATGAAGGAAAGGGGGCTGCATTGGGGGCTGGCTGGGGAGCCGCTCTTGGCCTCCGTGGTACGTTTGAGTAGTTGTTATAGGCACCATGTGGATGAGACGACATGTCCTCATGGTACTGGATGAGGTATTCGGGGTACACTTGGTATTTCTCAAACACCACGTAGATGGAGGGATCGTCGACGTCATCCACGCAGCTGTCGTAGAAATGGACGTCACCGCCGTCTTTCGATGGTGGCCGGAGGTAGCTGGAGTCCCCCTCGGTGTACTCTCCCACCAGCACGCGGCACACAAACATCGTCCTGATTCCTGAGGACTTGGTGTAGCCATGTGAATATTTTGCATCCCGGGCAAAGTAGCTACCTGTGAACAGTAAACAAAGCAATCAAATAAAGTCATATATTTTTTTTTTTGTAATTTGAAATGTCGCTATGACCTGCAACCATAAATCAATTTTCCATGAAACTGATTTTACATGATAGTCAACATTATCCGCTTCACATGTGGGTGGTCATAATGCTTTGGCTCATTGCCAGCTTGGGGCCTCTGCTGCATTTTGGGGGTTAAAGGCCCAACAAAGATGCAACTCTTCTGCCGAGGATGGAACTGAAACCGGTGATCTTCCAATCACAGACACAGAGGCATAACCTACTGAGCTACTGGATCTCAAATCCACAACACTGTAGGCGTGTTTCAAAAAGATCATGAGAAATGTAAACAAGGTAAGACGCTTCGCCCGTTACGCTAATGCACACCTTTGCCGTAGGCCGTCCCGTGTGTTCCACAGATCCTCCAGTCGAAGTTCTGCTGGCAGATGGCATCCACGTGTTTGGAGTCAGTTCCATGGAAAAGGAGTTTCTCACAATCTCTTCCACCATTGTTTTTTCTCATCAGTTCTTTCTGCCTAAAAATTAAATAAGTGTCATTGTGTGCTTCAACATCTGCAGGATATTGCTCATTTGTGCTGGACTTTATTCAATAAACATGTATTTATTTATGGGTTTCCAATTCAAATATTAGGTATTAGAATCTTGGAAACATATTTCAATTGCCATTGGCTTCTACTGGACACGATCTTGTCTGTGCTGTGAGACTATTATCACCATGATAGTTACAACAGGTAATTCTGTTCATGGGCTTCTGTTGTTTTAGACATTTCCCAATAAATGGCGCCCAAAACAATGCATAGATCAATAATAGCTTAGACCTCAGAGAACAAGGAGTGCCTTTATCCAGTGTGTCTGTGTGACCAACGTGAATCATCTTAAATAATCACAAAATGACAATGTTTCTTGGCAGCTAAAGTGTTCCCTAAAGTACTTTGCAGATCCAGAAGAGCCTCAGACCTTTACACAGGGTCAAAGTGGGATCTTGATCTCAGGCTGCATAAGGCTCGACGCTGGAGTACATTTTGCAGGACACATATACACACGCACTACACGCACCTTAAAGGCATAAATTAGCCTAACTGCATATCTTTCTACATAGAGAGGAAACCTGTGTGACACAGGGAGACGACGAAAACTCCACACTTAGAGAAGTGGGCTTCAAAACCTTCTGAGATGTTCAGCAGCAGTACTACCCAATGAGCCACAGCAGGTTTCAGATAGAGCTAAAACAAATTCCTGGCATTAACAGACTTATTAATACATATCTGTGCGCCAGACACAGATTCTGTTCCTCATTAGATGTTGCACAGTGAGATAAACCAGAGGGTAGCTGAAGGCACAGTAAGAAATGATGGTTTCAATGACTTCCACACTGGCTTTGCTATTAACGGGACATCGGAAAAACTCACCACTGGAAAACTTCCCATAAGGCCTTGTTCTGAATCCTTTCAATATGGTGTATACTGAAGCCCAACATGGTTTTCCTGAAGAGAGCCTGGATTTCCTTGTACTCACTCAAGGAAGGGAGCAGAGTAACTTTCTTGAAAGAGCATAAGAAACCAAAGTGTAAAACAGTTACAGGCAATTCAAATTATTAAAGTGCATTTTCATGACCAACTTTTCCTTTCATAGCTGATACATAATATGCCGTCACACAAATAAAAACTGTACCTTGTATCCTGTGTCTGTGACCTGGGACTTATCCCAGTGTGCTGGTAAGGCTTTGGAATTGGGTTGCCTGTACACTGTTTTTTTGCTGAAATAAAAACAGAGAAACAGAAGCTTAGGAAAAAGGAGTGGAAGGCCACAGTCATGGAGCGCCCATTAATCGTTTACATTTCAGCTAATGTCCCTCCATGAATCGCCACCTTATCATGGCAGAGGGGTTAGTAGGCCTCTATGATCCTAGGAGCTTTGCTGTCGGGGGCAATTGCCCCAGGAAGGGTCTCCCCAGGCATATTGGTCCTAGGTGAGCGGTCAGACTAAGTGCAATTCATAAAGACTCCCATGGAAAGTTTCAGCAAGGATAATGTGACCCCACCCAGATTGGGGAGGCTGGGGCGCCGCCCTGGAGGTAGGCCGGCAGAAAGCATCGAGGCGAGTGCCTGGTGACCAGCTCTTTACCCCCAGGGCCTGGCCGGGTACAGCCCAAAGGGATTACAAGGATCCGCCCTGGACGCACTGACCGTCAGCTACGAAATCTGGCTTTAGGAACATGAAATGAATTTCCAGCTAACATTTCTACCTACAAACCAGATTAAGTAACATGTAACTCCTTTGCTCTGCATTACCTTGTTTTGATTTTCTGTACGTCCGTAGAAGACATAAAAACGGGTCGTCTTTGGACCAGTTTTTTGGTGCCATATCGTTTGTTTGTCTGGATCATGTCTGAAAAGCAAAAGAGATTAAACTAATTCTGACATTAGCATTGTTGTTCCTACAGTATTTATATCAGACATCTCATTGTAGTGTAAATCAGGTCAAGAATCCTACACTCGAAAGCCACAGTCTGCCTTTACTGATGGAAATTAGAGACATGAACATTTGAGTAAAAAACAGAAAATGAGGTCCAGACTCTTTAAGACAAACAAATGATTACAGAACCCAAACAAACTAAGCCGAAAAAAAAAAAACTAAACTAAAGAAACCCCAGCCTACAAGATAATATGACTAACTGTAAGGACAACATCTCATGCAGCTTGTGTGGACCATCTGAACCAATAACATACCTTGGAAATTAAGTTGATATGACTGGGAGCCTGCAGTAAACTCCACAACAGTAGAGCTGTCCTTCAGATACTCCTGTTCAATGACTTCACTAGTGATCGATGCAGGGTTGTACCCCTGATTCTGAAACAGAGAGGAAATGCGTGGCAGGGAGAAGCCTTTTAATGGTTCCCTACACCTCCATCCTGGTGCAGATTGACCATTAGGCAAGGGGAAGGCAGCCACCTGGGCCCCGGAAATTAGGGGGCCTATGAAAACTGAGTTTCCAGAAGTTGTTTATTTATATAAGATAATATTATTGTTTAAATTACAGCAAGATGTCAGCTGTTTGCGTTTTTACCAACTACTTTCAGGATACACAAAGTTGCCAACCCCCTTCCCGTCCCAGCTGAAATGGACTACTTTGAGACTTCATGCTGCCCAGCAATCTTTTCACACTGGATTCTGGGGGTAGGTTACTGGTCATTTCACTGCCAAGTGAACTGGCACATGCTAACCCAATAGAAGAGAAGATGGCTCAAATCACACACTAACTGACATTACATTTCCCATATATTTGATACTATCCTGCTAGAGTGGTAGACAAATTGTGATAGATATCGCGAGAGCAGAGTTAAAGAAAATATGAAAAAACAAGAATAATCTTAGACTCAGGAGCACAATAAGCTATAGACTATAGTAGGCTGCAGCCTAGGACCACAGCTAAAGAGGGAAGAGTTAAACTTCTTAGATTTGGCCGACTGATCCACTGGCACAATACTCCGCTCCCCCCGACTGGTGATCGGCCAGTTTTAGCACTGGGAGCCTGCGCTTCAATTAGCATGTTATTAATATTCCATCATTTTTAATTCCCTCTCATTTCTGTTTCTGCTCCAAAAAATAGCTCAGATAGCTCACTTAGCGGACCCCCTGCCCATGTCAGCCAAGGCCCCCCAGAGATAGTCCAACTTTGCCTCCATCATAAGGTCAGTAAAGGTCAGATCGACAAGGGGCTCACCGACGATGCATACTGGACCCATTTCCCATACTCGTCCTCCCAGTACCAGGCCCATTCAGTAGTAAGAAAGAGGGTGGGTTGTAGCACAGAGGACACAGTAGACAGACGCCTTACTTTGGACAATCCTCGCGTCATTGTGTCAAAACACACAGGCTCAATCCCCCGACTAAAACAGAAGAGAGAACATGGCAAACAGATATGCATTTATCAATCTAACAGATTACACCTTAACTAATCAAGTCACTAACAAATCAGTAGAAAACAAGGATATATACTGTAGGAGCTGTACTGATACACTCTACTGTAGGGGAAAGGACTATCTGAAACCTCGTGTGACATGCAGAAACACCCATACAAACACCCATACATGCATCACTACCTGTACAAACACTAACATGGTACTGTGGAAAAGTCTTAGCCAGTCAAAAGAAATGTTTAAAGCTATTTATCTTGGTAGTTAGTGCACATTTGCTCAGAACAAAACACACAACTGGAAAAAGTGCAAATTAAATGTAACACAAATACTAGAAAAAAATTCTTCTGTTCTCCAAAAAGTTACTGATATCTTGCTGGATGACTAGATGAACACCACTTCAGTTCCCAAACCTCTCCTCGGGGGCACCTCAGCCATTCCATGTATTTATTATTATTATTATTATTATTATTATTATTTCCCCACCAGCTCACTTAATTAATTAATTAATTAACAAAAAAAATCAATGAGATATTGATTAGCTATATGAGGTGTGGTAGTAGTCAAAAATAAATGGATGTATTGTATGGTTACTGCAAATACTGTGGTGATATTAGCAGAGATTTTGAAATGGTTAAGCTAACACACTTCAACAGGCATAATAACATAGTTTTACACCAACATAAAAATCATTTAATATAATTTTCTTTGGCGAGCTAAGACTTTTGCCCAGTACTGTACATACAGAAACACCTGCACCTTCATATGACCTCAAACATCTGTACAAATACCTCTAAAAGCAGAAAAATCTACACACACCTGTACAATCATACATACACAAAAGTCCAGTCATACATGCACAAATACCTGTACAAATACCCATAGACACAAAAACACCTGTACATTCATACATCCACAAATATGCAGACATCTGCACTAACACTCATACACGCACAAACACTTACACCTGTAGAATAACACAAATACTCACACAGACACAAACACCTACACAAACTCATAAATGCAAAAACACCTGCACATTCATCTGCACATTTGCACACTAATACTTGCGCAAGCATCTGTACAAAAACTCAAGAACACTCACACAATCGCTCATACAGATACAAATACTTTTACAAACACGCAACAAAACCCATAAATACTTGCACAAAACCTCATACATGCAAAAAACACCTGCACAGTCAACTGACCACAAAATAAAATTTATGTTATGATACAAGAATAAAACTTGACTGAAAATTGGTATTAAATCGTTGATTATATGTATTGTACGGATTTTTATAATTTGTAGATTTTAAAGAATATGAAAATAACAACTAATAAAAATGTCATTCCTCACAAACCTGTATGTTTTGCATGGGTTACAGAAATCTTTCTCAACCTCCTCGTTGTCCAACAAAGTAGACCAGCCTTGAGGAGTCTTTACTTCCCATTTGTACGGCATGTTGAAATGAACTCTTCTGCATTTGTCTTTGGTGCAAAAAAACACAAAGGTAAGCCACTGGTACTTTAGAAGCTGTTAATTTATAAGGCTTAATGGGTCAGGGTAGAGAGTATCCTTAAATGACACGTTACTGTGTTTATGTGGAAACCTAATATACTTAATGCACCTTCTTAAATAATGTATGAAAGTATTATGTACAAGTGTTGGTAATTTTATTTGAACAAACAATACAACAGGAAAACAAGCAGAATAGGGATGTTTATCAGTATCAGGTCTAAAATCATACGACTCCCCGCTTGTTTTTGCTGAACTTGGTTTGGCTCCGCCCCCAGACAGGCAGAAACCCTGTTCATTTTACTGGATTTCCATGGTTTTTTTCCAGATTATCCTGAACTGTCCAAAAGTGTTTGTTCTGTTCATTCGTTTGTTTGTCTACATGCATGTCTATGGGATATTTGGTAACTCCAATTAACCTCAGCATGTGGGGGGACACTGGCGTACCTGGAGGAAACCCCACGATGACATGGAGGAGAACATGCAAACTCCACACACGGAGCCGCAGTGGAGACTCGAAGGTGTGAGGCAACAGTGCTAACCACTGCGCCGCCCTCTTTTCTGTTGCTTAATTTCCTTATTTATTCACATTGTTTACCTGATCTTATTCAGTAGCTGTTGTTAGAGATACAAAAATACTATTAAAATACTTCACTGAATACTATGGTGCAAAGGCTTTTTTACAGCTCTACCCCACTACATTTTCATAGAAATAAAAGGCTTACCTCCATATTTGCAGCTGCCTTTGACAAAGTGGATGCAAATGTCTGTTTTGTCTAAGGAAAAGGGTACAATTTTAAGTACTGATAGGACTTCTGTTGGTCACCTGACAAAGTATGCCAACAGCAGCTCTGCTAAATCTCAATAAAGATTTACTAATATCAATATTTCCCATGATCCTATACTAGATAAGTGGTTTAAAGATGAATGATCTCAATATCGATAACTTTCATGCCTCTTCTGAACAATTATTTTGATCAGGGTTGCTGGGGGCCTAAATCCTCTTCCAGGCAGCACAGGGCAAAAGGCAGATACAGCCTGGACCGGATGCCAGTCCATCACAAAGCACATACACAGATAAACTACAGGCAACACAGAGACACCCATTAGTCTGACTGCATGTCTATCTGGGTGGGAATCCACTCAACACATTTAAACCCCCAGTCCTGAAGGTGTGAGGCAACTGTACTACCTACTGAGCCACCATAACACTAATAACATTAATAACACTAATCATAAAATGCTCTATATTATTAAGATGAACAAGCTAAAATCTGAATGAAACACTGGCAGTACCTGGACTGGGGTTATGATCCTTTTTTGGATTATTAGCAATTTTCAAGACTTGTATGTTCTGGTAGACAGACAGCAGGGAAGCGATGAGGTGAGGGGGTATTCCTCTCCCCTGAAGGGTCTTCAGTGGGTGGGGCTCGAAGAAGTCATGTGACCTGGAGCATTCCACTCCAGAGCAGGTGCCCTTGACATACTTCTGACAGATGTGGAGCATTGTACAGCTATCCTGTTGCTTGCAGTTTCCATACTCCCCGCTGCCTTGGTTATACAGAAAGCACACCTGGCGACAAGGAAAGAGATGTGCTTGATGCAGTGTTATCCAACCACTGATTGGAAAGAGATGTGCTTGACGCAGTGTTATCCAACCACTGATTGGAAAGAGATGTTCTTGATGCAGTGTTATCCAATCACTGATTGGAATGTGGTTGCTTTTCCTTGCATGGATTAAACATCCAAAAATCGTTTCTCATCATAAAATTAGTCACTCTAAGAAAGGGCAGAATGACAAAAATACAACAGAGCCCAGTCCTTCCGTTTTATTCTATTCAGCAGATTCCTTAGTCCAATGTGACATACAAGTAAGGGTTAGAGGGCAGAGTCAGCCAGCATCACTGGAGTGATTAAGGTTGACAGGAAGGGGTGTGAAAAACGATTTTATGATTAATCATGATACTGGTTTTGATGGTTCAATATCGATTCACAAAATCCCCAGATCGATCTTTTTCATTTCTGCCTTTTCCCTGTACTGTAGCTTTGAAAACATTTTTATACTCACCAACAAGGGTCAGGTTATATTCAGGCTCATGGATCACAGCACTTGAACCACGCAGAGCTAAGAAGTCGCTATATTACCAGACGCAACAAACGGCAGTAAAGTTGGCCTTATATTCAATATCCAGCTTTCTGGCTGTAAGATCTTTCAACAAAAGCTAGCCAGGTGATTTTTAACCATAGACCTTTGATGTCCACAGCAGAGATGCACACTGATTATATTTGTGTTTCAAGCCCTTTTGGCACGTGTGCTAAATCTTATTAATAAGAACATAAGAAATTTACAGATGAGAGGAGGCCATTTGGCCACTTGCTCAATATCTATGAGGAGAGGCGATCTCTGCTGCAATAAGATATTGGTTCAGCATTTTGAGTTGATACTCAGTCTTACACACCCCTTGGTTTTCCAGATTACAGGCAAAGTTTAATTAATATTTGAATGTTTCCATGTTCACTTCATGTTCAGTAGCTGTTGCTCATTTACAGTCACTGATGGTGAATGGACACAGTGTAAATATTAATAAAAATGTATAGAAATACATAATCTGAAAATTGAGTGATGTGCATTATCCCCCATAGTCCATTGTTTAAACCACTGTGCTGAACATGTCCATCTCATTTAGTTCAATGGTTATTAGTCAATTTATTCTACCTTAATTATTAATGAACATGGATGCCACTGTCCTAAAATACGGTAATGTGCAAAAATCTTAGGTAGCCAAAGGAAATGTTTAAAGCTATTTATCTGGGTATTAAGTACAGTGGTACCTCGGTTCTCGAACTTAATCCGTTCTGGACTCCGGATCGAATCCTAAAAAGTTTGAGTTCTGATTGAATTTTTCCCAAAATTACATCTAAATATGTTTTTTTTTTTAGCAAACACAAAAATGAACAGGATAAAACAAGAAGAGCATTTTTTTCTTAATGGCTTCCAAAACGATAAAGATCTTATCCCAACATTACCCTTGTCCTGCCCCGATTGTCCGCTCCTTCCGTGTGCCACGCCCCCTCGTTAACCTTGTGTGGGATCCCCATGTGATCAGCTGTTACTGGTTGTTGTCATTAGTCCTCTGTATTAAGTTCGCGTTTCATTTTCTTTCCCCAGTCCGGTCATTGGGTGCGTTCGACTTGCTTACAGCGCTGGCTTAAAGCATCGCATTCTGATCCTGACGCAATGCATTATGGTTCATTCATTACCTCTCACCTGGCTGCACAAACTGGAACCGCCTCCGTGACGACACATCTTTGCCCTTATTGGCTGAAGAGTTTAGTTACATGCATGGCGTTTGTATCCCAGGCAGTTCCAATGCGTAATCTGCTATTTCTCCCGAATATCACGTAAAGCAGTGAGAACTGGTTT
>JAODJU010000062.1:27293563-27345378 GCA_026776725.1 Gnathonemus echidnorhynchus | reverse complement strand
TTGCTGCATAACGTTACTGAGCTGTAATAATGATCCAGTCATTGGCTCTTAAGTATTTGCTGATATAAATTCAAATGACGACTTTTTTTTTGGCCGGACAGTGTATATTGAATTGTAATAGTAAATCAGTAACACATGCAGTAACCGTTACAACCAGCAGATGTCAGTAATGACACAGGAAAACTTTATGGGCTTTTATTTATTAGGCATGAGTTACAATTAACTTGCTGGTGTATCTGTACTGATCGTACTAAATCATGTATGATTTTATAACGTTTAATGCTGTCTTGAAACAGAATCTGGATATGAGATGTTCCCAAATAAATACAACCTCGTTAAAAAAACATAAACTGCAATACCGATCCCTCACTTTTCAAGGTTAATGGATCGGGTGACACAGGCAATACTACCGACAGAAAAAATTATATTAATTAGGTGAATATTTAAAACATGGTGGTAATTTGAAATCGACGTAGTGGCTAAGTGGGTAATACAGTAGCTCACAAGCCAGGTTTGGGGGTTTATCCCTGCAGTTTGATTTATGATTTCTACTGTCCAAAAACATGCAGTAATGTGACTCAGTGTCTCTAAAATACAGTAACTATGTGATTTTGCATGTCATGTGATGGACTGGCATCCCATCCATGGCGTACCCCCTCATACCTTTTCCATTCTGGCTCACCATGGCCCCCTACTGGATAAGCATATATGTTACAGATAATAGAGTTGTATGACATCATTTAATACTTACTACCTCTGACAAAGCAGCAAGTTGAATTGTTGAGCTAAAATGGCTACATTACACTCATCCAAGTTTTGCTAAATTTATGTATAAAAAATAGAGGATTAAGAGTGAACCAACTGGTCAGCACCTACAACAGACCTTCCCATCACTACAATGAACCAATAATCATTTTGCACGCATCTACCTCTGCCACTAGGGGCAGCAGTGTAGCACATTTTTAATATGCTTAGCACAATCTCATGTAATTTCATTTGGGAAATTCCTAAACAAGAAAGGAAATATCATATTGAAGAAAGAACCATTGAATTTTCAAATTATATATTTTTTATGTTTTGTCAATATAAATTATAGAACAGTTTAAGCAGCGGTCACCAAGCCTGCTCCTGGAGATCTAACACCCCACAGAGCTTAGGTACAGCCCTAATTTAACACACCTGATACAGATAATCAGGCCCTTCAGTAGCATCTCAGTTTTAGACCCAGCTTAGCTTCAACATAGCTGGCCGCAATACTTATCTGTATCTGGTGTGTTAAATGAAGGAGGCACCTATGTTCTGCAGGGTGGTAGATTTCCAGTAGCCAGGTACAGTGACCACTGACTTAAAGTGCATTGCTCTCCAGTACCAGAATGATTCTACAGTAGCAGCACACTGTATGGCAAGAAAACAACCCATTGGTCCCAAACAGTAAGCATCCCACTTATCATTAATTGGTTATATGATGAACAGAATACTGTTGCTGAATTGAATCCAAGTTTAAAGCCTTCCTCGAGAAACCAGCAAGCACATATTTACTTAGATTTACATTTATCTAGGTAATGGATGCTTTTATCCAAATTGAGGTACAGTTTAGAAATCAGGGTCAGCCAGCCAATGGGCCAACGGTGACATCACTCTGCCGACCACGGGATCATCATCATCATCATCATCATCATCATCATCATCTTTATAAATGAGTTCATGTGCAGTGTTAAGGGAACATAGCATGAGATGGGTGGCATAATAAGTAGTTTTGTTGGGGTTTGGGCTGGGGGCCTGAATCCTGTCCCTGCTCTATGTGCATATGAATGCTCTCTCTCCCATTGTTGTGCAGGTTTCCACACGCGTCCAAGAGCGTGCAGTTTAACTGGTGCTTCAAAACGTGCTTCCCGGGATTGGCTCCCCCTCCGCCCCGTGCTTCCCGGGATTGGATCCCCCTCCGCCCCGTGCTTCCCGGGATTGGCTCCCCCTCCGCCCCGTGCTTCCCGGGATTGGCTCCCTCTCTGCCCCGTGCTTCGTGGGATTGGCTCCCCCTCTGCCCCGTGCTTCCTGCAATAGGCTCCAGACTGAACCTGTAAACTGGAAAAGTGACTGAAAAACGGATTAATGGACATAAAAGATAAATATATAATTTAAATTCTAATAGTACCTGTTATTGCATGTGCATCATCCTGCACTGTAACATCATGATCAAAGCAATTATCTGAAATAGTAATTTGAGACGTCGCCTCAAGGTATAACTGCTGAAAAACATTCAGCCTGTTCCGTTTCTAAATTCCTTTTCCCATATATTTTTGTTTATCTAAAAATCTAAACTTAATCAAAAATTGCAATCGACACATATATTATATATGTATGTACATATATATAAGCATCCTGTTTTCTTACATATGCTTATATTTATGCCTGAAAACGAACATGATTACCAGACATTGCCCGAGTTAAAGGCAAAGTTGCGTCATGAGCGCTTTAAAAAATTATGTCACACCTTTGCGTCCCCATATATACATCGCTACTTACAACACGCAAAGGAAGACCCAAAAATAACATGTCAGACCAATTAACACTATTAATTCACTTTAAGTTTAGTTACGTCAGCCGTACACTGCGGAAAACATTTGCTGTAAAATAATGCATTACTGAACCACTGGTGAACAATCCCACCTAGAAATTGCATTGCGTATATAAATATAAAATTGACTGCATATTCTAGCTGAATAAAATGTAGAATCTGTTTGATGTGACGATCATCTTCCCTGTACACATTTTATCCGGGTTCCTCGTCCAGTTCCTCATTTCCTCAATATACGCCTGAAACATGATCGGCAATTTCCTGGGTTGAGTTCCCCTTTAAGAGGGCAGCGCTCCGGTGCTGGGAATCCGCGTCATTTCGGCACTTCAATACCCAAATCAATGAGCGATGCATTGTCCGCCTCTCAGTTTCAGGCTTCCAGGAAGAAACTAACCTACAACACTGCAAAAAATGCACATCACAACATAGGAGGAAAACAAAGAAGTTGGACACCGCGGGCAGGAAGGCGCGTACGAAACTGCAAGTGTGAATGATACATGTGCATCGGAGTCCGATAAAACCCGAGCGAAGTGTTTAAGTGGCGTGTGAACAGTTTCTTTTTTTTTCTGGGGTATTTCAAGGAAAAAAGGGGAAAGGAAAGTGGGGGAAGAAGGAGAACTTCCTGAATTGAGTAAAACATGTCCGAATCCCCGTTGCGGTTAATAATAAAGGTATTTACGGATTACTTACGGCCGATTAAGTTGTGAGCCGAGGACTCTGTGCTGGATGTGCTTTATGGCATCGTGTCGCTAGGAAAGGCAGCGCTTTTTGCGGGTCTTATCATCTGTTGCGGAGGGAGCGTGGTGTGCGCAGCGCTCGGTAAGTGCCGTGCTGCGTTAACCGACCCCCCTGTGCACCGGGCTGGACACTCCGGGGGCCGATGACCCCTTTACCTAGCCTGGCACACGTGTGCCGATGGATAAACCAAGCGGTAACCCCCCCACCTCCGCATTTACGTGTCATTGAAAGTATCTGGATATTGTAACATGTAATGAGTAAAACGTAATTGCAACAACAAAGTTACTGCGCTCCTGTAAGAGGCGCATACTGTTGAGTTTAGATGTACTTACATACAACATAATCATATTTAATATTTTGGAAATGTGCACAATGGTTTTAACATAAATTGATATTTTGAAAATGCTTACGGTTATTATTATAAAAGTTCAGACTGGTTATGACTAACGTGGTAGGTAAATCAACGACCGTGTTATTCTTCTACTTCTGGATTTTAAGTTTTGAACTTCAGACTCGGGAAAACTTCAGCTGGCTCCGTAGGTGGAGTTACATTTTATGTTTGTTTATTTTGGTACAATAGTACATTTGTTGCGCGATCTCTTTTAGTGTTACACAGATTGGAATCATGTTCATTTTATGTTCTATCTAAATGAAAACGTTTAAATTTAATCTTTAATGAAATATAATTTTATGGTCTAGTTACCAATGATTAGATAGCAAGAGGATGCTGTTATTATGAAAAATTAATATGTAGTCTGAGCAAAATTTTGTTCATTGAAACACGCGAATTGCACTTCACATTTAAACTATGAAAGGTAAACTGGGCTGTTTGTACGCATGTCCAATAACTGACAAGATAAACCCACATGTAATAACAGTAAGTTGAACCTTATTTTTTATTATTTTGAGATGAGTTAAATACACAGTCGCACGTGTCCGTTTAGCTGCTGGCTGATAAAGGACAAAAAAAGGAAAAGACGTGAAAGACCAGACGTGGCTGGAAGAGCTGCGCTGTCTTAGTAATTATTAGTCTATTAATGAATTTAGACAATTTCGGTTAAATTTTTTTTTTACTATATTTATTTCAACCTTTGCTTTTAAGTATTTAAATAGTTTTTGGGTCAGCCCAAGAAATCTTTGCCCTGGGCATTCGATAACCCTGTCTTTACCTCATGAAAAACTAAGACATTGTTAAAAAAAAAAAAAAAAAATAATAATAAAAAAAAAAATATATATATATATATATATTATTTGCAAGAAGAACAATTGGGACATTTAAAAAGCTCAGCCAACATGCTGACATTTTTCTTCTATTGGCTTGTGAACATTTCCTGTTCTCCTGTAGTTTTCCTTCAGGTGGACACCGGCGTCTTTGATGTGCAGTTGAAATTCTTGGTGCTGATTTTCTCATACACTCTTACGGTTGGAGGTCTTTATGGTGATGGGGAGGGTGTGCTGTCTGACCGCTTTGCTGACATCCAGCTGTTTGGGTGCTGTGCAGGCCTTGGGTGCTGTGCAGGCCTTGGGTGCTGGTATGGCCAGCCCAGCAAACACCACAGAATAATAAACCGATCACAGTCCAGTCTCTCTACCTCTTAATAAGAAAAGTAGCTGCACAGTGATCAGCATTAATGTGCTAGTGAGCACATGACGTTCAAACACGTGCTGAGAGACTTAGGAAAGGTCATTGGTTTTCTACATAGCTCTGAATAATACTTCCATTTGAGGTGGCGAGGACCCCATTTAAGATTGGGAAAGTGCTTCTCTCTGCCGAAAACACCTCCCATCTCCCTGACTTCTCCCCCTATGGTTATGATTTTCAGCTTGCTGAGAACATTTTTTTTTGTGATTGTGTTCTTCCTCTCTTTAAACCCTCCATAGTGGACCAGGTGTCTCTCGGCCATTAATGAACATTAATGAAAAGGTCGTTTATCTTTTGGCGGCTCCCTCTGTCCCCTACCAGCGGCTCGGTCCCCTGTGGGGTCTAGTGCATATGCTCACAGAGGCCATAAGACTGATACATTTGGAGGGGTTTGGTTCAGAATGGAGCGGGATGATCCCCCCCCCCCCCGCCCCCCAATGAACTCACAGTGAACCTGCATCCTTTAAACGATCATAGTATGCAAATGAAGAACTTCTTTGTAGATATTACTTTGTTTATACTGCTCTTCGTCTGAGGGTGACATCACCGCAGTAACCACACTCCACGCTTCACCTCGTCCGTCTAACCAGAGCCGGCTGAGAAAGTGCAAGTTTCGTCATCAGCAACCTTTTTTCATATGGATAGAAAAATTCCGAACGAATGTACTAATCTTTTGAACTCCTCCAGTACGATAATGCTGCACTGCAGTGATGTTCTAACAACAAAACAAATAGTCTGAGGTCACGGGGAGATCTTCAAGGCCTTTATGAGTTCGATAGCTGGGTGAAACGGGCCTACTGTGGACTGTATTGGGTTTTAAAAAAATCCTCCAGATGGATCCATTAATCCACATTACGTTTGCGCTCCCAACTGATTCAGACAGGAAGATATATTTATTCTCTCATTACGCTTGTGAGTCCATTATATTCTTACAGTGGCTGCACTGTTCAAAAGAGGCACAACTTCCACTTTTTATATGAGTAACAGAAAAATCAACATGCTCCCTGGATGCTTTTGACTGGGGGGAAAGTCCACTCAACTGGACAGTTTCCCGTTTGACTAGGACCTGTTGGAGTCTTGATGTACAATGTTGTAAATATTGAATCTTTAAATACAGGTTTAATCTATTAAGCTAAAATCATTTGTATGTTTTATTGTTCTGTTTGTGTCGAGTAATTCATTTACCCGCTTAACTTTTCACATCTCTCAAAACGAAGGGTGTATTCTGGGTAAGATCCCAGTCAGTCGCATGGTACACACACATACAACAGGCAATTTAGTCATTCAGACTCACCAGTCGAGCTGAACAGCATGACTTTGGGTTGTGGGAGGAAACCAGAGTAGCTGAAGGGAAGATATGTATGTCTTTAAAAATAAGTAAATAAATATATTTTTGCCTTGACAGTAATATGGTAGCTTTTTTTTTTTCCTTTCGTGATGCCATTTGTTGGGTGTGATCAGTCCGTGGGTTTAAAGATGTGCTTTGTGTTCTGTTTCTATTCATAGCAGGAAAGGGTCCTATTCAGCCCTTCAGAGAGCCCCCTGCCAAACTCCACTTCCTCTCCTCTTCATGTTCCAGCATCTCGACGGGCCAGCAGGATGGAGGAAGAGCCAGGGCGCCTGCCTACACACCTGCGTGAGTGTGCGCGCACACACACACACACACACACACAGCCATCGCGGACTCAGCCGTACACCTGCACTAGTACACGGAATCGCACACGCAACATGGATACAGGACACGCTGAAGCACAAACACCTCTGTAACCTTTGCTGTAAGTTTGAGTGGTGCCCGTGTACAGATGTGTAGCTACGTATGCCGTCCTTGGTTGTACTGTATGTGTGTCTGCCTCCTATCTGTGTGTTGATGGTTTTCTGGGTAATGGGAGTCAGGGCACTGACACACACACACACACACACACACACACACACACACAGAATGCATGGACATGTGACTCCAGAAAACACTCATGGAGCACGAAGCACTCATGGACACACGAAGCACACGAGCTACTGCACCTGCGCATTCTGTAACGGGGAGCTGGCCTCTTGGAGACGCTCTGAAATCATACCTACGCACAGAGCTTCAGGGCGCAGCGGTAGGGGAGCCCTCAGCGTGAGTGGAGGTCCTCTTCGGTTTTGGGGCTGTCAAACATGTGCCTGACTAAATTATGCGCACGAAGACAGACATGCAGTTGCCGGCATTTGTGTTTTTGCTTTTACGTGCAGACACATACTCAGACACACTCAGGAATGCCTTCAGGCTGGATGTTGGTGGATTGCTGGGTGTCGCACCTATCTTGGTATATGTCAGATTGCATTGCGTCCCTGTGAGTGGCATTTCCAAGATGCCTAGGGTTGGCGTTTGGGTGTGTTGGGTGGGCACCATTGTTTCATATGTCAGAGGTCTTGGGCGGTCTGGGGGCTGTTGTCTACTGTAAAAGTTGATAACTAGTGCCGATGCATAGGTCGGACAGGTAGTCTGCTTGGCTAGGCATCCCTCACTCTCTGCCCACCTGTAGCCAAACCACTGGTTCCAATCCTTCTGAATGGCCTTCGGGTTCCTCATTCACTTTACAGTCCAGCAGCATGGGTACTACAGGGCTGCTGTGAAGGCGGGGAAAGAGGACGACTCCAGGGGTCCCTGAGTGACAGGGGCCCCTAAAAAAATAGCATCATAAGTGGGATGGTCTGGGTTGAGGGCCCAGAATATGTTTTCACCAGGTCCAAAATCTCTAGAAGCATCCCTGGAAACCAACATTAGTAAAGATATCCCTCCTGCCATCCTGAGCTTATCAGTACTGGAAAGAACAGGTTCTCCTATAAAGAGCGTTGACGAAATTTCTTAATATCTCTCTTTTTGACCAAATGTATGTCTGATTCTATAAAAATGGCTGGCATTCCCCTTTTTGGTTGCTAGCATCATAGGCTCCTGATCATCGCCGCCTGGAGTGTCATCGTTGCGCGTTTTAAATCCCCAGGCACCGCGAAGCCTTCCGCCCCCCCACCAGAAACCTCTCCCGCCGTCATTTACCGAAAATGTCCCATCTGCACGCTCTGTGGTGATGCGCGGAAGACACGAGCTCACCCACACGCCGGGATCACCATGCCAGACGACGGAGCGACCGTCACTGCAGCTGAGGTTCTTCTGCTTTTTAAAACATGCGGGTTCTGTCTATCTGGATCATTTAATCTGAGAGTCGAGTGTTAAGAAGTGACTTGCTACCCATGGTGTTCTGATTGAACAGCCTACTCCTTGATCAGCCTGCCTGTTGCCCCCCCCTTCTCACTCCAGTCCCAGCTTGGGAGGGGGGGGGCTTGTTATTCATTCATTCATTAACCAGTCCTTAGGTTAGACTGCCTCATTAAGGACTTCCTGGAACAAGCTGATGGCGGGGGGGGGGGGGGGGGGCATGCCAGTTCATGCCGTCCTGTTCTAGAAAAATGAGCCGCGGATCCAATTGGCCTAAAGGACACTTCAGTCTAACACTGGGAACCAAGTGCTCAGGTGCCGATTCCCCAGATGACTTCCTTTGACCCTTTTGGAGGTCTTCTTACCTGTCATGGAGGTGACTGTCATCATACGGACTCCTGGCCCGCGGGACCGCCGTCGCCCGCCGGCCTGAAACGCGGCGGTGAGCCCGCACCGTCCGCATCGCTCTTTCGAGCGGCTTGCTGAACTGATTTTTGGCTCTCACTTCCTTTTCCCCTTGTACACTTCCTGCCACTTGGCAGCGAAAAGCCTTAAATTATCATCAGGAGATTTGAGGAGGAACTCGGAGGTTGGCAGTTCATGCATTAGCGCTGATGAGCGCGACTGGGGCGCGGTGGCGTGTTGAACGCGGATTCCAGACCGGCAGGCTTTTCAGCAAATGTGGCACTCGGATTTTGACACAAGGTGTAGGAACCCGAAAGAAAGGAAATGACCTAGACTGTTAGTGATGACCCCATAAGTCGGTAAATGACTTATGTCATTTATGTGCTTTTGTCCCTTCACTAATAGTGAATCAATATAAAATGTTTGTCGCTTGTTTTTCCAGTGTGGAAACGACTGATACAAGTTATAAAATGTTTGATTATCGGTTTTATTTATCTCTGCCGTTCGTGTGATATTGTTTAAGTGCCGTTTGTATGTAGCCTTACACATGAACGCAAGGATGAATAGAGGGGCAGGAAATGTGCTGTAATTAGGTCGGGTGTCAAACTGCTTCGTCAGGGTGAAAGAAAAAATCCGGGCAGATGTCCATGTTCCGTTTTCTCCATTTCCTGAGGGGGAAGTACGGCTCCTGTAAGTAGGCGCTTTGTCGTGTGGTTTCGGAGTCGCCTCTGGCCCCAGGAGCCGTCAGGCGTCCTGCGTCCCATAAACGTCGCGCTCGGTGTGCGGCGTTCGCTTCGGGCCGGGCGTCCGCTAAACAGGCCGGCTATTTCCTCAGTTTTTCACGCTGCGGGACTGTCACGAATGCGGGGTTGCCTTAAGCCAAACGTGCCTCAAACTGTACTTCACAAGACAGAATAATAATAATTAATCCGGCCGTCGGCTGGGCGGCTCGACGATCTGAAGGCGTTGGGCGTCATCCTTACCTGACCCGGGAGTGCCAAACCATGATCGTTGGGCTCTTTGCTGTGGATTTCCCATCTGTTGTTCCCCGTGAGGAGGAAACGCAGTGAAACTGCATGTCTGCTACCGAGAACAGGTTTGCTATTTTGAGAACAAAGGAGGAAGACTGGGCAACCGGGCTGGTGTCAGTGGAGAGCAACAAACGGAGATTAAAAGGAGCTGTATTTCGAGTTTCCCAAACTGTAAACTACCTTATCAACCATTAAATTAACGGCCTCTCAGTACCTGTTAACACTGTATTTTTTGCCTTTGGCATTTCGAATGAGCAGGTGGAAAATGATGCATGATTCTGTCTGGTAAAGTGCATTTCCTGCGGTGTCCTTTTACTCATCCTTAACTCTGGGATGTTTTTGGGTCCGAATCCGTACTGACAGCGCAGTGACTTCTCGGAAGATGTGCCGTCTCGAGTTTTGCTTGTTAGGGAAATATGCGGTTATACGACGAGCTCCGGAAGAAGTAGGATCGGGACTTAAAAATAGCCTCCCTGGCACTTGGAGCAGCATCTTCTGCGTTAATTCCGTGAGCTGACACCCTGTGATGGCTTACATAGTCTACACTAGTCACACAACTGAGAATTACTGTAGTTGTTGGGATTTAAATGGCTGGTTCAAGAATAAAACTGAGGTTTCCCTCCTGATTTGAGCCTGATATTTTAAATGTATTACATTCAGTGCTTCCTCCTGCTGCCTCGAGGGGTTTTCCAATTCATGTGGGGAACGATCTTTCCCCAGAAGGCAGTAGGTTCAGTTCCTCAGTATTTCCCAAGCGTTTCACAGAGTACCTATTCTCACGTACCAGACTTCTGCCGCATGTCTTTGGGGTTTACGCTGCATCGAAAAACCTTCTCTTAGGTCTAATCCTTGTCTTTATATTTATTTTTTCATCTCTGCCCTTGAGTTGCACACGGTGACCTCAGGTTTCCCAGGAAGAGTGAGGCACGGATGCTTCTCCCCCTCGGTGAGACAGAGGGGTAAATCCCTACTGATTTACCCCCCTTCCCTGAGAGGAATGAACCTAAGACTGTCGCTGCTACTCAAAGCGACGTGCTCCGCTCTCACGTTGTCACCTGGCTGCCCCCTTGGCTTTGTTTCTGTGCACCATTCGCGTCTGTGCTACTGATTCAGTACAGGGTCATGTGGTTCAGCTAAATATACAGCTAAAAATCTATAAATGGCTAAAATAAATTCGCATGGGAAAAATGCATTAGGTAATTGTGTAAAAATGACAGAGGTGGAAATTTCAGGTCCAGTAAGTAAAAATCCAGACCATGATTTAGTCTCAACCAATCAGTTGAGTATAAAGAGTCAGAGTCATAGAGTACTCAGCTGGTTGGTTGAAACAAAATCTTGGCCTGGATTTGTACTTTCAGGACCTGAAATTTCTACCTCTGAAAAATGATGATGAATAATGATTTATGTTGATAATCGGCGTAGCAGGAAGGTTCAGTAGGTTCATTTGATTGTGTTTGTGTGTGTGTGTGTTTTTGTGTGTGTGTGTGTGTTTGTGTGTGTCAGAAGGGAAATTTCCTGCCTCTAGAAGCTGCTCTTTTCTTCAGGAATTTCCTGAGTGGGCAGACAGTCCTTCTTGAATAAATGTTTTCTGAAAGGGAAACCATTTGCCCTTGCCAGAAGCGAAGCAGCCTGCAGGAACAGGCACCATGAACTGGGTCTGTGTTGTACCACGGGTGCGCGTGGGGGGGAGGGGGGGGTTCAACAGACATACGGTAAGCCATCGGCCTCTGCGTCACAGCAGACAGTGAAATGGGTATCTGTGTTGTAGAGGCGTGGTTGGTAGACAATTTTCATGTGTGATCGGCGTACAGGCCAGTTGTGTTGTGTGGATTGGTTAGCTTAATGTTCTCCCTGAGCCTCTGTTGAATCTAGTGCAGGGGTGTGTGTGATAAATATTGTTTGAATTATGGGAGCTCCATATCTCTAAGAGCAGATGTCCTAACCCTAAAACAGTTGGGTGGGGGGAGGGCTGTGGGTTTCTCCTTTTGCCTCTGTGGGTGTCTTACACAGCCCACGTGCTTAAGAGGAGCAAACCCCACGTCTGACATTTCCTGGGTGAACGGCAAGGCCCTTATTTGATCTTCACAGGTGGGTAATACCACCCTGTTCTGTTTAACTTCAGCCAGACCTGTAGGGGGCGCCATGTTTCGGGGAGAGGGGACTGAATCTCAGCCTAGGGCCTGGCCTTTAACCTTCAGTGTGTGGCCCCAGACTTTCAGGTGAGGGGTCATGTGAAATGGCATAGATACGTATGCAGACTGGCAGAGGCTTGCAGGGACTCGTAGAGACGCGCAGAAACGCACAGAGGCGGCAGTTCAGTGCGTCAGGGCCGGAGGAGGGTGCGTCAGGGCTAGAGAAGGGTGCGTCACCTTGTGTGGAAATCTCAGCGCCCTTTCTTGTGTCAGGTGGAGGCAGCCAAAGGCAGCTGGCCTGCAATTTTTGGACCTATACGGAACATGCATGTACGTATAAAACGACGGGCTGTTTGTCCCTGTCGTTGGTTCGCAGGGGCTTCCGAACAGATTTAACGAATGAGGAAGTGAGACATGTCACCAGGCACTGAGGGGCTGAAGGATTGTGGGAAATGCCTGCTTAACCAGGCCCTTGGCAAGCCCCATGTCACTATGCAGAGTCCCTCCACTGAACGTGAGTCTGTTAATAAAAAAAGAAATACTGTGAAGAATCTCTCAAAATATCACACTGGTCGCTCATTAGAAGGTCCTGTGTTTGAAAGCGGCGAAGATTTGCAACTGGATTACTTCCTAAAACAGCCCATGTTTCATGAGATGCTGGGGAGGAGGGGTGGGCCCATGGGTGAAATAAGATACTTGTGATCTCATCCATCTTCACCATTCATTGAAAGTTCCAACAGGTTGCCTCGGTTACACTGAGGACCTCCTCCAATGTTTCCCTGCACGAGATCTATAAATCTAAGGAGCCGTTATACATTTACGGGAGATAAAGCTTTCCTGTTACCCTTCTACTTTTATCTGTTTATTTCACAAGCTGGTACGTAGGTGCTTCTGAGTCTGAGTCTGGAATGGCTTCTGTCTCGAGGCTTCTTTCGGTCTTAGTGATAGTGGCTGTTGAAGGGGAAAAAAAACCCGCAACCCGGCATTTCCTGTGCTGTCGGGGGGGACGCTGAGGGTGGATGAGGAGGTGGTGCTTCCTGCCAGACGGGGTGGCTTTGGTCGGAAGCCTCTGCACTCCCTTCCTCCCCGCTCAGCAGCTGTGGACCTCGCAGATGGTCGAGGCCAGGCCCCTGCAAAGGACTCTGATCTGACTTTCAGCTGCACTGGGGGGGCAGGCGTTGTCACGACCCGGTGACAAGAGTTCATTTTATGGACAGCTCCGCTCGATCCTGCCAAGTGCTGTATGGGCAGAATGTCTGCCTTGCAATTCACTTGGCATGAAAACTTGACCTGCTCACTTCAGTATGCAACAGAAGACGAAATAGAAGGATGGGAAAGATCTTTACGTCGTCGTCCTCCTTCTAATGGGGGGAAAGGCACTGTGCAGTCATTTGAGCCTAGTGCATACAAACATTGTAATTGTTTGCAAAAAATGAAATTCCTGTAGAGGAACAGCAAGATGTTTTATCTACTGCCCATTTCCATGAAGCAGACATTTTTATCCATGGCATTGTGCACGTTTTTGAGAATGAAGAGTCAGGGGGTTCCTGGAGAAATTGGAGGTTAAAGGCCTCCAATGAAATCCAACAATGAAATCACATTTCCGCTGTTGGGATTTGACCCAGCGACCTTCTGATCACAGGTATAGGGTCCTAACACACTAATGCACAAATCACCATCAAACTGACCACGTTGTCATATCCAGCATGAACTACACACACAACTTTTTGCCATGATTGCACTTAATAAAGAGCATTATGGATTACTCACACTCTCCAGGATTTCCCTTAATTCAGTTGGTGTTTCCAGCTTTCATTATTGTGTTTTTTAGTTAAATCAAACTTCTCTAGATGAATCACGGTTCAAAGTGAAGTGACACAAGCAAAACTAACAATCCACACACATTGGTCACCAGTCCAGAGTCCGACGGTAGACACGGCGAGACAAGCAGTTGTATTGTTTAATGGTATGCAAAAGAATGTACAGCGCTTCAACATGGAAGAATGTTTCCTGCGTTGGTAACAATGGCTCAGTGGGTTAGGGGATGGTGCCTGTGGCCGGTTGTTGGTTCAAATCCCTGCATTGGTGGAGTGATCTCACCTTAGGTTTCCTGAGTGAGACCCTTAACCCCAAATTGTTCCAGGATACCTGCTTTCTCAAAACCACATATCATGTTAGATAAAAGTATCTGATGAATGTATTCAAGATGCCCCTGATGTTCTCCTTGGTATTCCTCCGTCCTTGGAAGTTGAGCTTTTTGATTGAGTCGTCCTCCTATTTTGTTACACTTCTGATTATTTACCTGGTTCTAAGGGGAGCTCATGGCCATAGTAGACGTGAACAGACTTGACGGCGCAATTAACATAATCCTCTCCCTGCCGATACTTTTTACAGAAAAATAAAAGCATCAGGAAGTCGCAGGGTGAACGTGTGCTCTCCTAGGTGGCTGTGAGAACGACTCTGCCGTTAGCACGTCCCATCCTCTGACCGAGTTTGCAGAACATCCCCCCCCCATCCCAATCGGCCGTGATCAGTGATGATCTCTGTGAAACAGCCATGCTGTCCCTCGTGTTCCTTCTAAAGTGTTTGTTCGTTTTCTGTGACTGTAATATGTGCATGTTCCATTTCCCAATAGAACCTGTAGAAACCTCAGATGTGTTTTTTTTTTCTTTCTTCGCCTGTGGGGGGGATTCTTGTCCTCCCACCCACTTCTTTTTCTCTGCTCAGTTCCGTTTGTCTTTCCGTTTTTAAAATGTATTTACGCGTTTATTCATTCTGCTAGCTAAGAGGAGAGTGGGAACGGCTTTCGGCCCCTTTGTGCTTCGCTATCGCAGCGGGTCTGAAACCTGACCTGCTGAATTTGGATCGTTTGGGGGGGGGGGGGGACTGAAGGATTGTTGCCAGAGTGAAAAATCAAGGGTAGCAGCTTCTCACTTCCAGTGTGGCCGGACTCTACGGCCTGCATGCGCCTCCGTGGCTTCTGGGCCGACACCGGTACTGATGCCATGTCCTCGCCGCCCCCCCGTCCCCCTCCCAGGACTGCAGCCGATGTTCTGGAGCAGAGAGGACGTCTCTCAGTGGCTAAAGTGGGCGGAGAGGGAGTTCTCGCTGCACCCTATCGCCAGCAGCACGTTCGAGATGAACGGCAAGGCCCTGCTCCTGCTCACCAAGGAAGATTTCCGCTACAGGTCGCCGCAGTCCGGTAAGCCCCATCCGAGGCGTGTACGCAGCTGGCAAAGCCACATTCCCATGGGCTGAAATGTTTACTTGCTTATGCTGTGACTGTATTTTCATACGAGATTAGTAGCGTGTGCTTGTCTATAATAATCTGTAATGTAATACTTTATTTATGCAGTGATCCACCACCTGTCGCGGACGTTACGTTCCAGACCCATCAGCGATACGTGAAAATCCACGATATAGGAAGACCATATAATTTTTAATATATATATAGTTTAAGCCGTAAAATACCCCCCCACACCTTTTAAAAGTGATAGGTGAAAATCCGTGATGTAGAAAGACCATATAAATAAACATTTTTTATAGTTTAAGCCTTAAAATACTCCTCCCACAAGCTTTAAACACATATAAACTTATTAAAACACACTTTGTAAACACATATGATGTGGCTGTCTGGCTAAGGATATGAATAACAAAATAATAATAATAAAAATAATAAGTAATGTGTATGTATATATATACACATCGCAGAGAACTGTGATGCGTCTGGGAAAAATCCGCGATATATCAGGGGCACGATAGCTGAACCGTGATATAGCGGGGATCACTGTATAATTCTTATATGTATAGAATTAGTTATATACTGTTAATAAAATTAATTGTGAACAATAATCCTAATTCTTCATGAGCTTGATCGGGATAAGCAGTTGGATGGATGGAATAATCCCTTCTTGCTTAAAATTCTAGTTTGTTCTCATAATTTAGTATTTAATCCATGACTTAGTTTAACGCTTCACTTTGAGAAGTAGCTTAATCCGATGTTCCGCCCTCTGGGCCCCGAAACAATGCTGTTGATTGAAACCGCCACTCTTGTGGGATAGTGACTTTCTGATGCTCTCTAGAGGAAGTCACACAGCTTGGTAGACAGTCATTCAGGAAGTCCTATTGTGTAAACGGCGCAGAGTGACCACATCGTGCTCCTCGCGTCGTGAGGAATTTCCCTTCAGATGGCCACTTCCAATGGGCCGCCGTGAGCCTTGGTGTGAAAGTGGGAAGTGGACGGAGAGGACGGAGCATATCGCCATTTCCCCAGAGTGAAATCATTTCTGGTTACTACCAGAGAGCTTTGAAAAAACAGTTTGTTCTGTTTAAAATGCGTTACAATGCAGGATTCAGACGTGCCATATCAGCACAGTGTTCTATATTCAAACTGTGTGTTGGGTCCAGTACCTGGGGCCCATCTGTCTCTCTCTCTTTCTCTCACACACACACACACACGTCTGTATTTGTATCTTCCATTCATTTCTATGGGAAAAACCCTAATCCCAGCAATGGCGACCTTAACCACTACCCAGCCCTAACCTAAACCATAAGTAACCAAACAAAATTGACTTACGGCATTTTTAGCTTTGATTGAAGTTTCCCCTTTGTGGGGACTGGAAAAATGGTCACCTCAGCATCCAAATAACAGGTTTCACAAATGTCCCCACAATGTAATATATACATAACTCCCCCAATACACACACACAGAGGATCTTTTATGTAGTAGATGTTTATCATGTGCTGACCCCTGACCTTTGCATTGATTTGCGGTCGTACCAAGATATAGGAACAGATTCTGTAAGTCAGGCTTTTAACTCTAATGGGGAGAATAAATTAAATACATGAATAACGCCTGCTGCAGCAGAAACCCAGCATAGAGAGGAACATTACTCATAACGAGGCCAGGCTATATCAGCTGAAGGCTGCAGCAGCGTCTCTTACAGGCCTAATGTGTACCTGCAGCTTGCCAATCTGTGTATCTCCAGCTCGGAAAAGAAATACAACTATATCGGAGGGGAGTATATCAGATGACCGATCAGAATGGGTATAAAATAGTAGAATTTAATATCCAGGCATGGTGATGTGCAGCCTGATCTTTACACATTGTCTGGAAAGATTTTCTGTGTTCCATGTTTTCATTACTGGAGCAGAGGCATCGCTAAGTGGCCGTTGGTCTCTATAGTGTCGTGTTACGGTTATGGGAACTTGGGCATCTTTGGCTTAGTCTGTAGTGCCTTTCTTGATTTACTGCACTGAATTCTTATTGCAGAAAGGGTAGAGCCCTAATGGGCGGGGCAGACAGGCAGCCGGGAGGGCGGAGGTGAATTTGCTGGCAGGCAGTCGCTGGGGCAGCCCTGAATCACCTGTGCTCCCCTTTCACGTTCCCATACAGGTGACGTTCTCTACGAGCTGCTGCAGCATATCCTGAAGCAGAGAAAGCCCCACGTCTTCTATCCTTCTGCTTTCTTCTCGGGGAATTCCTTCCACTCGTCGGCAGAGGGGGTGTTCCAGCAGCATAAACTTGAAGGTGAGATGAGGTTTAAAGGTGAAGCCAAGCTCACATCCCCGGCCTGGTAAACTGCTGTCTCACACAGGCCAACAAACCTCAGTCTTCTGGTCACTAGCAGGAGCTTCTTGGTATGATGGTAACTTCTCATCCAAATGATGACTTTCTGAAGTCATTAAGAGAAGCATTCCACGACTTCCTAAAAAGCTGGATCTGTCATCCTTTAGTTGTAGGTGCAGGGTGCAGCTGTTTTTATACACTGTTTATAAGCTGTAGTTTCTCATCCACCCTATGCTGACTGTCATGACACACATCAGGTTGACTAGTCATTGCGACATCGTCAAATAAAACATCTCAACGTACCTTAAATCGCTACGAGAGTGACAGAATGGATTTAGACATGTCTGGCCTTGAGGGGATTCCATTGAGAATGCTTCCCGTGAAACAGTCCTGTCGGGGAGGGTGTTTTCCATACACAGAGGTAGACTTTGGACTCTTGGCTACTCGGAAACTGGAATGTTGACCGCGAAACCGGCCCTACAAGGAAACGCGTGTATTTATAAACGCACTGAGGCTAGCCACTTCCTTATCTTTCCCATTTTTCAAGGTGATTTTTCTTTTATTTTAACGATGAGCTCAGAACTTCCCAGTTCTGTTCCAGGTTGCTGTTTAAACTGATATTTAATATGCCTGACGATCAAAGTAATGTTGATAGAAGCAGCATGTTTAGGACGATTATGTCTCTTGTGGGGGGTGTCAAAACTTTTGATTTCTCTTGAAAGAACATACTTGAACTGCATTATTAGGAAGGCGGGTACATTTTATGATTTAACCATTTGAAATTCCTTGTGAATTATAGGTAGTAACAATTGTCAAATAACCTGATGACTTTATTTTCTACAGAGCACCTTTTATCTATTGGTTGCAGGTCATTGATAAATCTTATGCATCTTAAGCAATCCGATTTTTTGCCACTTACCAGGAAATGAGGAAATTAACACTTGTAGGTGTGCGTGTGTGTTTTTACTGGAGTTTGTATTTATGTTCTTTGCATGCACTGCATTTCTTGCATAACTCCCTCGCAGAGTTATTTCAAAAATGCAAAGTGGAATTGCTCTCAGCAAAGCACATCCTTAACCCACGACTGCGGCTGTCCGTAGAAGTCATGAAATTTTAAGCTAGAGTGCAGCTATAGTCTGCTAGCTGACTAAAGTGGAATGCAGGCTCGTTCCACCTCGAGGGTGGATTTCTCGTTTGGGCCGGATTGCGCCATCTCCTGGTGGAGGTTGGTAGTGTCAAGCAGAGATCTCTTTAATCTGTTGTGCTTATGAAAGGGGCTAGGTCTGAATCAGAATCGACTATACTGGCCAAGTATGTTTCCACATACAAGGAATTTGTCTCTGGTTTTGTCGTTGTTCTCAATGTACTTACACAGAACAGACATACAGTAAAAACGTATAGATACAGATACAGATATACAACAATAAAGTACAATATGTACAGTAAGGACTTGAGCTAAAGGACCATAATGCAATGGTGCTGACTACTGTATATACATGAGGTCAGTGAACCTGCCAGTATATACATATACACTGCTTTTAGTGTTCAACAGAGTGCCAGCCTGTGGAATGTAACTTCATGTGTCTGGTTGTTTTGGTGCACAGTGCTGTGTGAAACGTTATAAGATTTCGTTCATGTGGTGTCATCTTTGTTTGATGGCTAAATGTAACTGTTATTTTTAAAATGGCTGTTTGTGCAATCGCATCGTTCTGCATCCTAACTCACAGAAACGGTACGGCGAACCGCACGGAATACAGAGCCTCTCCCCCAGCACACGCCCACCATCGAGCTGTGCCACCGGCCCCGCTCGCCTCTCCACCTGGGCCGTCCCTCTCCCATCCCCTGTTGCTCCCCCGCTGAGCTGACACACCAGGAGGACCCCCTGCAGGCGTCTTCCCAGCTGCCCGACAGCAACCACCACCCCGAAGATCACTACCAGCTGTCGGTGTCACCGGCCAATCGGAGCAACGGGCGCTGTGCCAGCCCCCACGAGGCAGCTCGGCCGGAGACCCCTGGCCAGGAGAGCCCGCGGGTCATCCAGCTGGTACCCAGTGCCATTATGAACCCGCTCATCCTCAATCCCCGCGGGCTTGCACGTGCCCACCCTGAAGACGGACGCGAGGGGAAGGGCTTGCCCGCAACCCAAGCCCGGGAGGACGTCTTCTATCGTAACCACATCATGCTGCCCATCTCGCCCCCCAAAGAGCAGGCTGTGCCCATTGGCCGGATAGCAGGTGAGGCTTAGGGTGCCAGGGGTGGCCGCTGTTGTGCCCTCATCTACATCAAAACATCACATTTCATCACACTTCTGTTTTTTAAACAAGTGTTTTTTTTCTCCTGTGTTGGTCCTATTGCATTTAAACAATTACAGTAGCTAGATGTAACACTTTTATTGAAAGCTTATGTCTTAAAGTCGTAAGATCTTTCAGGTTAAGTGCACTTTCAGTGGCTGTCAGGCTTCTGTTTTTAGAGCAGCTAGGGTACGACTGGCAGACCCTTGAGGGTACAGCCCCGATGACGAGCAAAGGTACTAATCAGTACTCTTTTTTTTTTGGACAGCCTTCTCTGATCTTATTGAGATCAGTAGCTTTTTAAAAAGTATTTAAATTCAGCTTGTACTTGCTTGTAAGTAATTTTTTTTTTGTGAAAATGAATAATCTGTACATCACAAGTTTAAGTTATTCTATTAAATATTAAAATATGGGTCATACACAAAAAAAAACTTCAAATGAAATTCAATATATAATCAATTGACATTGATTTTTTAAACCAGTTTCCCCAAATAGGTAATCAAAATTGAAAGAACCCAAAACTAGATAACATTTCAACTAGATAGTCTTTCAACTTTATTGCACAATAAAAATCAATTTATATGAACACACACACAAACAATATAATATATTGTGTGTATATATAAAATATATATATATTTTTTACTTGGATAGTTTGTTACTTTTTTCTCATCTTCTTAAATCTTGCTGTGGATTTGATGAAATACTTTTGTTTATTACAGGAATAAATGGTAATATAACAAAACTAATTAACTACCCCAGAGGCAAGAGCTGCATAATTTCACTTCAAACTAATTTTAAAAATCAGAGAAAATTGATTTTACAGTAATGAGTTTGTGAGAATGACCTGTATATTCCCCTTTGTGTTAATTCTACATTAATTTAGGGCTTCAATGTGTAAATATTTAGGATTGTAAGGTTTAATGTAATCACAGAAAACTGTGTAATATTATACATACCTCGTACAATGTAATATGTATTAATATATGTCTAATATGAATTTCCATATGTATAATATGTATTAACCATAACCTCCTAGGTTTTGCATTTATATAAAGAGACTGTCACAAAGTCACATAGTCAAGTAATTTATGAAAGCAATCAGCAAATATATCTCTTAGAATGTGGTAGACCTCTGGCAGTTCTTCACAGGTATATGGAACAGTCAGTGGTCATTTTTACTGCTATCATTACAGAGCGGGGTGATGACATCATAAGGATCTTTGTACACATGAAGAGAAAGGGGGTTTGTTTACACTGTTCCTGCTTCCAGACTGCAGGTTACTATGGGACTACGTGTATCAGCTTCTGTCCGACAGCCGGTACGAGAACTACATTCGCTGGGAGGACAAAATCACAAAAGTGTTTCGGATCGTGGACCCGAATGGCCTCGCCCGGTTATGGGGAAACCACAAGGTAACTAGTCCTTTTGTGGTTTTAGAAGACGTTGAAAGTACTGTGCATAAGTCATGTTAAGACTAGTAATGTTTTTGCTAGGACTAATTGTGATAATTTCCATTCTCTTTAATCTTACTCTGCCATGAAACAATAGACCGATGGAATTCCCCTTTAAACTCTCCATTCCAAAGTTTCCAGGCCACCTCCACTCAAAGGGCAATGTGTTCTAGATTCAGTTAAGTTTTGTACTCTGTTGGGTGGCATTCTGAGGTCAAGTCAACTTTGTTGTTGTGTAAAATTCAGAATAGAACCAACATGACGTATGAGAAGATGTCACGGGCGCTGAGACATTACTACAAGCTGAACATCATCAGAAAGGAGCCGGGCCAGCGATTGCTCTTCAGGTGAGAAGCCTGATCCTCACCCAACACCAGCCTCCAGAAAGGATGGGCCCTGGACATTGGCCTCGGGTTCGCACCTGATCGAAACGGGCTGCTGTATCTCAGTCATCGCCAATCTTCAAGGCAACGATAAAATGTTGACTTAAATTATAAACCCAGAGTAGCTGGTACAGCTTATATACCCAGGCCGGTTGACCTGGACCAAGCATTTCTTGTCTTCTGCCCCCCTCCCCCCATACTCATAACTTTGTTTATTTTTGAATTCAGTCATTATTGTTCTTGCTAATTCTTTTTCTTGGTAATTGTTTAAGATCTTTGGAAAATCATGTTGTGGAGAAAAAAAATTATCCTGAATTCTGTAGTTTCCTGTTTACGTAATGGGCCCTAACAGGTACCGGACCCTAACAGGTACCGGACCCTAACAGGTAACGGACCAGTTTATTCACAAGACCAGTTAACTGACTCATCCCTGCTCCGCCAACGCTCATTTGCATGTTATAATCGATTACGGGTCGTACGAAGTTGTTGACGTGTAGCTAAGAGTCTGCGTCTCGGCTTGTTTTAAGGTTTATGAAAACCCCGGATGAAATAATGAGCGGCCAGACCGACAGACTGGAGCACCTGGAATCTGACCTGGATGAACAAATGTACGTCAAGGAGGAATGCTGAAAATTCCCAAGGACTGCCTTAGAAATGGACCAGGCAGCCTGGTGGAACAGGGAGTAGGTAATCGCTGAGAAGCAGGGAACTGCGACAAGCACAAGAATTTCGTGATTTCTTGGGTATGGCAAAGGAGCTTGTTACTTGGCCTCAGACCTAAGATTTTGTTAATGTTTATAAGTTTTTTTTTTTTTTAAAAAAAAAGGAAATGCTAACATAATATCCAAAAGACAATCCACTATGTGTGTAAGAACATTCCAGTTGTGCCATAGAAACTGCCAGAACTGTCATTTTGGGTTTTTTTTTTTCTTTTGGTGTTGGGTTTTCCGAATATTCCTTATTCATTGTGGTGTTGCTATTCTGTGCAAATATTACTGGGGGCAGAGTTAGAGATTTTCCAGTATATATACAGAAATAAAACTGTTCAAATTTGGCTGTGACAACGGCGAATCCTTTTTTTATTGTTATTTGTTTGAATTAAGATGAAATTTAGTTGGGTTTACGAGTTCTGTGAGGAGTGTGTGGACTGCTCCTACTCACTGCTTGTCTTCATGGAGTGATACAATCACGTCATGACTGTGAGGAAATAATAAAAAAAAAGACCTTTGACTTTTGTATTTCATTGCATTTTCTTCTTCTTGGGGGTGTGGGGGGCATTAGTGGCACTGGAAACAGAAGTGATATGGCAAATGTGAGATCCGGTTTGGAAAGAAACCAGTACAAAACCCATCAAATCGAACCTACAGCAGAACCACCTTGTTTTCCGAAGAGATTCCAACATAAATTCCACGTGTAGCTTCTTGGCATAGGGCTACCCTACAGATCCATGCAGGACAGACCAGCTGACAGAATGTTAAACAGGGGTATATACCTAAAGGTATTTAACCTGAATTGCCACAGTTACATACCCATCTGTATAATAAACCAAAGTCAACTTTAGATAAGATACAATGATTCGACTTAGGATATTTCAGCTTTATGATGCGATAGCGATGCACATTCAGTAGTCGACTTTGAATTTTGATCTGTTCCCGGGTTAACGATACGCCGTACGACACTTTCAACGGATGCGGGGCGATGACAGCATCTGTTCAGCCACGTTTCCAGTCCCTGTAGTGATCACAAGTGTAAACATCTCATACACTGATTAACAATGTATTGTATAGTGTTGTTTTTTTAAGTTTGATCAAATAAACTTGCATTCATTTACTTATATTTCAATTACTTGTATTTAGTTAGCTACATTAATTATTTATTGACTTATTCAGTGATGGTAGTTATTTATTTACCTTTATATCATATCATATATTCAAATTTGACTTACAGCATTTTCCACTTACAATGGGTTCATTGGAACGTAACCCCAATCTCAAGTCTGGAAGGACTTGTGTAGTTATCTTGAGCTATACAAAAATTCATTTTTAACGTAACATTTTTAAATACAGGTCTAGCCATGACAATGTAAAGCTTCAAAAACTTCCGGCAGACTCCAAGTGGCATGTTCTGCCTGTGGTCCCCGCAAAGCCACGTATGGTTGGTGATGGTGTGGATTTCCCTGCCTCGACTATAGGCTGCTTTCCTGCTCTCCAGTTCTCCTGGGGTCTTCAGTACTCAAATGCAGTTCAGTCCTTTATCTGGCCAAAAAATATGAATCATCAGACAGATATCTCCCATACGCTGCTGATATCCAGGCAATGACTTAAGCGCTTTTATTGTACAGAATGTTCTGGTTCATCTGTTTTCAGTGAGGTTTTGGAGCTAGTTTGAAGAAATGGATATTCTCCAGGACTCTGCAATATCGCCTCTGTAAATGTCGTCAGATATCTGTCATTTCTGGGGAAGTGATTCACACGATACAGAAAAAGGAAGAATGTGATGAAGACAAGCAGGTCTGGAGTGGCAGGTGAGTCACAGGAAGTATCTGTTTCCGCCCCGGGAGGGGTGGGTGGGGGGCGGGAACATAGAGGAGCGCCGTGCTCAACGGATATGTTTGTAGATGTTCATCTCGGAGCTGCAGTACCCAAAAACCATCCTCCATGTTGTCCTCAGGTCCACCATTTCCCCCTCTGGATCTCCCAGCATCCTCTCTGTCTCTGTCTCACTCTCTCTGTTTCTCTCTCCATTTCTCTCACATGGTCTCTCTCTTGGTCTCTCTCTCTCTCACTTTCTCTCTCTCTCTTTGTTTCTCTCTCTCCGTTCCTCTCACATGGTCTCTCTCTCTTGCTTTCTCTCTCTCTCTCTCTCTCTTTTTCTCTCTCCATTTCTCTCACATGGTCTCTCTCTCGCTCTCTCTGTTTCTCTCTCTCTGTGCCCCCCCCTCCATCAAAGCCGGCCCTGCGGCCGGAAATCCTTAACGACGCAGCAGTCCTGCGTGATTTTCTGCGGCGCAGTGCTCTGCTTCATGTCATCACACCTGACAGCCATTTATATTCTGCTCCTTGGCCCCAGTCCGGCTGCTGCAAGCGGGAAGCCGACTGGTGAAAAATCACAGAATTCTCCTCAGCTCTTCACGCGCTTCCTGCTTTTCTCATTCCTAAGCTGTGGATCACGACGCGTCACATGGGGCCCCAGACATCTGGTCTTTAACCCAAACTTGAATATCTAGTCTGTCTGTCTGGTCTGTCTTGTCTTCTCTGTCTCTCTGTCTTTTCTGTCAGTCAGTCAGTCATTAAGCCCACAGCCTAAATATAATGTGCTTTTTTTAGCCAGACCTTTCCTTACGTTTGCAGTTCCTGCTAATGCTGGCATAAGCTCTGCGTGCCAAAGCTGATGACCTGCCTTTCCCAAAACAGGCTCTGTGTCTTGTGTTCCCCATTGATTATTTTATCCTGGAGTTTTCTTTGTTCACAATGGCTTGTCTGAACAGGTCATTGCCAAGGTGTGCCCGTCTCATAAAGCCTACTACCATTCCCAGAATGTTCTCTGAGCAGGAGAGCTGCTTTACAGTCTCCACAGCCAGAGGAAGTGCTGACCTCGTTTCCTCCCAGTAGGTGATGCATTCTGGTTTTTTTATGGTCCTTTTCAGTTTGGTGCTCTGCAATGGTATTTGTGCAATGAAAATACAGGTAGTATCGGATTTTTACTATTGCAAGTTACAGTGCCTGATGACAGCAGGTAGAAAGGATCCCCAGTAGCATTTAGCACACTGGTAAAATCAGCCATTGGCCAAATGTGCTCCAGGGTAGCGCCCCCTGGAGTGGAAGGGCAGAATTGTTCATGATGTTGTTAAATTTTGCCATTATCCTCTTTGCAAATGCCTCCTGGGGGCAGGGTCAGTCCTGTGATGTAGCTGGCATTCCTGATGGGTTTAATCAGGTATTTAGTGTCACCTGTAGTGATGCTGCTTCCCCAGCAGAGCACAGCGAGGCAAATTGCTGGCCACTGTGGGCTGGTAAGACATCCTCAGCTGCTTGCTACACACATCACAAGACATCAACTTCCTCAGAAAGTAGAGTCTGCTCTGGCTTTACTTCTACAATGTTGTTAAGTTGTTTTCCCAGTCCAATGTGCTGTTCAGGTGGAGCTCCACCTCCACATCCTCCCACTGGATGGTGTCTGGACTCAGGGGCTTCCTGATATATCAGAAGTTGACCAGCAGCTCTTCCTGCTTGCTGACGGTGAACTGCAGGTTGTCCTTCGCTAGTCCTGATGTATCCTACGACGGAGGAGTCATCAGAGAACTTCTCTAGATAGAATGAGCCGCTGTTGTACTGGAAATCCAATGTGTAGTGTATTGACAGAATGGTTTCTTAAGGTGTCACATTGTCACTGACCACTATCTCACACATGGATCAGGAGTATAGTACCAATGCAATCACAAACACTGTGTGTTAGCTCCCCTTAGGAAGGCCAAGGAACCTGTCAGAGAAGATAATCAACCTTTTGTTTGATGCAGGTGAGTTCTCTATTAAACTACAAAAACCTGTGTGTCTTGTTATAGACATCTATCACAGATGTTCATATGCTTTGTTCTGATGATGAATTATAATTAAATATAATTAATTAGGATTTTTTTCCAGTATTTTTTTTCCTGTTGAGAATTCCGTGTACTACATAGAATATCTCCAAAGTTCAAAAGGGGTGAATACTGTCATAAGGTGAGTCAGAGAATTATTCATTGTATTTGTAATGTAAAGCCTTGCTAGCCAACTTGCTACCAACAGAAGGGGCTTCAAACCTTATAACCCTTTTTAAAAAAAATATATATATTAAAAGATGTGCAAATAAAGCAAAGAGCTGATGTACTGTACATTTTTAGCAAATCATAGTTATTTCATTTGAAATTGGTAATATGTACTGTAAAACAAACGTTTTCTATGTTTATGGTTAATCGACTAGCCCATATGGGTGTCTCTCACAATCTGTCCAGAAACATGTTTCAGAACAGCAGTCCAAACCCCTGATGATCAGTATTGTGAAGATTCTGAGAAGGTTTCTTGGAGAGGAGGTTGAATTTCACTTCTAAAAATATCAAACCCTGGTCTCTGGTGATATATAGAGGTAAAATCAGACTTGAAAATAAATAATTGCTAGCGGTGTGTGTAGGGTTGTCAGAAATTTAACAAGGCTTTATAATTATGAGCTCCTGCTGATATTGTTAAGCACAAGGTTCAATGAGGCACAGCTCAATGTAGAATGATGACTAATACGTACCTGCTGAGTATTTGGTTACATGTAATGTCCTGTATAAACAAAACCGTAAGTTAAAACAAGGTCATTTCTGTCCTGCACGCTCGGGTACAGAGCGGGGAAGCAGCACAGGAGCCAGGGGAATCGGATGAACGAGGGATTTTAATTAGAAAAGAACAAGGACCACTATACACAATAAAAAGGATGGACGTCAATGACCGGACTGGGCAAACAAAAACGCAGACTTAAATACACCAGACTAATTAGACACAGCTAGAAACAGCTGGTAACACGGGGATTCCACACGAGGTAGATGAGGGGGCATGGCACATGGGAGGATCAGGCCATGACAATTTCCATTCCAAGTCCATTTCAAAATCGCATTTCAGTTTCCTTTTTAGTGTTTTCCTTCCAATATATATTTTACACCAGTAACATTCATCACCAATAACATTTATTTATCAGACGTTTTTATCCAAAGTGAAATTCTTTTGAGAAAGCAGGGCCAAGCCAGTCCCCGGAGCACTTGTGGTTAAGCTATAGCCGCTGCTCACGGGTCCAGTGGTGAAATCACTCTGCTGACTACGGGATTTTGAACTGTTGATCTTTCAATCACAGACACGGGATCCTTCCCCCCGAGCAACACATCACCTCATTCAACTAAGGATCCAGAGGTCAAGAAATATGCCACTGGCCCTTGGCAGATCTGCGGAGAAGGGTCTAGAAAAATGATGTATACTGAGTATCCACTTTATTAGAGGCACCTGCTGCTTAACACAAGTTACAGCCTTCTGCCCTAACAGCAAATCATGCGGCTGTAAGCCAGTATATACAGCAGGCAGACAGGGTCAAAAAGTTCACCAACTGTGAGGCTAAGCATTATAATGACTAAGGTGTGATTATACAGCTGATTCTGAACGTGGTAGGATTGCTCGTAGTGGATCCAATGGACCCTGAATCCCAGAAACTGCCCTCCTGCACTATCAGAAAAAATGAGTATCATTTTGTACCTTTGCTTGTCACTGGGGCTGTACCTTCAAGGGTCTGCCAATCGTACCCTATAGCTGTAGGTAAATGTACCTTTTAAGGTACAAAAAGGGACTGACTCTGAGGAACATCCCCAAGGTACAAACAACATGAATGTACCAATGGTACAAAAATGTTACTCATAGTCAATTTCTGTATCTTATAAAGTACATTTCCCCTTGAGGGTATAGACCCAGTGACAGCAAAGGTACAAACTGGTATTCCTTTTTCCTGACAGTGTGGGATTTTTCACACACTACAATGTGTATAATTTATGGAGACTGGTCAGTGCCATCTCTGTGGCCAAAAACGCACTGCTAATGAGAGAAGTCAGAGAAGAATGGTCAGACTAACTAAAACTGACAGGAAGGTCAAAAGTGCAAAAATAAGAGCTCAGAACAACTGTGGTGTGCAGGAAGGCATCTCAATAGGCACAACCCTAGAAACAGTTCTGGAGGCAATTAGTTCCTACCTGAGACTGTGTGGGGGTTCTTGCTAAAGTGGCTATTAAGCATATCTTTAAGAACAAAGATTAGAAATGTTCAGAGTATATTCTTTTTATATTGTCATATTTGTGAAAAGTGGACAATTAAGAAGCAGGCCATGGGAAGTATTTGATACTTTTTGACATTTGGTGCTGGTGAACATTTTTGAAAATACCACGGTCCTCAAGGATAACGGGGCGATTCTTGATGAAATCCAGTCTGAATTTACACATAATTTTGAAATACAAATGACAAGATTGAAGCTGTCTTATTTTGAGTGTATTCTTAGAATAGTCGGTGTATTGGTATTGGAAAAGGTAATGTGAAAACTTGGAGAAGTTTGGAAAGAAGCGACTAACAACTGCCAAAAATGCAGGGCGACATTAAAAAACATAAGTGTAATCTTGCATTATCGGCTAACACTGTGCATCCTCAATATTTACACACGATGGCGCTATTGCACCGCTCTTAATTATACGTAATTCCTTTTCTTATAGATCTTTGCTGACGTTCACAATCCTACACTAGGCAGCTCACTATAATATTAAGCATTAATTGAAAAGACGTTTTAGTTTTTTTATTAGCCTGTGTATTCAATTACATCAAGTTATTCTATTTACTATTAATTTCATAAATACTTTTTGGAAGATGCTGAAGTTCAGTATGTAACATAAACGAATATTTCTCTCTATTTCCTGCCATAAAGGGGGTAAACCCTGCATTTTCGGAAAATACACGTGTGTTGAAAAGAATTTCCAGTAACTCGCCAAAACATCACAGTGCGATTCTACTGATTAATGTTACGCTGAGTGCATCTTACATTTTGCCAGCGTTAATATAGATCTAATTTAACTGAATTTGAAGTTATTCTGTCGTATCGCACAGTTTAAATTAACCAGTGAAGTGCGTAGGTCAGATCAGAAATAGTCGTGTATTAATTATCCATTGTAATGAAATGTGCCTGAGTGAATGCTTTTAATTGCTGGCATGACTGATCTGTCTTCACTGGTATATTTGGTATTAATTGGAGGCGGCGCTGGCCAACCTCTGGATGCTGTTGATAAGTTGGTGCGCCGGAGACGCGCCGCTCAGTCTCCGGTGTGGCGCCGCGGAGAGCGGAGCGCTTTAGCTGTCACCGAAGCTGTCGGGACGGATTGATGTATCTCACCTGTCGCAGTTACCATTTCACTTGGCAAAGTGCCTTCGGCATAACCAGTAATTTCACTATTTTCACTTTTTTTCCGGTTCACATGTGTTGGCACACGGAGGGTTGCCTGATCGATTCTGCTGCTTCGAGTTAAGTAGAAAATCATTGAAAAGATATCTCCAGATAAGAAAAAAGCACAAATACCATACTATAAGAGAAGAGGGGAGGACTGGGCTCCGTCGTTACAGATGTGTTGGTGAACAGCCGGATTGCGCCGAGCGGCCGCTCTTTCATGATTTTTAATTACTTTAAAAAATCGGATCGTGTCTGTAAAAGGAGCGGATGCTTTCCACTGGGTCCTGGCTTTTAAACATTTGTCTGGGGCTTTTCGAAGTCTCAGCCTGATGAAGGGAAAATAGACACAGTGGTTTTCGGGAGAGCAGATGGATTAAGCGTGGCTATTTTCTGAAGTCAAGGTCGAGAGGCGGTAGCGGGGCACCAGGTATGTAGCCGCGACGGGGGCTGGGATTTTATCACTTCTCTCTGATTTGGGTACTGTTTTTTATGAATGACATCCATACAGATAATTCCGATCTACCTCTGGTGAAGGCGCTAACGAAATATATCCTAATCAAATGTATAAACCCAGATTAGTATCTCGGAACTTCAAAGGCGTTAAATAATGGGGCGTAACGTCAATTATCAAGTTGGCATAAGTACAATTAATTCAAATTAAAATGCATACAATGATATTTGCATAATTACTCTCACTAGTACGCTGTAAACTGAAATAATAAATGCCTAAATTTTTAGGAAAATATTTTAACAATTTTATCTTGTTCTTTTTCTTAGAATACCCTATGTATAATGTTGTGTTCACTTCTACTGCCAGATTACGGGTTTGTTATTATTATTTTTTCCCCTACATTTTAACGACTTTCCTTTGCTTTATGTCGCACACCGTGTCATAATAAGAAACCCGATTAAAGGTACATGTAGTATATCAGTAGTTATTTCAGAAATAACTCTATGGCTGAAAAGAAGAAACTGCAGTTAAGAAACTTTCAGAAGTTATTTACAGCGAACTGTTCATCTTGAACTCAATGTTACTATCTTTTTTAATGCCATAGTTGTGTTTGCTTAAGTTACATGGAACAACACGTCTACTGATATACTTTTGTAATTTTATAACATTATTACATGGCGGCTGCGTAAAACAACAAAATACAATTAAGTTTTCAGTCTTTTAAAAATGTAATACCTTTAAATCATAAATAATAAACTGATTGGTCTGTTATTGACAAATCAATGCTTACATATATATTTGACCCTTGACATCACATTAAACTCCTAAGAATCACAATTTTGTAAAACACCCGACAACGATAAACAGGCAATAAACTTTAAAAGCATGTGATTTTCACTCTTGGATTTGCATTGATTACGTTGATTGTTATTTACAAGACAGCAATATGAGATTTTGTTAAACAGGCCAAATAAATAAATGGTGAAATGTGTCTAGAATCGCTGGAAACATGTTTTTATGTGTATTTCAGTCTGGTTTTATTCTGTAACACACGTAGCTTGTTTTCTGACTTTGGCGCTCACCGGAAACGCAGTGTCCTCTGAGCCGGACTGAAAACCCCAAAACGCCAAAGCGGAATATTATGCGTCTTACGCGGTAGCGTGCAGCAGTTTCTTTCTCCAAAATTAATGCACTTTTTTTTTTTTTTACATTAATATACAGGCAAACCCATATAAAATGACATAGTAATACACACCAGGACAGCAACCCGGATCACACATACCAGGTGGTTCATGGCAATTCATGAAAATGCATTAAATGCATGTGCATGTTCAGAAATCGTCCCCACGGCTTTTTACTGACATACTCCAGCTAATGTTCTAAATAGTGTATCCAGACCAAATGTTTGTCTCCCCCAAGTTTAACAGTAAATTTACAGAAAGATTAAGCTTCGCAGTGCTAATGACATGGTCATAAGGCAATTGCAATAACTTAAGTCAGGAGCTGACATTTTGTGTTCACGTGTCGCATGTCAAAATTTGGTACAATGGAAAGAAGGAAAATGTAATATAGACCAGAAAGTTCAATTATTCATTATTCATGGTTTGGAAAGCAAATAGCTTGGAAATACTGCGGGGAAGTCCATCAGTAGCACAATTTTCACTTGATTAACCACGGAATTAGTGATGTCTACAAACTTGCCTCATTTTGACAGGTATGACAGCACTTTTGGCACAGAAGAAATATAAAAAACATTACATCTGTTACACGTGATGATGAGAAAGCCATTGTTTAAAAAAATTAGTTGTCTAGGATAATCATAGAAAATATTATGAAAATATGTGTCATTAGTTTGAAATGTATTTTTCTTTCCGTTTTTATTGTCGGGTTTGAATAAAATCTCAAAAAGTATTTTTAGGTTAATAACATTCAAAATTCTACATTTAGAATTCATTGTGACATGCAGTTTTCTGTGTATAAAAATTAACTTCTCAGATGGAGTGATTTGTAAGAACATTTTCCTTTAAATACTAGTTTCCTGTGGACAGTATATAGTGAATAAATACAACACATTATATTGTTAGTCATCCGAGTGATATCCAGAAATACACAGATGTCTTGAGACTCTCCCATAGTCTGCCTTAACACTAGAAGCCTTTCCCTGTAATGTGCATTTAGGTGTGCAGATGTCTTCATCTACCTCACGTCGGCTCTGGTGAGATTTTTGCAAACTGGGGCCGGCTAGTAACAGTCTGTCAGTGTGAGCAGCACCTACAGACCCAACGATGTCCCAGCTCTCCAACCAAAGCCTCTTTAGACCCCATCTCTGGATTGAGGAGGTCAGCCTTTGGCTCTCGAGACGTCGGCATCGTCGATCATGGCCTGCTGGAGCTAGCTGCCCCACGGCATATGAAGCGAGCGTGCGGTGAGGAAGCCCCACTGCCCTGATGTTCTCCTGGGTCCTGGGATGGTACCAAATCCCACATAATTCCTGATTAGAGTAGTAGGCACAGGTTTCATGTAAACTTTGATGCTCAGGTGAAGCTTGGTTTGTGATGTTATGGGGAATTCTTGGGAAAACCAGTCATGGAGTCACCTGGTCCAATGTATATTTCTTTTGCAGACCTGTAACCAAAAATACCAACAGCAATACGTATCTTTTGGTTACCTTCATTGGTACTGAGTGTGTTTTTATGCTGTGTTCCTTTAGTTAAGATATATGATTTTACACTTACATTTAGGTTAAGATACTTCAAAGGGACATACAGTATTTGGATATTTTATTTGTCTATTATGATGATCAAGATATAACCATAGTAATTAACTTGGTATAGACTACAAACTCAGATCATCAAGGGCGTGAGGTTGGGCCAACCTATTTCAGCTCTGGAATTTCACTCTTTGTTATTATTTTGTTGATGGAGATCAGGCTGTTTATTCAGGCTTATTTAGTAACATCTTGTGAATGGAAGCAGCAATTTATCTTTTTTTTTGCTTTCTTTTGCTTTGTTCCCCTCTGTAAATGTAAAGAGAGAGGGAATTTGTGCACCATCCCCATAACTATCCAGACCTTGCTACGTTTGACCCTTCACGCAAGCTGCATTTAAAGTCACTTACCCGTTTACTTGCTGTTTAAGATTCTTTGTGCATGTGTTTGAAAGGCCTTAAGCGCACTGTGGGTAGCAGTGTGTCTGTTGGCATTAAGCCTGCCCTGAGTGTCACTGCGACGTCTGTCCCCCGGTTCGGACGGCGACCGTGTGAGTGAACCGCTCTCCACACCATTAGGTCAGTGGAATACGATCCGACCCCTGCAGGTAATGGTAACGTATCGATCAGCTGTTTGGGGTTATTGGTACACCTGTTGGCCTAGACAGCAGAGCTGAAGTGTAGGTATACTGCATAGTTTGGGCGTACACCATAGCATATAAGGCATGCTGAATTGAAATAAGCCCTCCATGCTGAAATAAATGGTTTTTCCATGTGGTGATCATCTTGGAGAGTGGCCTGGACAGTTCACAAGTAAGAGGACCGCAGTGATCAGGCTTATTGAAGTACTGTTGTGTTTACAGTGTGATGTCACCATGATTTTTTTTTCTCTGTGTTGTTAGGGCTGATGTGAGGCATGGTAATTATGTTGATAACCGAATGCAATATTAGCGGGGAACTAAGTGCCCTCTATTACGGCACTGTTTCCCAACCGGGTCCTCGGGGACCCGCAGACGCTCCATGTTTTCACTCCCTCCTAGATCTGGAGCTAAAATGCGGACTGTCTGTCAGGGAGCAAAAACATGGAGCGTCTGTGGGCCCCCAAGGCCCGGTTTGGGAAACACTGCCTTAAGGTTAAGCTTGGATAGATAAACTCGGACACCTCAGCTCCTCATCATCGTTAATACCTAAGAAAGTTGAGAATGATCTGAGAGTTTCGTCAGACCGATATCCCTGCAGGGCCTGTTTGTCAGCTTTACTATCCTCGTGACTAGAGGATCTGTACACAGAGACACCGGGGGACAGATACACCCTTAGGCTTTACTGCTTACTAATCTGTCCCCCTCCCCTCTGGTGGTGCCAGTACCTCCACTGCCTGTCCGCCTTCCCAGCATCCGTCTCCTCTCCACCATCCTCGCCCGACACTCGGCTCTGCATCGGTGCCCCATCGAAGCGGCTGTCACCAATCGGATACCCCTTCCGTGTCTTGGCAGCTGCTAATTGGATTTCATAACGCAGCGCAGAGCATGTGCAGGACCTGCCTGGGAGCCGCTGATGTCTGCACTCGTTTTGGGTGTGATGCTGGAGGCTGCCTTTTTATAAACCACCATTTATGTCAGTCACAGAGGATATAGACAGAGAATAAACGTTTATCTCTGAACTTAATACTTGCAATCACAGATTATTTTCATGTATCTCTTGTAAATTCATAGGAGCATTAAATACATGATAATGACCCTATACGGCATACATGGTAGAGGATGATGGATGGATGGATGCATGGATGGATGGATGGATGGATGCATATATGCATGCATGAATGGATGGATGGATGACTGGAAGAACGGTGTGACACACTGGCTCAGTGAGCAGCATTATAGGCTCACACCTCCAGGGTGATGTGAAATTGCTCGTTGTAGTGTGTGTATTCGTGTGTGTGTGTGCCTTTCAATACCATCCAATGCGTTCCCCGGCCCAATTCCCTGTATTTTCTGGGCCAGGCTTCACATGACCCTTTTTGGGATAATTGGTTATGGGACATAGATCCATGTATCATGCCCAGACTGCTGTTTGCTTTAATTGATAGTGTGCAATTTCAAATACCACTTTTATAGATATCAGTGGTATTGAAAGGTCATGCTCTTAAACTTTATTGCTAAGACAGCGGCCTCTTTGGCTGCTATATTCCATGCCATTTCTCTGCCTTGGAGGTGCAGATATTTCTTTGGTAATAACCAAAGCCCCATCTTCAGGTTTGGTGAAAACACAATTATCTTTCCTTACATACATGATTTTCCAAGCCACCCATCACTTGCCGTGAATGTGAATCTGGAAACAGGTTTAGATACTGAATAAAGCGGCATTTCGATTATTTATTCACGTATTCATTAGCATATTTCTTTCTACATTCATATTTCAAATCCATTTGTTTTGAGTTACCCCCACAGGTTATAGCTGGTCTCCTTCTTTCTTCTGGGTAGCTGATGTGTGGCAGGTATGGTAATGTGAGGTGATGGAGTCTGTTCGCTTTGACTTAGAGGGGCCACGCTCTGGGGGGAGTCGGGGGCGTGGGGGTGGTCTTGTTTTGCTTGCTGCGACGAACAACAACAGAAGCCGTTCATTTCTGCTTGTCAAGGTTTCCTTTTGCGGTTTTCCTTATTTCTGGCTCATTGTTCCTTCATTGTAACTCAGGTGATCTGGACGGATGCGACTCCTCTTCCTATCGAGCTCATGAAGAGACGACCAGCGCGAAATTTAGGAAACGGCAGCGAGGAAAATCAGCATTAATTTCGCTTCCATATGCATGAGGCGAGCTACAGAGGGGCCTCTCATTTATTTCATATGCGTTAATAGCAGGTCTGCTCTCCGCTGGAGAACCTGGTAATCTTGCCTCACCTCAGACGAAAGCCCTCCTCCAAATACGAAAGATAAGAAACTAACACCAATCCGTGTCTGACTAGGGTTTAAAGAGCCACGCGCGCTATTTCATTGTGTCAGGCTCACACGTCAGCCAGATGTTCGCTACAGAACCTGAGGCCTACTTTGAGAAAGTTCTCCAATTTTTTTTTTTATCTTGACAACCTGTCAGACTGGTGCATGCACATCTGCTCATCCGAACTTGACGGCGTCCTTTTCCATCTTGTTTGTGGAGCTGTGTGTGTGTATTTCTGCGCAGAGTTTTTCTTTAGGGTCTTCTGCCCTTCGGTGTGAAGCCAGATGCCCATGCTGCTCTGGCACGCCATGAGCGGCTCCTCTGCCCGGGGCCATCTGACCTTGAGATTTACCCAAAGGCCGCGTCCCATAGACAGCCAGGCGTGGAAAGAGATGAAAATCACCAGCTGCTAAATCTGCGCGATCCCCGGAATGTTCCATTTTAATTGCAGGCGTCACAAAATGAGGAGATAGAGAAAAAAAAATCACGAAACATGATAAGGCACGTACATGAAAAAAAAATCTAATATCCTGTAAGGGGGGGTTGTTGAAACCCCCGACAGCAATGCTGTCGATAAGCTGTGTTCCTCGGGACTCTGGTGACAGCAGGACGGCGTGACAGAGCCTCCTCAGTGGCTTCTCGCCGGAGATAGATCCTGTGTGGCCCACATCGCTCGAGGGCTTGTTCCTACGCTGCGGCCGACCAGCGGCTAATTATCATAAGTAACCATCTGGAACATGGTGGGATTTCCGCGGCTGATAAGAGTACTAATCTCGAACCTTGAGTTCAAAAGCGTTTCCAGAGAATCCACCGAGCTTGTCGAGTGCTTCCAGTAGGACACGAGGGAATCCGCCGGACTTGGTTGTTTAACCTGAAATCCATTCGAGGGAATTTCTGTTTAATAAAAATACATGCCAATGTGGTTTGCTGAGAGCAGAATGCAGCTGTGAAGGTACTGGTTGTGTATGAATGAATTAGAATCAGGTTTATTGCTTGAGTATGGTCACACAGCTGGGAATTTGTTTCCGGTTGTCACTGGCTCACATACATACAGTAGGTACATGCACAGTAAAGACAAGACAATGGTGACATACAATTCAGTTGATACAGAGATGATTGTACACTGAGAAGTTTGGGCCAACCATAAACGCACTATTAGTTGCTCATTGGGTAACATACTCTCCTATCGTCCCGTCCTCCTTCCACCAATAAATTTTTGTCCTCTGTACAAAAACTACACGTGCCACTTTATTAAGTTCTATCGGTCCTTAAAGAGGAAAGCTCGGGCTCTCAGATGACATCACAAGTGTGGGGGTGTGACCTTGCCAACTTCCTCTTCCGGTCAAATCAAAATTTTAATCAATAGTAAAAGACTTTTCCCTCCTGGATCTCAGGATGGATACATTGTATAAGACACATAAAACCCTTAAGTCCATTGTTGTCCATCTAGACTCTAACCAAAATCTTTCAACATCAGATGTTCTATTTGTCAATGTTTTATATTAATACATGAAATACTAGAAGGCAAAAAATCTGTGTGGTTTAAACCTCAGACTGTCACACCAAAGACAGCTAACCTACCGCTCCGTTAGACTGAAGCTCCTGAAGACGGCATCACATTGAAAAATGATCAGTTTTAAAGCCTGGCTATGTGTTAAAGTAGCAAAAGCTTGTTTGTTCCTTGGCACTGCAACTGAAACACCCCCCACCCCCCACAAACACACACAATCTACATGATACTTTCCTGAGCGTCGAATTTTCATTCGTGAGCCGCTTACCTTATTTTTGGCTTATTCTTCCTTTTTTAACTCAGTAATTTGATTGGATGTGAGTTCTGTTCCTACCGACCAATTACATTTGTACTGGAAAATGATTTGTTCATAATTACCTTTTTTTATTGCAGCCTTCCATTTATAAGACCAAAGTTGTGTTGAACAAGTTTGAAACACATGTGGAATGCCCAGTCAATTTCTTGTAGATTTTTGTATGTATATGTGGTATGTATAAAGAGGTGTTTTAAATTATGTGTGTGTGTATCATGATTTTCCCCTAACTGGGAGCCTAATATGCTTTGTGCTACCTCAACTCCAGTCAGGGTCTTTGAATGATCTGGCAATATTGCTACCAGGGCAGATAAAACTCAGTAATTATAGTGAGTCCGTAATTTTTAATCCTGTGTCTCAAGAGGATCACTGGCTCTTTATTGATATTTCCTCTCATGGTCTATAAGGAAATTTGATTTTGAGGTTGTTTAATTGTATGCCAACCTCCCCCCCTTGCTGGAGTAAGTCACATGTCTTGTTGATTATACTCAACAATAGCAAGGAAGTAGATAACAGCTGATAGCTGTAGGAAACAGAAAACAGCGGCACAGTGAGCAAAGCATGTCAACAAATATCCCCAAGGTTTTTCCTTTGAAGAAATTGCATGTGAAGATGAAACCTTATGTTGGTGCTTATTGTGTGAGTATTATTAACAATATAATACTTACACTTTAGTATCACTTTTAAATGACCGAACTATATAAGTTAAATATATATATTTTTCAGGAATCTGTGGAATAAGACTATTAATATTTTCACTGCTGTCATAATCAGAACATTGTTTTGTGATTCTTAATGTCTATCTATCTATCTATCTATCTATCTATCTATCTATCTTGTAACGGTCTCTAACAACTATGTAGAATTGTGCAAAATCCTTTTCAATTTCAAAGACAAACGTTCTGGTTGATTTAATGTGGTGATTGTGCTTTGATAAATCTGTGTAGTTGCTTGTTAGCTATTGGTGACAATTTGCAAACTGCTTTCATTTACGTTTTACACAGTTGTTGGGGAGAAAGTGGTTAGTCATTATTTTTGTTCTGAATTATGAATTTAAGAGGTTGATTTAAAAATATAAATGCATATCAATAGTGATATGTGTTTAAAAGTATGCAATAGGTTGAAACTGCAACACTGCATATAATAGATTTTAATTCAATAAAATGTGTGTGTGTGTCTATATATGTGTATATATATATATATATATATATTATTTTTTTTTTATTGGATTGTATAGGCCTATAACTTCAACACATCAATATGAAGTGCAGATACAGTACATATGTCTGAGATCCCAGGTTCAGCCAGGGCAAGAATAAGAAAATATTTGCTTTTGCAAATTGTAGTGTAATGAATGATTTACTATACAAATCACCAAACCAAAAAATTTTAATATTGGTCCAACACAAATTATTTAAAAACCAAAATAATTGTGGGGATTCTGCACTGCTTACTCTAGTTATAGGAAAGAGCATATTGGACAAATGAATGACATACCACATAATTTCATTAGCACAAATTGATAGTGTTGGTTATAACTTGAAATCAGCCCAAAAACACAACATAATTAACTACTTCTAATGCAGGACGACCCCGAAATTTCATTACAGCCTTTGTGATGCACCATCCTTTATTTTCCCTGTTTTTTGCAGGAATAACGGTACACTATTTGGCTGTCCAGAGTTCGTTGAAATCAAAAAACAGAATAAATCGATGCATAAGAGATTTAGATACTTTAAGTGGCTGTAAGCTGCCCTGAACTGATTGATTGCGCTACACAAAATACAGAAGGATAACGAAACAGAACTCCGATTTATAACAAAACCTAACTTTACCCAAAGAGCCCAGTAATATTAAGGCTGAGGTGCAGGGCTGATTTCGTTGAGAGCTGAAAATTACGCTCCCCATATCTGAGCACATTTCCTTTTTCCAGTGAAGCTTAAGATTGCTGCAGCCTCGCATTTAAAGACCCTGAATTATCGCTACCGGTGCGCCGTATCTGCAAGGCAAAAAGCAGCAGATGTGTCGGATATAAATGCCGATTATGGTCTGCAGTGAAACATGGAAACAGCGGGTGATAACAGGTGATAAGTGAATGGTGAACAGAGGTTAGTAGTTGTCAGTTTTAATAGGCCTACAGCTATTTGGAGGTAGGCTGGCGAGAATGAGGTGAACAGGCATATTCCGCAGGGACTGGTTTTTGGGTACCGTCCCTCCGTCCCAGAGGGTGGGGAAAACAGCACCTTTGCTCCAGTCCTTCTATTTTCCTGTCATATTTTGCATCGCTAGACTCAACATAAAGAACACATTCACCAGGAATTGATTTGTAAGGCAGGAATGTCCTGTACAGCATTAGGTCTGCGTGCTAGAGATGTCTGAATGCCGAATACACGGTGGAGGTTGTTTTTTTTAATCTAACTTCGGATGTTCCCTTGGTAATATATTAAAAGAAAATCGACTGCATTGATATTCTGCTTTAAGGTGCATTTTCTGTATTTGCGACAATATGCGGCAAAAACTACTGCAAAATATTTGAATAAACACCCTTCACATTCACGGAGGTTATGGGCAAGAGACCCCTGCCAATATGAAACTTAGTGAATAATACTTGCCCCCCCCCCCCCCCCCCATCCTCAACCCATAACAGTCTGCTAGCCTGAAAGATGATATGAAAGGTAAATTTATTACTAATTTCAAAAATAAACATGGCCATACTGTACTGTATACCTTGCATGTCAAATTGGTTTAATTATCATTTTCTATCTGACCTTTATGCTATACAAACCATCTAAATTATGCCCCTGTACATAGTTGCTACTGCACGCACTGGGGGCACTACGCTTTCGACTCATTATCAGTGATGCAAAATTAATGGCACTGAAAACTTTAAAAGTTACGGGGAGAAAGCTTCAATTTGCACTTAACTGAATGATAAATTTTGTCATAAAGACAAAAAAAAAATCACTGTTTATATAAACGTACAGTACTATGCAAAAGTCTTAGGCCAAGACAAAAAGGGTTAAAAGCTATTTATCTAAGTAGTAATTGTATATTTACATATAAAAGAGTTTACTAGTTACTGATATCTAATTGGATGAGTATGAGAACAGAAGTTTGGTTCCGAAACCTCTCCGAAGAGGAACCCCAGTCATTCTATGTACTTCTTAAATTTCACCACCAACTCAATTAATTAACTTAATTAGTTAAATAAATAAGCCATGAGTTATAGTTTTACACCAACATGAAGAATGTTTAAACATCATTTTCTTTGACTGCCAAAGACTTTTGCACAGTGCTGAATATCCACACAGAAAATACCATTTATATCTCAGAGATCACCTGAACATGTCTTTGAACATGAACTGTCTCTGGAGCATGGGAATGGTGCTCAAAATAATACCCAGGAAAAGACCCCCAAGGGGTGAGGCTGGACTCAAAGTCGAACCCGTGACCATGAAGGTGTCAGGTAACAGCACAGCCAGCCGAGCCACTGTGCCACCCTCTGGTCCCTTTATAGAAAATAATCAGTCCATGTAAAATCCCTCCCAGGTGATTACTGTTCAGGAAATTACACGTTTTCCCCTAGACGCATCCACATGTGGCAACAACCTCATCTCACCAGCCATCCTTAAAGGGCCGGGACCCCTCCCTCTGCCAGGTCACATGACATTTTAGTTGCTCTGTTTCTTTTGTTGGGGATAAACTACAATGTCACAGACTTATAATAGGGTGGGTTTGGACAGAGCCTTTGCAGACGGTAGCCTATTTCATGCTTCACTTTTCTGTGTGCACTTACAGTCTTTGCATGGTTGTCCATGCAGATTGTTGTGTACATACTACATTTGTTCATGGATATGGACAGTTGCAGTCGGCACATGCGTACAGGCATAATACTGCACCAGATCAAGAGGGCACAGATGTATTGCATCAAACGCACATATAAGCAGTGTAATGAAATGGATAAGCTTTTATAAGCAGTTTTAAAGTAGTTAACTAACCTTGAGCACTATTAAGGTAATATGGCATATCGTATTTTGAAATCCTTGCGGCAAAATTAACTGAGAATACGAAAATACCGTATTTCACAACATAAGGCCTGGACAGTACGAAAAATTAGATATGCGAGTACCACCACACCTCTTCATATAGCTGCTCACCATAACTACAACTACACAACATCTGTTCTTCTTCTACTCTTTTTTTCATTGATCTCTGCTCTGTAAAAGTCAGTGCTGCCACCTGCTGGATACACCTAGTCAAGTGTCTTGCACACGCGCGGTCAACGTGCACTGACAAACATAATGTCGGCCGGACGTGAAAATCTGGGCCGCATGAGCACAGTTCTCCGGACGCCTCCCATGACAAAATTTACGTCACTTACCCTGTGCCCAGACTGTAAGTGCACCGGGAAAAGTGAAGTGTGAATTGGCCTTGATGCTAATTGATTTAAATCCCAGTAAGTTCTGCCTTTGCTGAAGGTACTTAATCTCACCATGTGACCTGGTGGAGCCAAAGATGGCTGGACAGGGTGTCTTGCATGCTGCTCAGGCTTAATGTGACCTAAAAAACTGCTGTTTTTGCATGAATGGGAAGGAGAAACAGACACTGTATTACTAATAACGCCAATCCACACACAATCACTCCCTGCCTTCAGTGTCTGGTCTGGTATCCAGTAGCAACTTCTAATTTTGCAAAATGTTCCTCCCATTAGTTCTGCTCTGCGCCAGTACATTTCCATACTGTTCCATTTCTCCGTTTCAGCCTGAATATCAGAGCAGCTCAAGAATTAATTCTAACTAATCCCGCTATTTGGAATTTCTTTTAATTACTTGTCCTGGCTTTAGACACCATGAATAGTTTGCTGAAATAACTTATTTGTAATGGCATCTGGTACAAATGTAGAAAAATACTTTTCCCCTCAGGGCTGGATCCTGTAATCAGGCCTAGTGTCGTCTTTTGAGGGTTGCACGAGGCTGACTCTCACCGCCATGGAACACCCAAGCCTGTATGTGATACAGTTTGGATGCGAGGCCAGGACCTCTTAAAACGCATCTCCACCATCCGCAGAGAGGATGGGGCCTCTGCTGTACTTCCTATGCCTTCTTAGTGCACTTTAATAGAGAAATCCATGGCGATATCAACGTTAGAGTGAAACCTTGTTAAAAATAACATTAAGACTGTGCATGAACATAAATAATAAAGCGAATTTATTCCTTATTTGGCTTGCAGCACAGCTCATGAGAGGACAGAATACAATTAGAATGCCTGTTTACTATATTGTTATTATTTGGAAATTGCTATTTCATTTCTATGCTTCCGTGCACACACCTCTGTTGAATTTCCAGTGGACTCTCCGTAATTAGATTAGTTTTTTTTTAGGTTCTCCACTCATTCCATCTGAATAAACACGTGCATTTTAACCCCAGAAGGAACATTTGGTGGACAGAAGCCTGCGAGGTTCTTATGGTAGCTAACAATACAAAATATGGCTGTTTGATTGGTTATCTCTCTGAACCAATCATTTTTCCTTCTCCCCTCAGAACATTTTTGTGTGATTACAATTCCCACAAGGTGATTTCTCATTTACTAGTGTTATTCCTAGGTTTGGAGCATTACTAGATTGAGTTTAAATAGTCTAAATATTATGAAGCTACTGGACTCTTCTGTGGAATTTATTAGGTAGCTTGGTGCATCAAATGTTGTTGTACAGTCTCTTTAGATGTTAAAGCAACATCGTACATGCAAGAGCTATTTCCGAAAAACGAGCGCAGCATCTGGCTGCAACACTTACTGTCGCATCTGGTGATGCATTGGTCAGCATGGTTCTGGATTATCATTCAGAAACCTAAAGGTGTGTTCCAGAAACCTAATTTTTATAGCACTTTCTTGCTAAGTGTCTCACAAACCAGTAAACTAATTTTCGATAAATCTTACGCACAAAATCGTCCTGTTTTCATGCACATTTTCACTTAGCAAAAAGGCTGTACTTAATGACTAATTTCTGCTAGTTAGTCCCGACTATTCTGGAATATTTACAAAATTCAAAACATTGCTCATTAGTGATTTTATGAACTGGGTACAATTTGTGCGTGGATGTAAAAAACAAAAACAAAATAGGTAGTTGTGCACCTGCAGAGGATACTTTAAACAAAAGGTTTCTGCTTGAATATTATATTTATTTTAGGCGAAAAAATCAAGAAATTAACTATTTAAAATATGCAGCCCGCTGGGAGCAGCTCGATCCTCCCCCTCAGCATTTCCTAGGTGTACTCCTGCCAGTGTCTAATTAAAACCACCGCATAATCACCTGTCATTTCCCGGCTGCCCTTGATATGAGGTATGAATTTCATGAAAAGCCCCTAAAAATAGCTTTGTCTCACTCTGTTGCTTTTCCACACCTTTTGCCAAACAGCCTAAAATACCAGCAGCGAACCTGCACCCCCCATCCTCCTGTCCCGTCGTTTCTTTGTCTTGGATCCCAGAAATCTTCTCATTCGGGGGCTGAATTGGTGCTTAAAACAGAAACGTCAACTGAAACGTTTGTCTGTTGCCTATAAAGCGTTGAGCCATATAATTAGCACGAAAACAACCATCCCTTAAATATTCTGGGAATTTCTTACAACTTACTGCAGGACCCTCATACTGAGGAACAAATGATCAGTTTGAGGGCATGGTGGCCATTCTGTGAGGGTCATTCTGCACGTGCAGCAGCATCAACCTGGTTAAAAACCCAACAAGAGCGATGTGGCTCCACCCTGGGTTGTGAAGCCTGACACAACAACACAGCACAACTTTCAGGTTCAACACATCCAGCTTATTAGTACTGGGGGAATGCAGGGGAGTCTTTGAATTAACACTGAGTATAATGCAAGGGAGTCTTTGATTTAACACTGGGTACATGCATGGGAGCCTTTGAATTAACACTGGGTACATGCAAGGGAGGTCTTTGATTTAACACCCAAGATATGCATGGAGTCTTTCATGTAAAATTGAAGTTAAAAAATGGGTTCTTTGATGTAACACTGTATGCATGTAAGGGAGTCTGATTTACCACAGGATACATTCAAGGGAGTCTTTGATTGAACACTGGGATATGCCTGAGATGTGCATCCCCCCTGTGTTCTGCTCTGTACGCACTAGAATCAAATGCAAATATCCACAGTTTGTATAATAACCCTGTCTGAGTGATTTTCAATGTAATATTTTTAAAACTATTGTTTGATATTGTTATATTTTAGATGTAGGTTAAAGATCTATTTAAAATTAACATCAGGCAATTTTACCTGTATTTATACATTTATAATGTTAATTACACATTATTAATTTTCATTTCTACTCATTTTCTACTTTTTCAATAATTTCAGGCGTAGGGACATATTTTCGTAAGAGGAGACACCCTGTTCTCTTTGTTAAAATCGGCCATATTCCTCATGTTCCCGCCACTGTGCTCTGTGGAGACTTGCAGATAAAACAGGTGGGGGGGGGGCGTAAACTTGTGACAGCTCTCTCATCCCACAGCTCAGGCCTTCTGAAATAACCAATCTGCCGACAATATAACAGCCACAAAATCTTATCATTCACAAGAAATGGCGCCATTTGAATTCCCGCTACAGGAAGCCAGCTTGCCGCACAGGGTTACATCATCCAAGGTAATTTCAAAGAAATGTCAAGATTGTTTTTTTTGTTTCATTTTTTTCCCCCCTTCTCCATTCTGGCATTTCCCTGCGTGCAAATGCTATTCTTACTGGCTAGCAAACGACCATGGCTGGAACCCTCATCTTTGAAACCAGTTTGGAGAAAATTAAAACCAGGCAGAGTCACTTGCTGAGGGTGACGGAGGCAGAGCTCAGTGGAGGACACCTTTGACTAGTGACAAAAGGGCCATCTTCCTCGTCTCTTCAGGCAGAGATTCTAAGCCAGAAGCCTTACTTCAGTGTGGCGGCTCACATGTGGCCTCGCACTGTCCAATCACAGCGCTAACCCTTGCACTTCCAGGAATGACCTCCAGGCTCAATATGATCCTACACTGAATGAGCAGTTATAGATAGATAGATGCATGGATAAATAACAGTATATATTACTTTATCACCGAGTTCCCCTGTTGCTGATTTCAGCATAACATCAGCAACACTCTACATCATTTGTTGCATGCTTGACCTTTTATAAATATATTTCTTGATGATGATTTTATCCCGAGTGATTTATTCTGGCTTACTGGAGCTGTTCGGCTTAAACATGCTACCTGTGTATTCCGGGGCCTGTTCAGATCTTCCTCTTCCCTCTGATCTGTGTTACTTGGTGCAGGCTTCAGCCTCACTGTCACCTTATACTGGATAAGTAGTATGGAAAATAATATATTCACACATGTACGTTTCTGTATTCAATATACTGTGTATATTTGTTTCTTTTGCACAAGTGGATTTTATCGCTATGAAAAAATTGAGAGATCACAGCAAAATTTTCAGTTTCACTCATATATTAATTTATTTGCATGCCCCTGTGCAAAATATTCTTTTTTTTTTTTTGCTCCAGCCCGGCTCTTCCCTGCTTCTCATTAATGAAGGGCTTCTTCCTTGCTTTATGGGTCTTCAGTCCTGCTTCTAGCAGCCTGTTATGAATTGTCCTAGCAGAGCACTTCACACCACTTAATGTTTGCCATTCTTTTTGAAGGTCACTTGAGGTCATCCTCAGATTTATGAGGCACTGCCAGATACGTTGATGACTGGTTTTTGGTCATTGCCAGTGTCTCCTACTTCACCTCGTTCTTGTGTACTGCTGTCTTAGAAACTTTGAACCTGTAAGCAGCCTGCCTCGCAGTGTAGCCTTCTGCCAGCAGAACCAGGATTAAACAAGGATTTAAAAATGCAGATTTTTTAAAAATATAGAGTGGTCTCTTAATTTTTTCCAGAGCTGTACGTACACCCTTTCTCTACCCCTTTTTTAGAATGAAACATATCCTTGCAAATAATGCGTAACAGTATCAAATACAACATTCAGTAAATATAAAAGCAGGTCAGAGATACAGTGGCCCTAAGCATTGATTTCTGTTCCTGAGACCTCCCTGCCCTTACGGACGCTGTAATTGTCATGGTTTCCCTTCCCTTTTCCTCTGCTCTCACCTTTAAAAGTACCGCGAGATATACGATGCCTTGCCGGGGTCATTCATAATTCATCCATCCTTCATAAGTGAATATTTACTGCCAGGTCAGAAATAGATCCGCGTGCTTTTCAGACCACAGCTAGACGGCTTGACACTGTGATGTTAAATGGGTAAACGACTGCGATTTATTTGCATCACATCTTCTAATCGATGATCGGTATTAATCGGATTTAATTACAAAACTGGCTTGGAAAAGTTTTCCCTGCATTGAGAATGAAACATATGTTATGAAAAATAGCAAAGAACAACTTTTAACCCCCCCCCTTCCCCCCCCCCAAGTATCATTATACCATAATAGATATCACATTAATACTAGGAGTCATTAATTCATAGGATCTGCTTTTATAAACACCGGGTCATATGGCTATGTAACGTTTGCTTATCAGTCGCCTATTCCTCTCTGTATCCCGATCCAAGTCCGTTAAGTCCACAGTGGTGTGATACCAGCACTCATAAAGTACATCGCTAACACTGGGTGACAGTTATCATTTCGTAGAAGCTGGATGATGACTCTGTCCTAGTTGGTCTCAACTGTGATAATTATAAAACTTTTTTACGTAATAGTAAGGAAACCAAGAACTGCCGTGCTTGTAATTATTTCTCTGGTTATCTCGAGATAACATAGCTCGTTTTTTTTCGAAATATCGAGATATCTTTCTCTTAATACTTACAAGAACATATACTGCGGCGCCGCGCAGACCGAGGAATCCTGGGAGCGGCGAATAAGGACGACGAAGCGCGAAAGTCGCTGTTTTAATAAAGCGTCTAAAACCGCCGCATTCAAGCAACAATACAACGACACGAAAACAGGCCCACACACGGTAGGATAATTACACAATTGCTAGGGACATGTCAGGATCACACATACAGCACTGGTACAGATACACGCAACACTTCGGAAATATAACGCAAGTTATTAACACTAAAAACAATTACACACTGGGCCATTTACACTAGCTCAGGAGCATGCTGGGATATGGTGTACACTATTATGACGTCACAGGGCTGTCATGCCATCGGCAGATCTGCTCGTATATGCGCTATAACTGTGTTACTTAATGAGTGCATCCGTATAGGCCTATTTAACGTTGAGAATGAGTATTGTGCCCATGTGGCGTGTCATGTCCTTTCTTTGGTCCTGAGAAATCCTATGTCATTCCACTGAACACAACATTTGTAGAAAAATACCGAAAAGAAAAATTCTGAAATGTGATATAAACAAGCCTTCACACCCACATTCAAATCTACACACATTATCTGAATCTGTAAGGGTTATGCCATTAATTGAAATGTGGGTTATCTCAAGATAATGTTATAAAAAAAAATAACTGCAAGCTGTGCCGTTCTCAGCTTCCGTATAATAATACAACATAACCTATAAAAACACTGTTAATTTTCTTTCTGCATGTTGGCTCACATTCGCTTATGAACAAACCTTTGTATTTCCTCTCAGGCAAAACATTTACCTTGACTTTTCCCCAATACCTGCATTTAAAGGGGAATGTAGCCTGAATGTGTAATGTATCCGAGGTCTTTTTTGGGGGCTTCTACAGCGGCGTCCTTTACAGCGTGTATCCTTGAAGGAGGCCGCTCAATATGCAGGCTCCGGCAAGGCGACGCTAGCTTTCTGGGTGTACGTGTTCTTAGCCGCCGCGAGACCCACCAACCATCTGTCTCTCGTCTAGAGAGATTAAAAGGTGAGTCATCATTCTGAAGAAGAAGAAAAGCCAGTCTGGAAAAAAAAAATCTGTTTGTCGTCTGGGGGGAGCGTGGTGGTGGTGGTATTTATTGTTAGAAACACTGTTTTTAAATGAGGTGAAAAGGTTGGTGTCTGGAATTAAGAATAAAACTGGATGTGGGGATGGGGGCAGATTTGAGTGGTTGTGTGAGGTTTAATGTACGTCTGTGGCTACACTGCTGTTGGCAGTGTGAAAGGCTGTGATGAGCCCCCCCCCGGTCCACCTGCAAATGCATACACCTCATTCCTGCTTCTGGTTCCCCCTCAGCAAGGGTGACGTCGCGCTCCTCAGCGCGCAGTTCGATCGCAGCAACGAATATGTCACCGCACGGACCGGAGCGACAACAAATCCCGGGACTGAATGACCTGAGTTTGAAGCTTTTTCCCCCTTGATTTCAAATCTGATGGTTTTTTTTTTTATTTCTGTCATCATGCTCACATTTGCTCAAACCTCTTAAGCACGCATACGTGTCTGGGGAAGTGAGGCCTCCACAAGCACAGAGCAAAGGATCAAACACGCATTTTCTTTTTGAGGCATGGAAATAGAGAAGCGAAGGTGGACTCTTTGACCCTCCGAATGCGGACAGCCTTGTTCCCGGTCTTGCTGTCCACCTCTTCGGCTGTTTTCTAATTGCACATAACATGCGATTGATATCTACAGTACGTCTGGAAGAGGTGATCTCCTGATGTGACTATTTCCGTTATTTTACGGCCGACAGAGATTAAGTGATGTTAATTGGCAATTTGCTTCCAATCATCAAATAAAGAATTGCCTTCGGCTATAAAATGTTGCTCATTATACACAGCTAACCATGAAGAAGGAAGAAGATTTAATATTTTTATTGAAGGGTTCAAGTGCATGAAGAGTTCAAGAGCAAAATCAATTGGTGTAATTGGATAATTAAATGACCATAAATCTAAGTGAATTACCACCCAATTTACTGGTCAAGTGGAATATGTGGGAATCACTGTTTTAAGCTTGATTCTTTCTTGAAAGAAAGAAAGAATCGAGAAAGAGTCGTGAAAACCTCCTGCTTCTGTTTTCTCTTGATTTGCTAGAAACTTTGGACTTTCTAGATGTAAAAGTGCACAATCTCACTCTCCAGTCCAGCTGTTATACCTACTGACTTGCAGACGGGACACCTTTCTTCCCAGTTTGTGATGAAGATTTAGAAACTGAACATCCCCAGAAACTGATGTTTCTCTCACATGGGGGAATTCAATAGTTAGATGGTGTCTGTATTGTGTTATATATATAAACCTTGATAATAATGTTTTGCTATTATTATATGTGTGGAATCTTGTTTATTTTTCACATGTCAGCTATGTATCAGACCTGCATTTTCAGAGCACATTTTTCAGCAAGAAGCATACATTAAACTTTTTCCTCGGAGTCTAATACGACACACAATTAAAACTTGCCTGAAGCTTGACATTTCCGGGACAAAGGATTCAAAAGCAGTTTTAATGCTGTAATTGTGTGGGCTCATGCTGCACAAACATAACAGTGTGTATATCAAAGGCAACCAGTTTTTCTGAAACAGGATGGCTCACTGACACAAACAACAAATAGCAAAAAAAATAAAAACAGAAACCATTAATAACTCCTGAATGTATGATGACACGGTGTATTAGATCTTTGCGTGGAGTTGGTATGTTCTCTGCATGTTTATGTGGGTTTTCTCTGGGCACTCCAGTTTCCTTCTGCAGTCCCATTTTTGTTGATTGCTGTCTGAAAGTTCTCCATACTTGGTGAGTGAGTACCCCGTGACCAGCTGATGTGCATCCTCAAATAGGCTAAATGTTTGGTCGGACCTTGTTACTGGATATCCAGTTGGGGAATTTTATTTATTTTATTTTTTTTTGGACGTTTGCTGTGACCTTATAACAGCGTTATGATCATTAAGAAGATGGACCGTGCTAAGATTACAACCCCCTTTGATGCAAACCACCTGAATAAAACGAGACGAACAAAATGTGAAGTATCATTTTTGAGAAGCACAGACTCCCCAGTACAGATAAAGAGGCCAGCAGCTCTCATACTGGAAAACAGCCAAATACAGTTTATTTCCCTGCTATTTAAGGGTAGGTGTTTTTTAGAAGACTTATGGCTTTATTGCGGTTCAGACAGGAACCTGTGGTGTCTATGCATTGTCCCCTTTATTAATTACAGGGACGTGAAAAGGTACATTTCCGAAAGCGATTGCAGTGTGTGTGATAGGCATTTTTGCGAGTTGTGTGCAGCACAGCACAGACTTGTTCAGTGCGTCATTGTGGCTGGGGCGTTGGCGTGTTGGCTGGGGCGTTGGCGTGTGGACGACGCAGGACGGGGCTGGCGACGGCCCTGCTTAACGTGTGGTGTGAACACTCTGACACCCCTTAACACCTCCCTGGCAACACCTCCCTCAGAGTCCAGGTGGCCAGGTGGTGCTGTGGGTAGTCCCCCCCCCCCCCACTGTAATGTCCAACATCATCCTGTCTCAGTGAATCAGGGTCTCCAAATTAGCTGTCGGTATGACCTGCTTTTAAGGTCCAGGCTAACCCTCCATTGCACATATGCTTATGGGTAATTTGTGGATGGTGTTTGTGGTGAATTTTGCCATTAAAATTCATAATTCTGACTCCAGTTACTCCTCATGTGTACATGTTGATTGCAATATTGCAACATCAACATACAATACAATTACGACGTGCAAACAGGGACAGTGTATTACGGAGGGTGAAGCACTTATTTCGTCTTCTGTTCAATTTTGTGCACTTTCCTGTAAATAAGGATTTCTTAAGAGACATGTTAAACACAGCCTATTTGCAATCCATTTTCGTTTCCTCTTTCTAATGGTTTAGCATGGGAACAGCAAAAAAGGCTTTCCATTTTCCCCAAGCTGACGCCGGCCTATGGTGTTTTAGCTCTCCTGCCGGTCCAGGTTCAGGCTGAGCGTCACCCCTTGGGCTCAGGAGACTCCAGATTCATGTTAGATTAATCAAGGCAGAATATAGAACTGGGAAGGTACGCCAGCCTGGGGGTCATTAAGGGTCAGCACTATGCAATCATGCGCTCAGCGATGTCAGTTCATGTTACCAGACATACTCCCAAAGCCTGGGCCTGCCCACCCCATAGGTGACATAGCCGATCACCTAGGGCACCATTTGATTAGGGAGTGCAAAATAGTGAGTAAGGTGCCAGAACCCCCAGGTAACAAGTTCCGGTTCAAATCCAGAAAAGTGCATTGTGCTGTGTGTAGATATTTCCCACACTTTGTTTTTGCAACTTTAACCCTTGAGTAATTATGCTCACACATATCAGCATTAATATTTATATTTTACGTCGTGTTTTTCTTCCTCTCCGCAAATGTTGTGTCTTAGGCTATAAATAAATCCAATCAAAGAGCTGCCGCCTGTAACGTACCAGCTTCCCACTGATGGGATTCTCTGGGTCTCCTTTCTCTCCAGGATGAGTAAGAGAGTGACGCAGTACAAAGGCAGAAGGGCATTAGTTCTAATGATCTGCATCATTACCCTGTGGGAGAAGGCGGTGGCGGCCACGGGCAGCCAGAAAGGTAAGCGACAAACCCCCCCCCCCCCCCCCCCCCCCCCCCCCCCCCCCCCCC
>JAODJU010000062.1:27247025-27261524 GCA_026776725.1 Gnathonemus echidnorhynchus | reverse complement strand
CATGGTGAGGGGGTGGGGGGGTGGATGACGCGGTAAAATTCCCCAAGCTTCAAGTCGAATGACGTTACATGATTTTTATGGCATATATTTGGGTATGGACAGTCTGCCAATATCGTTGGTGTACTGTGTGTTTTTGAGGGGGGCGGGGGGGTGATTTGGTTCCTACCAAAGTTGAAACCAAACCTGCACCCTTTTCTTGGATTCTTTGGTGACAGATTTCCAGGACATCCATGGGTGTCAGGGAGCTACTGTCCCCGGAACCTTCCAGGAGAAGTGGGATGTCCACATATATTATTCAAGACGTCTGCCGTTCTACTCTTCAAGGATTATTCAAATGCAGAAAGTAACTGTGGGGCAGAGGACATGCATTTGTACCCCCACAGTTTGCTGGTGAAGAGGAGTATTACTGTTCTACCCTTGAGCAATATTCTGAACTTGAATAACTTCACTGAAATCTTCATCTATATGATCTATATAAATGCAGACTCTAAAAGATGTGAAAATTGCTACGGTGAATAAATAATTGCAGAGCAATAGCGTTTCTATGCTGGCGAACATTACGTCTGTATAAACACTTTGTATTTACCATAGCTAATGGATCTGAGAAAGGGAATTCAGGGCAGATGATTGACAAACTGATATTCCTCAGCTTGCTCACTAGTCATGCTCAGTCATAAACACGGAGGTTAATTTCCCTTGGAGTAAATGAAGCAGGTAATCAGTCATCAGAGGCCAGTCTCTCCAGCGTGAACCAGGGAATGAAAACAACATGCAAGTTCTCAGGATCGACTGACCACAGTCTAAGGCCATTCGCACATATGGGCAATGTGTTTGCTTTACGACTGAAAAGTGGTGCTGGATTATAGCACTTATTTAACCAAAGATTGTCTTTTTCACTCATCATTAAGGTACTGGAAAAAAAAAATTGATCATGCTGTTTTCTAGAAAATCTCATGATCAGGGACTTTTCCTATTACCAATTTTTTACAATTATTTTCATGATTTGCAAACTAAAGTACTCAGGATTTCAGGGCAACAACACCAACAAATGCTTATTACTGTTCAAAGTTGCACACAAACTCCAAACATATATTGTACACAAACAAACCGCCCTTTACTTGCGATCTAAGCGCTTGTGAAGCAATTTTCACGTGGGGAACTCGCCATCTCTAGAGAATTTTCTGGGGTGTGCAGACTTCGAGCAGATTACAAGATGCAATTTTCACAATCTAGATTAGCGCTGGTGCCTCACACGTAGCACTCGGCGCGCCGGGACCGATCGCGGTTCCGCGGACTCCGTGTGGTTCTCATAGCAACGGGAACTCCTCAGCTCCGGTTATCTCTCTCCGGGGACTCTGGCGGAGCTCAGCTGTCAGCCCTGGCAGCCGTCCAGGCGGGGTAAGCGAACCAGAAGCCCGCTGCTCACCCCAACGCCCTCCCCCCATGCCTGTCTGCCTGAGTCTGATCTCACAAGATAACATTATTTTCCCACAAATACCCCACTCCAAGTCTCGATGTTTTACTAGGTTAAACTAAACATCTGGGAAGGGGAAATCCCAGTGGATGCACTTATTCGCTGCTTAAATTACCGGCGTTAAACGAATAGTGTCCTTGCGTTTGTAGGGCATTAAGAGATTAAAATAAGAAAAAAAAAACCCACACTTAGTCAAGTGTAAAACAGTTTCTTAAATGGCACAAGATAGAGCGGTGTCATTGTAGCAAAGTGGCACAATAAGAAGATAATATTCGGACATTTAATGTCATGCATCGTGTAACAGTTCATTTCACTATTTTTGTTTAATATGATTTTTCATAATACTGTGTAAAATGCATTCAACAGTCAATAGTGGTAATGTTGCAAAAAACTTGTGACGTGTGGAACCAAGTCCTGTAATTTTAATTAATGGAGTATATTTTAGTAAAGTGTGTTGCAGTTGTGCTCTGTACTTCCTCAGATAGGCTGCAGAATCACTGAGGCCCTGTAATGCACAAGTTCTTGGAATATCAACAGACAGAAATGAATCTGCAGATTTTTATATTTTGTTTATGTGTACGTTCAAACCGGGTTCTGTCCTTGTACTTCCTTATATTACTCACTTGCCGTAAATGATTTAATTTGTAGATTCCTTCTTTATGGGTGGCATGGTGGTTAGCACTGTTGTTTCATACCTCTGGGGTCAAAGTTCAAGTCTCTGCTGTGGCTCCATGCGTGTGGAGTTTGCATGTTATCCCTGTGTCGTCAAGGAGCTTCCTCCAGGTACTCTGGATTCCCCCCATGGTCCACAAACATGCTGAGGGTAGCTGCAATTACCAAATTGCTCATAGGGGTAAATGATGTGTAAGTGGGCCCTGTAATGGGTTGGCACCCCTTCCTTGGTTGTTTCTCTGCCTGTAGCCTATAGGATCGGCTCTAGACCCCCCATGACCCTGAATAGGACAAGCAGTTACAGGAAATGGATGGATGGATTTGTTCTGTAGAGTATTCTTGCTGAAGGTTGTCCCAACTTAGAGTAACATTCATTTTATAGTAATAAGGAGCAAACACCTCACAAAATTACAGAGGAGTCATAATGTCAAGGCTCAGGCAATTTATTGTCACATATGCAGTGCCTAAACAATGCAATTTTTGTTTACTTGAAAACAGGAAACAATAGCGCAGAAAGTGTTTGAGAAGATGGTACTGATGTTAAAGGTGGTGCAGATGTCTAAAAAAAATTAATAATGGGTTGGATTGCCATACCCTGTTAGTGACTGTGAAACCAGTAAAGAACTCAATGGGATGAGTTTACCCCTTAAACACTGTGAGAAGTTTTACTGAGTTTATTTTCATTAACCCAACACACAAAATGCCTCCCCCGTACCTAACAGTGTCTGCTGCCGTAGTTTTAATCATGTCTCAGAAATTAAAAATATAGAATTATGGATCCGCTGCTGGGCTTTGAGCGCGATGCTCATAAAATCAATTATGAATAGCAAACAAAACAAGGGAAGTGATAGTACTTGTTCTGAAGTGTGCCTCATTGATCAGCAACTTAATAGCATTAAGTTTGAGGTCACATTGCATATCGCTGGTTATTACAGGTCAAAGCACTGCTACGTGCACATTGCAAACGCAACACATTTTCTGCCTTTGTTGATGCGGTAAGTGCTATTTACTGTCCCATATGAACAAATAAACCCTTGTGGGTGGCATTGTTGGGTAGAAGTACACTGTGCATTGAGATAGGAATCGCCCTTTCTGACATGCAAAGGCTCTGGCTGCAGGGGCCGTCAGAGACACTCAAAACACTAGCAGCTTTCTGGTGAATAGCACAGAAATGGGCATTTTCAGAGGGAACCCTTGTACTGATTCCTAACAGTGCATCACTTATTAGGGTCAGAGGATCAGATCTGGCCCCAGCTGTGTGGAAACGGTATGTTTTCCTTCTGCATTCTCCAAAAATCACATGATTACCCATATCCCATCCATCCATCCATCCATCCATCCATCCATTCATCATGTAGCCATTGTCATGTAGCCATTCGTATAGTGCAATGTTCGACTAATTGGTGTCTATAAATTTCACATATCTGAATATATGTGTGCTTTTGTAGAGATAGATAGATAGATAGATAGATAGATAGATAGATAGATAGATAGATAGATGATAGATAGATAGATAGATGATAGATAGATAGATAGATAGATGATAGATAGATGATAGATAGATAGATAGATAGATGATAGATAGATCGCTTGATCGATCGATCGATCTTTATTATTCCCAAAGGAAACTGTAGGTTTGCAGTAGCACAATGCAGACATTTAAACAGTAAAGATAATTTAGACATTAATAAACAGTAACAATAACAATAAACAGTAGCAGTATATTCTTTGTGATGGACTGGCACCCCATCAAGGATACTCCCCAGCCTTTTCTGAGATAGGCCCATCTGTGACCCTGACCAGGATAAAAGGAAGAAAGAGCGATGGATGGATGAATTTGTATACCATGCTGACGTTTCCTACTCAAATACTCACTGTTGCAGCGTAGCGGTCTTCCTGGAAGTGACTTTGAGGCCACGGAATAAAGACTTTTAGTACAATACAGCCTAGAACACGCGAACCCCGAGCAGATGGAGTATCAGGCTGCCTCTGCAGCCTGTTTGCTTGCATCATACTTCCACAGTTGCAGGTCTGAATCTGATCCCAGCTCCGTTTGTGCATCGAGAGTAAAGCCGCGCCATTCTGGCGAGTCGAGTGGGTCTCCAGGGTGATGCATCCTTCACACTGCATGATCCTAAGCCGGAAATCATTATTCATGACGAACAAGCGTCTACTGAAATTTAAAGTTAAAATGCTGCATTAGGTACAAAACATTTTTGTCCCAAACAAGCAGGAATATAGTGTTATGCAAAAAAAAAAAACCTAAAAAAGTAGAGCGTAAAGCCTGTTTGTGATGCATTTTTCTCTGAGGTAAGCTGCTCGTTTGATTCTGCGAGGCTTAACTGACTGTGAGACTCCAGAAAGGGGAACCCTTGAAGAGTACAACCAAACACTTATCACTGAACACTTCAGTGCGAAATCCCCTCCTTGAGTCGGAGGGAAGCGGGGAGAACTCACACACATATCTGTCTGCCGCAGGTTTAATCTGTGTACAAAGGGAAAGTACATTTATCAGACAGCAATGCACATCCCAGAATGTTTAATTAGGTGGGAACAGATTTTGCTCGTAATCTAATGAATGTCGCACAAAATGTGTGCTTCCGAATCCCCCCTCCCCCCCCCAATCCCCCGCTCCTGTAACAATCCTGTGATCCTGTCTGCTCAAGGTTGTTTGGGGTGAAATACCAGCTTGAAAAATATCAGGCAGAAAACTTCTGCTTGAAAAGAGAGACTGAGTGAAGGGAAAAAAAAATCAGAATTTCACAGGTTCAACAACCTGGCTAGTCAGAGTTTTGCATCCATTTATAACGTATATAAACGTACTTTATATACTTTCTATGCTGAGTGAAAGTGAGAGTTGGTCAGTTGTTGGCATCAATCAATTTATCCAATTATTCCTACATATTTAATTAAGCTGGCTGAGAAATAAGATTTTGGTGTATAATTACACAAGACTACTTATTAGGTAAACAAGAATGGGTATTACTAGATCACTCAGGAAATGGGTTGCTGTGTTGTGTGGTGGAAGAGGGGACTGAAGTGGAAAGAGACAGTAACTGCTCTCTGAGTTTAATACCCTGGAAAGCACAGAGATACACAGGAACATTATTGGAAAAGGGAAAAAATGGACATAAAATTGTTTGCATAAGTGAAGCAAAACCAGTCGGGCCTTTCATTACGTAACACGCAGTTGTAATAAAAATGTTTAATTTTTTAACAACAGAAAATGTTATATACATTGAAACAAACATGATTTGAGAGAGAACTTTGCTTTAGAACATTTAAACCGTATTTATGCTATCATATCTAATTATTCAGAAAAATATGGTGGAAGAGGCCTTTTGATTTCAGAGAGAAAAATCAATTCTCTTAAATAAATCTGGAAGTATCCATAATTTGATCAGACTTTATGAAAAGATTTTCAGAGTGATTTGAAAGTGTTGCTATGTAACACAGTCAGATTATTACATGTCTGGATATGCCAACCACACTGACGCACAGTGTAAATTATTGAGCTTTTATTAGCAAATCTGATAATGAAAGAAAACTTGCTTTAAGGTTTGGAAAATGGGAGTGTTGTGGGATAAGTGAAGGTTTGAGACCTTAGAGGGTGAGAAGTAACACTTTAATGATTTAAAAAAAAGAGTTATATTTTAAACTATTTCTAAAGGTTTCCCACCCTTATCATATTAATTCTCATTAGTTCTAGTTACAGCACCAAATATTGGGTTAGGTAGGCAGGGAACCCCATGTCCGTATCAATCGGACAATATCAACCACCGACTTTTGCGAATGCTAAAAAGACTGGATGTATCCAGGGAGATGGGCAAAGATGATTTAAATGCAAAAGAGCTTCCCGTCCCTCTCAAAACCCGACCGTAGACAAAATGTTTGATTCATAATCGTCATGGTAATGACATCCCTGTCAAATGGCGAACCAGAATTATTAGTGTGGTTTTATCCTTCTGCCCAGTTAATGTTATATATGCCTTCGAGGGCCCCTAAACCCCCCCCCCCCAAATTGTCAGGCCGGTTGGAAAAATTATAACTGGCCAGGACCTGCCCTAAATGCCGCACAACCAATTTGAATAGCAAATGACACCATTTAAAGGGTGGTGCCTGGTTTCAAAGGTCCCCCTTCTTCATTTCGCGATAACTGAGAGAGACAGCACCCTGGGAACCCTGTTTTAATTAAATCGCACACTCTTTGGCTCGGACACTGATTACCAACAAATCTCACCGGCCTGCATTTTTTATTTTTTGCCTATTGTTATATCCGACAGGATGCTTCAATGAGCTGGGGGTGGGGGTGGGTGGCTTTTCCTTCTCACACATATTTTATAATTTCATTAATTGCTGGGGGAAGTTGATATGAAGAGATTTTGGGTGTGAGTGACTAAAGTATCACCCCAGCTGTGTCGTGGATCACAAAAGGAACTTGAAAGGGGTGATAAATTCATCAGTTTTCTTTCTGCAGCCCAAACGCAGGGGGCTGCGTGAATTGATGTCCTTAATGTGTGTGTGCATTTGCCGTATGATGGAATATAAGTTCCGCAGTATATAATAGTGATACTTCATTCATCTTCGTGGATGAATCCTCTTTTTGCCCTCCCCATTTTGCTCTGCATAAGACACAGGTAGTTGAGAACAAGTTTGGGGCCACAGTGCAGGGTCAGTCAGCGTGCAGGGACAAGGGCCTTGCTCAGGGGCCCGATGGCAGCATCAGTCTATGGGCCCTGGGATTCAAACCGATGACCTTCCGATCACCAACATAAAGGCCAAACGAGCGGAGCCGCATACTGCCCCCCCGATAATGAGCCCCTTGTTCTGGCATGTGGAAGAGCTACACCTGTGCCACTGTATGGGTGTTGGACTAGAACCTCCCATTTAGCTCCCTACAGTAAATCTTCCATTTACTTCAATGCGCCCCCTCCCCAGTGCCCCCCCCCCATCCCACTTTTGTGCTGGTAGCTCCTCTGGAGAAGCAGGAGAAGAGGACACTGAGCATGCCTGTTTGGGGGGGGGGGGGTCAGACAGCAATACATTCTTCTGCTCTGCACTGTATTATCGTTCAAATATTACAGTTTTTTCTGAAATAATTAACACATTGCTATTTTTAATAAGAGAATGCCACACATCTCGTTATTAATTATGGATGAACTGTGAATTTGCTAATCTCCAAGCTTTGCTGCAATGAATATTTCTGAAAGCTGTTTGCTTTCTTATTGCAAATAGGCAACACATTTATTTCTGATTGAAAGAAAACAATGTCAGAGTCAAAAGTGTAAATAAACGACCACATCCAATTTTGGTCTGATGCTACAGGATCATGTTAGGAACCGTCTGCGTGTTTTATTTAATTAAATTCAAGCACATATTATCCTTGTACATATTTAGCAGGCATTTGTGAAGATCAGAGAGCAGGGTCTGACAGCATCCCCAGACCAATTGGAGTTGAGGGTCTTTTTCAAGGGATCAGTCGTGGGGTTTGAACCTTCCAATCATAGGTCCTAACCCACATACTGGGTCATGCTTACAAACCCAATAGGCTATCAACTATGCAACTGAAAGAAAGACAAGATATTGTAAGATTATCTCTAAAGCATTCCAGTTAGTTTTAAAGAGGGTGGGGCGGTGGCCATCGAGGGAGGGTTTGGGTTAAGCTTATGCATGAGAAACTAAGGCGGGGTTGTGAAACGTAGCAAACGGAGCCATTAGTCATTAATTGGTAAGACACATAAAGACCGGAGCCACTTAAAGATGTGCTATATTTAAAGACCCCTGACAGCACAGATGCCTTTCATTGATACCTTAGATATTTGCTATAAATGCAGTGAAGCAGAGGGAGTCATATGCATGATGAAATACAGTCTTTAATGTGGAAACCAGCTCATTTTAGCCTAAAGCCTAAAGAAGGACAGGACAGGCAGGATATACTCTGGATGAGATGCTGAATAATTATGCTATTATTTTCAGTTATGGTACTCTGTACCTGTTCTTCATGTACAACATGACAACGTTCATAACTTGTTACTACTGCAGTGAATTATTGCTGCAATAGTGGGAGTATTATCCATCCTGTTTGTGAAGCTCGTCAAACTCAGAAAAAAGCTACTTTTCGTGTATTTTTTTTACCGATCTAGATGAAAATGCAGTATAGTTCACCATCAGAAATTTGGTTTCGGTGAGCCAACACTTGCATTAAAGTCCCATGTGTTCTTTTTTGTATAAAGTCTCGGTGAGCGTCGCATTGCGACTCGCCACGGAATGTCCCCCGTGTCACCGCAACGTGAGACGATCCCGATAAATGTATTTCTGTCAACATTGGTACAGGGCGTCTTTAATACTGCCCCAGAGGATTATGGGTATAGGCAGCACCCGTCCAACTCGATTCGCCTGCCCGGGAGACGATGTCACAACAACGCGGAGGTCACATGCGGCTGCCGGTCGCCCCCCCTGGGGGGCGCTGTCATAGGGCCCGTGTGGTACAATTCACAGCGTGCATCTCGGTCCGTCGATGCTAAAAGTGCGACCTTTCTCCAAGAACGTGTGTGAAGTAAGTGCTAATTAAATTCAGCCATGTGGCCTGACAAAAATAATCATATGATGGTTTCATATTTGTGGAAGACAAGTATGAAAATAGACTTGATCTCTTTGTGAGTGCGTCAGGTTTTCAAGTTAAAGAAAACATGGAGGTCATATGAAACCTGAAGGAATGAGGCGTGAAGCTTGTTACAGACAAGGGGCAGGTCAGCTCATGAGAGGGTAACATTTTGGCTCTGTGTGTGTTTTTGTGTTTTACCACAAGGGGAAATTCAATTTTATAAAAAGCTGTGACTGTAATCAAAAAACTAAAAATGCCAGAAGTATTTTGTTTGGTTACTTATGATTAAGGTTAGGGCTGTGTAGGTTTTGCCCATACAAATAATCGGAGAGTCCCCATATAGATATGAATATGTGGAGTGTGTGTGTGTGTGTGTGTTTGTATGTGCAGTGTGAAAGACTGCCCTCCTCTTTAAGGTGTTTCCCTGCCTTATGTCCTATGCTACCTACCCCAGTACTGGATAGACATTACAGAAGGTGGGTGGATATAGAGTATTTCTTGCGCTGACATTATGTTTTTGCAATATGGTCAAACATTTCATACAGGTTTTCTGGCTGTGTTTAGTACATCCCTGAACCTAGATTTCTATTGAAAGGTAATTTCTTGTAAAGCTTGCTTTATGGTAATAAATAACATGCACTTAATTTAAAACTGATCATTTATCTCACAGAATTCTTCAAATAATGGCTCTGCTCAGTCTGTGACATGACATATTTCCGCATTTTACTTCTGAAGCTGGTTGCAGCTGACAGACAGTTTTACGAGCTGCGGCAGATAACAGTGGCTGTTTAATCCTTTTATTTCTGCAACAGCGATGCCGCAATGCAAATTATTACAAACGATCAAAGTCAACAAGCTCCGCGCAAGAGTGTATGTGACAGCAGGTTGGCGGATTGGTGGCGGGTGGGGCAGTGTGCGGGGGGGTATATTATTGAACGATGCGTGGGACAGTGGGCTGATTAAGTGGAGAGTGACAGAGCGTCACTTTGTGAGGCGGATTACTCTCCATGTTAGAGCGTTGAGGGCTGGGGGCAGTGTGGGGCTCCTTAGGTTCAGGTTAGGTTAACACACTGTTCCTCTGATCAGTAGGTTGTTGGTTCAAATCCCATAGTCAGCAAAGTGATTTCACCATTGGACACCTGAGCAAGGTCCTCAACCCCCAATACTCCAGGGACTGTCTGACGCTGCTTACTCAAAGAAACACAGAGCTTTGAATAAAGGCGTCTGCTGAATGCATAGAGACATTCTGCTTTTGTTCGGTTTTCCTAAACCATGAGTATGATTAAGGATTTTTTTAGTCCTCAACAGTTATATTATAATGTTGACAACGACTTAGTTTATGTTCTGAAAATAACATACAAAACAATGCACCAAATTATTATTAGATTTTTATTAAAATATAGTACATCCATGAACCTGGATTTCTAATAAAAAGCCACTCCTTGTAAAGATCTAATCATTTTTGTTAAAATTACTATATTACTAATAATAAACTAATTATTATTAAATTATTATGTAGAATGCAGCACATTCAGCAGGTCAGAATTAACTCAAAACTGATACCTGTTACATTCACTGAATAGACAAGTCATTTTTCCAAATAAATAACACATAAAACACATTTTCAGTCAAGTTACATGTTAATATATGAGCCCTTCCTTGAGATCACTGTAACATCGCTCTCATCCATTGTAAGTCCATGTATAGTTGTATTCTGCGGACAGGGAATAGCCGTAGGTTCATTTTGCCTGTATTTCATATGAGGATGCCAGGATGGCCTCCAGTAGCTGCTGTTCTGAGGCACCTGCTGCCTCTCTCATAGATCTTCCTTCTAAGGAAGCTCCACAGGTTCTCAACAGGGTTGATGTCAGGGGATGATGGTGGCCAGACATTTTTTTTCTCCTTTTATGCCCCCAGCAACCTAGACGTCAATGATGCTTTATACAGCATTTTATTTCATAAGGCATGATCCTTCTGCTTACATAGTGCAGGAAATGATTGGTTGACAACTATACATATCTTGCGGAGATCATTTTGACACCCCAGACACCCTAAAAGGACCTACAGTATCATCTCACTCCCCAATATTCTACCCCCAGCCATCACTCCGCCACCTCCTTACTGATGTTGCAGTCTTGCTGGAATACGGGGTCCATCCACCAGCCAATGAGAACTCACGGCAGGGCACTCTAAATTAGTCTTCCCAGCCAGCCTTCGGGGATTCCTGCATCGAGAGCTTTTTTGGACTCCTGATACACCGGCAGCTTCAAATACCTGCTTGCTGCTCAAGAGTGGCCCTTCTGTGGCTCTCCTTTTACTACCATTTATCTGTCTGACAGAAACTTTCCTTAATAAGCCTTTATCGGATCGAATTTGCCTGCGCTCCGAATCACTCACAAATCTTTTCAGTTTGATGATCTCTTTAGTTTTCATGAAAAATCAGTCGGTTTCACGTCTTTTGCAAGATGCTACAGCAGGCTGACGCCCTTCATCATGAGACTTTTCTTCCTCCCCATATTCTTTGAGAACTCTGAATTGCTTTATAATGTGGAATAATGTCTCAGGTTGGTTTCCTTTTAATTAAGATCACCTGGCAAACTAATTAACAAATCTGAGATTGATACCAGATATCTAAAAATATGTGAGAAATGAAACATGTGAAACTGTCACTGAGAAACTAAAAACTAAATGATTATTTTGCTGAAATCCTCCAGCTATGTCACTGGCATAATTATCTGGAACACAATGTAAAATGTAAATAGACAATGTGTGTGTGTGTGTGTGTGTGTGTGTGTGGGAATGTAGGGAAGAGTGGGGGTTGGGGATTACAGGAAGATGCCTGTAATTTCTATGCCTGTAATTTCCTTTATACATAGAGTGCTTTACGGTAGGCATCATACAGACTTCCATATATTGATATTAAATATATGCCATATAAGGACTCCACACATATATATGGACTGCCATGTCCCCTGCCCGTCCCCTACCGTATATGGACTATACATATATGGGTATAAAATGGACAAACAACAGGCATGTGATCCCATTGACAGGTCCAAGGCTTTTGAGGCATGTTTGCTCCGAGCTCAGGTTTTGCATCAGTGCTGGATATGGAATTCTGTTGCATTTTTTCGCTGCTACATAGCATTCTGTTACTAACTCGCATGTGTGACTGACACCCCTGTAATCCTTCCGGCCAAATTCCGGAGCGTTCTTGCCCAGTGCCGGGTCAGGATGATTTAACACCCAGGTCAATATGCCATCGCTGAGCCAGACCACACTGGCTTAATCCGATACTCATTTGCCCATTAAAGCCACATATATACACATCTGAATGATTGCTTTTTGATCCCTTTTGCCTGTTTGTGCTCCAGGCATATTATTTATTTATTTCGATGTGTCAGGTTTTAAGGCACGGCTGAATTTGTTCCATCTCAGATGTTCTTGGCGTTGATTTTTTTTTCCCCTTCAATGCTATTCAAACAAAGATAGAGGCAGCCACTGGTAAACCAGGCAGAGCAGATTAAGCACTAATATTTCTTAACATGTAGATGCTTGGAAATCTCTACCTGGATAATGAATGCAAGCAGCCAGAGGCCAAGCCAGCTGTCAGCTATGGCAAGAATCTGAGCCTCTCTCCAGGGGGTAAACCCCCTCCCCCACCGCCCACAGATTCCTTTGCAGTTGTGAACAAATCTGTCGGTTCGGTCATGAATCCGTCAAGGGCAGAATCAGTCATTCTCACAACCAATCTTTGTTTCCTGCAATGAGGAGCTGGAGGAATCTGTTTTTTTTTCTGAATTTCTGGCTCCCCCTTCCCTGGTTTTATCTCAGAGGGGATATAAATGTATGATTTCTGTACATATTTGTATGTGGAAATGCATTTTTGCCATTGTTAGCGATGGTAAGTTGTCATGTGACGATAACCATGAGAATGACTATTGTCGATGTTGATGATAAGGGTTGAAGGTTAACTCACATTTATGAGGAGGACAGCCCCCCCACAGAATAACTACTGAGAATACCAGCAGAGTTGTAAGTATGTAATTTTAAATTTTAGATTTATGATGTGAAATACGTACATATAGTGTGTATAAGTAATACTTGTGTGGAAATTAGTGGGAGAACATTTTAAAATGTATTTGGGAAAGCACTTCTTTACACGGCGTGTAGTTAGAGTATGGAATAGTCCTGCTAGTGTAGTGCAAACTAAAACCCTGGGTTCCTTTTAATCAGAGCTAGATAAGATTTTAACAACTCTGACCTATTAGTTAAGTTCTCCCCAAAAAAGCTTAATGGGTCGAATGGCCTCCTCTTGTTTGTAAATTTCTTGTTTCGTTTGTATTGCCACAAAGTATCTTGCGAACTAATTTAATGAAAGCAAATGCCTTCTATTAATCATTGTATGCAACGATGCAAGCTTTCTAAATATTTTCTTCATGTTAAAATAAATATTACCTCTAACTCTCTGTACTACATGTTGTGAGATGGACCTTCTAAAACCTTCGAGATGCTGCAGTGTCGGCATAACATCTATAGCTGATCTATAAAAACACCCCAAGGCATTCCTATTCCTTGAAATGCCAAAGAAATTAAACACAAAAGAGAGATGAAATAAAACGAAACAGTATTTTTTTGTTTCAGAAAGGCAAATTAAAACCATGCTCTGGCAACAGAGCTCATTACAATGATTACAGAAAAAAGTCACCTTCTTGATCTGATTGCTTTGTACGTCCTCAATAAAATCAATTCTCAAGGTTTCAGTTTCATCCGTTAATTAAAAGAGCTTCTCTGTGTAACACTGACTCGACTTGCATTGATTGATACCTAATTTAGTAATCAAGGGAGCGGGTGCACAACGCAGAGGCAGCAGATATGAAAAATGGATACAGCAGCAGAAACAATGGCTGCAAAGGCTTAAATGAAGTAGCCTTGCTGTTAAAATGACAGATGATCCCTAACATGTCACCTTTCAAGCATTGCATGACCTTGTCGAGCTTAAATGCATCTCAGAATGCCATCAAACTGTAGTATATTCATAATTTTACAGCCGGTTAAGATACTGTTATCCTGTAATTGAACAGGTGGCATATCTGTAATGATTTACATATGACTTCTTTATTTAACTAATATTTGAATGACTTTTGGGTTCAGTACTAGTGGGTGAAGTACTAACAGTATTTCAATATCCATACATCTTCAGAAAATATAGATGGTTCCATTTGAAATATATGTAATTTATCTTGAAATTACTTACAAATATTCCAATTTCTTAAAATACTTTTAAACATTTCTTAAATTCATTTAAATAAATTCCGAATATCTTTTTCAGAAGTTTTGGAATATTGTGAAATGAATGTAAATTCAGTATTATGTGTACAGTGGTACCTCAGTTCTCAAACTCATTAGAACTCGAATTTCAACCAGTTCGAAAAAAAATTACCTAGAACTTGATCTGAATCTCATAAGTCGAACCGTGAACGCCGACCTAAGATAACTTGTACGGTGGGGAAATGAGTCAAGTGGCACGTCTCTCAGCGGAAACAAAGGGTAACGCTTCAATCACAGCCTCCCATTCGCTGTGATAGCATCGTGCATGTTTACATTAGCTGAATACATATATTTATACAGTAAAAATACATTTAGACAATGATAGACAGTAACAGCAATTATTATTTAACCCTATGGAGCTCACTACAGGGGCCCACTGCATGGGGCCATTTCTTCCCTCTTTGGAATAATTACCTTA
>JAODJU010000062.1:27231115-27246925 GCA_026776725.1 Gnathonemus echidnorhynchus | reverse complement strand
TTGATAAATGTGCTTAGATGTGTTTAGTACAGTATATGCTCTTCTTGTTTTATCCTGTTCATTTAGTGTTTAAATGCAAAAAAAAAATAAATAAATAAAAATAAATAAATAAATAAATACATTTAAAAAAAAAAAAAAACATATTTAGGTGTAATTTTTTGGGGCCAGGAACCAATTAATTGGTTTTCCATTACTTCTTATGGGGAAAATTCAATCAGAACTCAAACTTTTTAGGATTTGAACCTGAGTTCTGAACAGATTAAGTTCGAGTTCCGAGGTACCGCTGTATATGCAAATGATCACTGAAATATAGTTTAGCTTGCTGTGGAATCTATGCATCATGTTCATTACCGAATACACTAAAATGTTGTTCACTAGCATTCTTAAGAATTGAGTGTTTCTCATTGTGCTGTATCATCTCATTTTCCACCCATTAAATGACTATTCACTCTGCTTGTATGTGTTACATGCTTTGGTTGTAAAATATTGGTGTTAGAGGATATTGGCAAACATGGTCACATGGACTTTCATGCCATTTATCCATGTTCTATAACCTCTTACCCAGTGTTGGGTTATGACATGCTATCTCAGGATGCACAGGGCACTTCTGTATGTGAGGCAGCTGTGTTTAGGCAGACATGCTTAGATACCGTCTGTGAGAAGCTCCATGTGTCAGGCAGACATGTTTAAACAGTCTGTGAGGAGGTCTGTGCATCAGGCAGACAGGTTTGGACACACAGTCTGTGAGGAGGGAGAAGGTCCGTGTGTCAGGTAGGCAGGTTTGAATACAGTCTGTGAGGTCTGTGTGACAGGCAGACAGGGTTGGACACACAATCTGTGAGGAGGTCTGTGTGTCAGGCAAACAGGTTTAGACACACAGTCTGTGAGGAGGTCTGTGTGTCAGGCAGATGGGATTAGATGCACAGTCTCTGAGGAGGTCTGTGTGTCAGGCAGACAGGTTTAGGCACACTGTCTGTGAGGAGGTCTGTGTGACAGGCAGAAGGGTTTAGATACACAGTCTGTGAGGAGGTCTGTGTGACAGGCAGAAGGGTTTAGATACACAGTCTGTGAGGAGGTGTGAGGAGGTCTGTGTGTTAAGCAGATGGGTTTAGATACATAGTCTGTGAGGAGGTCTGTGTGTCAGGCAGATGGGATTAGATACACAGTATGTCAGCTGTCCAGTTAGCGTTCTACACACATCATCAGCTGTGCCCCATGGGTTTGTGGGGTCAAGCTCTGTAAAGGAGGCCTTTACATGCAAGCCAAGCATGGGGGGGGGGGTCCTTATCTAAAAACAAATGCATAAAATGAATATTGAGTGAATTAACCACAGGGTTTGCAGGGCAAGTTTCACAGAGTAATGTGTTTATTGATGCACAAACCTGAAATGGCTCTGTTTATGGCCGCTGGGTGTGGGAATTTAAGCACACATTATTATTCTTTACAAATAAAACGCCTCTAAAGGCTTTGAGTTACCACCCTTGCTGATGTCTTTTACTTTTTATGCTTTTATGACCTAGCATTTTATCATTAGTATAGAGGAATATTGCTGGTTTCATTTCTTTTAACACTGACTATAAATGTAAAGTTTTTTTCACTTTCTTTGATGATATGTCAGTTAATATGAATCTTCACTTGTTACAATGTTATACTTGGTAGAATTGTTAAGGTGCTCTTTTGTGTTTAAGCACGAGTCAATGTTAGCATACAGGCCAGGTTGCATCAAGGTGGGGGTCAAACTGAACAATTTTAAAATTAGGCAAAGAAACCACAATTATAAAAAAGTTCAAACTTTCATCTAGGATAACATGGTGAAATAATTAGGGCACACTGAGGCACATAAGGCTGCAGTCATCTATCAGAAAGGTGAAGATGCTCTCAGATTTAAGCCTTGTGTGTGACGGTTATCAATCCACATGTCCAGATCATCTGAGTTGCTCATAAATTACTTGCTTACTGCTGCTCAGATGTACTGAGAAATAACTCTTCATTATCGGGACTGTGTCAGCGGCATCTGATTCCCAGCGCTCCACAGAAAATCTTTTCATTCTTCATCAGCAGAAATATATCTGAGCACCAGGAATTTATTTTAATATTGCCATCCACAGTATCTCTGCTACAATGCTAACAAGAAATCTACATCCAGGGTGTCTCTGCCGTGGTGCTGACAGGAGGCCTCCATCTATGGTATCTCTGCTAAGATGCTAACAGGAGAGCTCCATCCACAGGGTCACGGTGCTAACAGGAGATCTCCATCCATGATGCGACAGCACTAACAGGAGATCTCCATCCGTGATGCGACAGCACTAACAGGAGATCTCCATCCGTGATGTCACAGCGCTAACAGGAGATCTCCATCCGTGATGCGACAGCACTAACAGGAGATCTCCATCCGTGATGTCACGGCGCTAACAGGAGATCTCCATCCGTGATGTCACAGCGCTAACAGGAGATCTCCATCGGTGATGCGACAGCACTAACAGGAGATCTCCATCCGTGATGTCATGGCGCGAACAGGAGATCTCCATCCGTGATGTCACAGTGCTAACAGGAGATCTCCATCTGTGATGTCACGGCGCTAACAGGAGATCTCCATCCGTGATGCGACAGCACTAACAGGAGATCTCCATCCGTGATGTCACGGCGCTAACAGGAGATCTCCATGCGTGATGTCACACCGCTAACAGAAGACCTCCATCCACAACACCCCCGCCCCACTTGTGGCCCTGCACTTCTGGCATCCATTAAAGTCTCAGCCTCATCTAATATTAACAAATTGTGCATTAGGCAGGTTACTTTACTGGGGCTCTGTCTGAACTTCACATGCACTCCAATGTCCCATCTGAACTTCACAGGCTCTCAGTTTTCTACAACAGACAATGGAACCATAAGCATTTGGGATCAGGTGATAACAAGCACCTCCATCTTTCTATAAGCCAGAGTTTGACCACTATATTTAATGACAAGTATCAGATAAGGACATGGGTGACTGATATAAGACTGAAGGGAGACATTTATACTGATAGGGAATGTTCCGCGAGTCTTATTTCATAATGGACAATATTCCCCTTCAATTCAAAAAGGAAAAGGATGTTGATCTACAATATTTGTTGTCTGATTTATGTCATGTTTATGGAATTTTCTGAAACCCTATATTCTACTCTAACCTCATGTAAGCTGAGGGAGGATACCATGGTTACGGTTGAAATTGCACAACCTGGATTCACATGGAATGGATTAATGAATGACAGCTATAAAAAGCAATCTTGGATGATAACAAAAAGTTGCATCATAACAAAAAGTTTAGTAAGGCAGACATGGATGAACATGGTCTGTTTGTTCTACATGCTTGACAACTGTATGTTAAAGACTAAATCGATATTTAAAGTAAGAATAGTCAGTGGGAAGTTATAGTGTTGTATAAAGCAAGATTATGAAATAATAGAAAGGACAAAGCAAAATAAATATAGAATAAGTTATATACCCATATAGACTCAATGGCCAAATTATTAGGTACACCTACATGTGATTCATGTGACTGGAACTGAATACATACAGTGTGCAGACAGGGTTTCAGTCATTATACAGCTCAGCTTTACAAAGGGTGAGGATTCAAGTATTGTTTCTTTGTCACATGTAAGATATACAGTAAGACTATACCCTGCCGTGAAATGAAAGATGGTGAACTGTAATGTGTATAAGCTAAGTGTTCTAGGACGTGGTGTGTGTTGGCATTTCAGAAACAACACGCCACTGTGTGTGGACTTTACAGAGGACAGTGTGGTTAGCCGGTCAATGACATCTCTGTAGCCAGAAACACCTTTATAATGAGACAGGTCGAAAGAGAATGGGTGCACTCATTAGACCTAACAAGAAGATCACATGTTCAAAAATAACAGCTCAGTATAAGAGTGAGCTGCAGAAAGGCATCTCGGAACACACAATTCATCAAGGCTTGAAATGTTTCTGGAGACGAAAAGGAATCCTATGTAGGAGTTATTATGAATGATTCATCATCACACAAATCCCCATGACTCAAATTGTGACACCAAGATAAGCCTTATTTTTATTACATACACATTACAGTATGTCATGAATCAAGATCATTTCTATACGAAAATATAAATATATATAATTAGAGCCACCTAGAGTCATCCGTGTTTTACATAGCGATCGCTGCTTGAGCACATTTGCAGGCCATGTATATTGTGCTGAATTTGTGTTATCCAATATTCTAGCAATCGATAACCGGCATATGCATGCAAAATAAATCATTTTCAGTATGTATTTTGGATTAATCTATTCTAATAAGCTGAAGCGTTAAAAAGTTTTTAATGATTTATGACACCAATAAACTGGGTTTCAGGCAGAATATGGAAGCAATGACATCATTTAGCAATAGGATGACTGTTATTTGAGGCTGTCTGAGATGATGACTGTTCTCTAATCTTCCCATTTCCCAGCTCTTCTACACAAGGTTAGATGTTGAAAAGAAACTCACAACAACCTCCCCAAGCACTGACAAATAATTAGATGATAACTTGGACACTGTCAACACTAAAAGTCCTAAGTGTGAATTGTTAAAGTCTTTAAAAAAACAATGGATGGACAGAATTCTATATGGTCATTTTTCTATTGGTCACAATAACAACAAAAATAATTTTAAAATAACAATAATTTTAAGTGGTAGTAGTAATCATTTTTAACAAAAATTGTTAGAAATTTATTATAAAATTATTATAATTTGTTCTGTATTACTTTTTAGACTAAAATTTAAATGAACAGAAAAATGTAAATGGAGAAAACCTTCGATTTCATGCACAAAAACCTGTTAAAATTGATATTTTAGTCTGAAATCTCAGAATAATAGGTGTTTGACATAAAACATACAATTGATCGGTTTAATTTTTAATGTTACGGAATGTGTTAATGTTAGGTATCACATACCACAGCCGCCATTTGTAATGATTTTAGTTCACATATTACACATTTAATCTATGCCAGCTGCGTTCTTTTTATAATCTGAAGCCATGAAATATGTTCTGTGAAAACAATCGTTCCGTACTTTTGTAATTTAACACATAACTTAAAAACGCTGAACTGTACGGACCAGCCAAAGCCAAAGCGGGGGCAGCATTTGCTTCATTTCACTGCTCCTAATGCATTTTAAACAAATAAACATATCTGTCCTAGGTTAATTTCTAGCTTTTTCAGAATGACACCTGCTTTAAACATGAAACAAATCGTGCATTTTGTAAATCATCTAGCGTGTCCAACACGTACAATTTATTTAAAAACAGTGGTACGGCCATGGTAAGATCATGAATGGACGTGCAGATTTTATTATAAAGAATGAGATTGCACAGCACGTTTCAGCCTTCCAATACGGAAAAATGAGACAACAAGCTGTTCTTCATTTCACTGCTCCTAATGCATTTTAAACAAATAAACATATCTGTCCTAGTCATCTCGATGTCTCTCAGCCCGCTCGACATCTCCTGGGACTCCTCAGTGCGCTTTTCCGCTACATTTAATGCAATCTGAGAGGACGCGGTACCAATAGTGACCTTTTTCCTCGACTCCCGAAACCGCAGGCAGGCGCTGGAGCTCGGATACAGTGGCTCACTAAAGTGTCTCTGCTCGCACTTCACAGGGGACGGGCAGAAAGGGCAGCGTTACCGCGGGAAGGAAAAGAGAGAGACACCCTGGCCAAAGTCAATGATCAGCGCCGCCATCGCGCTTCTGAAAATTATTTATCAGTGCCGGTCTCGCTTTCCAGTGAATGCAAATATAGACTTTATCTAAGGTCACAAATAGTATGATCTGACTTTAAAAAATAAAAATTATTAGCCTATTGCAGGCGGCCATTCATTTATTTCATTTGTGTATTTGCAGTCTCTTTCCTGCCCGAAAACCACAAAATGTTTAACTCGTCTTACTTTAGTCGAATAGGTTGCTATTCTAATCTAAATTTTAAAAACTTAAAAAAACATTTTGCATTCAAATCTTGATCACAAAATATAACATTATTTATCAAGTTATCAATCTAAGCTATTTATCGATACACTGGATCATAATGAGTCTTTTTTTCAGCGATGTTAGATAACAAATAGGCCTGTGTTATATACATAAATTAACTAAAAAAACTCAATTTTAGATACTCCAAGGATAAAAATATTCTCAAACACATTTTTACGTATGAAATCAAAATTCTCCATGGTTTTTGGAATTCACTAACACCGTCACAGCCTCTGCAGATCACATCCTTTGCTGAAGAGGCGAGTCTCAGTCCCCCCCCGTCTGGCCCCCCGAGCTCAGACTCTGAATCGGCTGAAGGTGGACCTAAGTCAACCTGCCCTTGATTTCCGATCTTCCATCCCGGTAGGTGCCTCGGAGGTTACGGAGAGCCGGGAATCCATCGACGGAGTGATTAAACGGCGTGAGACCGGGCCCCCCAAGGAGGAGGTGATAATTATACCGATGAAGGAGTGGGCGTCCCTGGAGTAGGAGGTGGCATGAAAAACAGAGCGTGCGACGTCTCCGTCGGCGAAGACGGCCTCTTCATCACAGACCTGACATCCTCGGGGAAAACGGAGCCAGTCTCATGCACTTTAAATGAAGTAAAAAAGAACCATAGAGGTATTTCAATGCCGTCGGCCATCTGTGGAGTTTGTTTTTGCACAAAAAAACATCAACAATGCAACCAACTCCTTGATGTCCAATTAGTCACCTGCCATACTTACACTGTCCCTGTCTGTTAATAGCTTTGATTGTGCAACTGGGGGTGTCATTAAGAAGGCAGTGATGAACAATCATGAAAAAAACACATAAATAGTTTAATGCAAACTTTATAAAAACCTGTAAAAATAAAAGCCTGAATTATATCCCTGTTTTTAAAATGCTTATATGTTATGTTTTTCAAAAGCGAAAATACAAGTGGACATGACGTATTACCCCCCCCCCATTGTGTTCCACGGTCCATTGGAAAATTAAACGATAAGTATGTTTGCAGCATCTGTGTTATAATTTTATGTCTGATAAGCAATGATTCACAATTCTAGTAGGCCTATATTAAACTGTGAATACATATTACAAAACTCTAGCCTTTAAAAGTTTCATTCCAAACTTTTAAAGTGCACTAGGTTGCATTTGGTGATAATTTTTAAAAGTTTCACATAATTTTTGCATTACCTTGCACAAATTTGTGTTTGCAGTGGATTCGTAACAGTGTTCACATTTTCTTTCAGTTCAGTCTTAATTAAAATGCAGTTTGAGAGAACAGCAAATGCCAGTCATTTCACAGGCGCGCTAAATTATGATGAGTTAAAAAACCTTGGTTCAAGGTATCTATAAATCAGCAGTCCAACTTGCAGAGCTATGGAGATGGTAAAGCCATTTTCTTTCACTGGTGGCCGGTATCTGAAGCTTGTATTGATCACCTGGTCTGTGGCTGATTTATGTTGCGGGAAGGTGTACAAGCCGTAGGGTCTTTCTTTCTTTCTTTTTCTTTCTTTCTTTCTTTCTTTCTTTCTTTCTTTCTTTCTTTCTTTCTTTCTTCTTCATGGAAAGAGGGAAAAAGCAATCATGAAATCATCCAGCAAATGTATGAAATTCCACATTGATCGACAAGACTAGCATAACAGATCGAATTTTTTCTGTTATCTAGTCATGGACAACAGTCTGCATGCTGATCCAACGCCTGACCTCCAGCAAAGGGTGCAAATGAGACAGGCCTCAGAGTCTTCATGTAATGGACGCAGGTGGTGGTATTTTAGTAATTTGCCACTTGGGTATGACTGTGAAGAGAGAATCTGCCCGTAACCCAGCCTGATTTGACACTTTCGTATGACATCTGATGGTTAGTTTAGAAATGAAGTTCCTCTGCTGTTGGAAAGGCAGATATTTAACTTTTGAAATGCAACTTTATTCAGCACAAATGTTACAGCATTTCCATCTGCATCTCTATCCGCTCTGACCTTTACATCTTGCACTTTCCTGTGTTTCCTGATTGCCATTTTACAGATTATGAATAAATAAAAATGAATAATTTTTTTAAAAAAGGTCAGCTTGTTCCCCTTTATACAAGTTCCCTTAACCCATTCACTGCAATCCAGTAACCTAGAAAAGCACCTTTATTAAACTATCTCTTTAGATTAAAAGCTCTTTGGCTTCTGTTTGGGCCATGGTCTGCTTCTGGTGCTGGTGACCTTTTCCAGTGTGCAGGAGAGAGGAGCGCTGAGCTGTCCACCCAAGTCCATGTTATGCAATGCATAGGAACCAACATGCGATCCATGATAAATACAGGAGTGGTGAGCGACAACAGGCCGGACAACACGCCCCCTGTGCTTGTCATTGGTAGGTTGCCGGTTTGAACCCTGACCTCGGCAGAATAGTCACATCTCTGCTGGGTTCTTCAGCAAGGCCTCTAACCCTCTGAAATGCTTGGGGTGCTGGAAAAATGGCCGACCTTGCATTTGGACCACAAGCTTGGTTCTCAGTTATATATGTATGTGCATGTCCTCAAAGGAAAGCAAGATGGGAGATGTGAAAGGACGTGTTCTTGTGCAACTGGCAAATAAAGCCTCATTTGATAAGCTTTCCCACAGGGATCAGGCAGAGGACACTTATTCTGGAAATGTAGATGATCAGACCGTATAGGTTTTGCTTGTGAAAGTCAGAGCTGCTGTCATGTTGATTGAAATATGGCTACAAAGTATGAAACCCATCTGTTGTAACTGTTTGCATTTATAGGCTTTGAGGTTACTGAGCAAATGAGGAGTGTTTTCTTTCCTCTGAAGGACATGATGCATATGTGTCTGTTGACCTTGTGACAGTATCTATTTTTTCATACTGTCATAACTTCTAGACATTTCGCCCCAGTATACTGTACAGTATGTGACGGTACTTAAAAACAACAAAAAAACATAAATGACGTAAGCTACATCTTTCTCACCAGTAAATTTTGTGTGTCATGCACTACAGTACATCGCCTCAATGCAACATCTCTGTATCAGTTTAATAGAAAGAGCAACATGTGTACTTTTGTCATTATTACTACAAATAATACCTTTGGGATTTCTAAAAATGGGAGTATAATGTAATACCGTCATATAGCCCAAGCCTAATTTGAATATTTATAAATCTGTTGAGGTGTATTTCTTGTTTGAGACACACCAATAGTGTGGAGAGCTTCTCCATATTATGAGGTCATCTGTCTCCATCATACTTTCTGAGCAATTAGGACACCCCCTCCACTCCTGTCCTTTGAGCAGAGATCATGTTTGTGGCATCTCCTAGGTGCACAAGTCCATCAGGTCGCCATTGAAAACTGAATGGATGTTAATGGATTTTTTCACATAGAAGTGCCTCCACTGTCCTGCTCCAGCTCTCACTTCTCTCAGCTTCATCCCTACCCAACTGCCAAGGTCTTCTGACCCTTCCGATCTCTTTGTCCCTCCCAATGACATTGACAGTGAAAGTGACTTGAAGGTCCTTCATTGCTGAAACAGCCTTCAGGTTCTAAACCTGTCCATCAAAATCAGAATTTCATGCATCACAAATGACTATTTAACATGTTTTCTTTCGGTGTGGTCATGCTACACATGCTGCATATGAGGTAGGACCCACGTTTTGCTCCAGAACTGTTTCAAAGGTTGACAGGTTATGCCTCCGCTAACAATTTTTCGTTCTAGGAATGTTCACTAAGTGTTACAATTAAGGTATGAAAACGTTCAAACTGTGCAGTTTTCCTGATGTTCCCACAACGTTATCCCCCTACTACAACCGCAAATAATAATGCAGAAGCCAATGAAGGGTGTGGTAGAGTGGAGGGCAGCACTATGACTTTATCTTTCTAAGGTCATGGGTTCAAGGTCTGGTTACCACTTTATAGCATTCATGCTGACATTCACAGAACCTTTGTTTTGTTAAAATGTGAAAAGTGGAAGTTAATGTTACAGTAAGAACGTTCTCTGGCAGCTTTGAGAAGATCGTCACGTAACTTAGCTGAGGCATTCAGAGAAACCTTTCTGTGCACCACTGTTGTACTGAGCTGTTGTTTTTGCACTTGTGGCCCTCCTGCTAGCTGTCTGCTAGTTTGGCTGTTCTCCTCTAACCGCTCTCATTAACAAGGTGTTTTCATTAGCAGAGCTGGTGCAGATTGGATGTTTCTTGTTTATCGCACCATTCTTTGTAAATTCTAGGCAATGTAATGTGTGAAAATACCAGGAAGGTGGTTATTTCTTGATGTCAGAACCACCGCCAGATGCAACATATGTTACTTAGCCTGAGATTAGAGGGGGCATTTTACCTGTGTAGCTCAGGGAGCTGTACTCACACCTTGGCACCTCACAGAGATCCGGGGAGGTGGGGGTGAGTTGGGGGGGGCACCTGCTGTACACTATCAGGCTGTTAGAAGCAGATGAAAGCCTGGTTAGAATTTAGATCAGACGACAATGTAACTCTTTGTAGTATGTTCGTAGCTTCAGTCGCTAACGTTTGCCACGCCCAGGGGAGGGTCTTAGGGGTGGGGAGGGTCACCTATGGCTTACCCCGAGTAAATGTGTGGCCACCCTTCCTGCCACATATGGATTATGGATTTATTTTCTACGTGGGACCATGGAAGAGACCACCCTCATAAATATAACTGGCCTCTGATGGGATGGCCCCCCCAAATCGAAACTTTCCAGGGGCGCCACTGGCCCCGCCCCTGTCCTATTGATCCCCAGAACTGGAGTTTTGTTTAAAGCCTTAGCAGGTTATTAATTAATATACCTTCACATGGCCAACACTGTGAAGCGTGTTGTCATATTGCACGAGTGCTGAGCTGTAGCCCTTGGGAACACGAGAATAAAGCAAGCGTGAACAGTGTAACGGAGATCAGAGACATTCCCATGCGCACTATGAAGTATCCGGCCCAAAGCCTGCATTACGCATCGTCTTTATAACTGGAAACAGGAGCTTCACATCACGTGATGCATAAAATACGCCCTACAGTCCCATACATTTGTCTGCTCCTAAAATTGCAACGTAAATCCTCCAGAAGCTGTTCATATTTCCTTCTTTATTATTAGGAAAATCTTGATTTGAGACCAAAAAAACCCAAAAACAATCTCTTTATATCATCAATACTGAATGAATGGGGGTTCAAAGTAGACACCAGTCAAAAAAAAATAGTTTCTGTATTAACACTAACAAGAGAAGAGTGCCCCCTATAGGTCATTTCCTAGCCATTTGGTTGCTCTGTCTTCATCTTGCATCAGCTTCATGATGGATTATAGAACTTAGCATACTTTAACATTTAAAATTGTAATGTTTAAAATCTGAATTAAAGCTGATAATTCAGGCATTTTAATACTTTCTTTTTTTATCATATTCGTAATTGAAGCAAGATGGAGCCCGTCCAAACGAATTAAACAAATTTCCTGATCATTTTTAATGATTTTTTTAGATTCTCAATCAATATTTGTTAAAAAAATGACAGCAATGCCATATATCGGTTACATAAGTGCAATTCATTGATATGAAGTTAAAAAAAATCAGTGTTTTTCAATCAGCATGACCTTAAATAATGTAAAATCAAAATCAATTAGTATGGGTGCTTTGAGAAGAAGGGAAATTTGCAAGGGGACACTCTGAACTATCAGACACAAGCATTTTAATATCTGGGAAATCAGTCAAACCCATTAAAAAACAGCAGGGAATAATATTTAGATTTTGACGCTCAAATATGACATGTGACCTGTGATAGAGGAAAAAACAATCTAAAAACGTTGCTTTGGTTTGTTATTTAGATCAGGGCGTCTCTTTGCGCGGCACAACTGCGATGGCATCTCTCTAACCATCAATGTGCAAATGTCTGGTAAACAATCATGGACAGACTGTGCAATTCCGAGTTGGTGTCGGGCAGGACCTGAAAGGAACTGGTGTTGGTGTCAGTATGCTACATAGTGCTTGGCTGGAAAACACCGGCAGAATAATAACCTACTGTATCCCGCCAGATCTCAGCTGGAGCCTGACAGGACGAGACAGATGTGTGCCGGAATATGTCACCGATTGCCCGGAGGCTCGTTCGTACATCTGAAGAGTTCCGCCATCAAACCGGAGTGCGGGGTCTCCCTGATTTAAATGAAGGTTAAATGGGACCATTTAAAAGCCGGGCTTCACTCCAGGGAAAGGTGGCTGGCTCCGTGTGGGAGGGTTGGCCAGCCGGGGGTCCGGGAGCGATTCGGCAGCTGGGTGTGACGGTGGAGAGGCCGATGGGGGGGGTGGAGAGGCTTCTATCCGGTGAAGATGACCAGTGATGGATGAGTGAGGCTCCACGGTCCACAGAATAGACACGCCTGCCATTTGCTGCCTCCCTGGGAAAAGAGTGGAACCGTGACCCAGGTTCCTGCAATTCCAGACACTTCCGGAATTCTCTGGGTATTCAAGGCATTGCCTTGTTTTAGGATACCGACTCCCCTGGAATTGCACTGGAAGATGGATTTGGTTTTTTTCCGACCAACTCCCAAATTCTGAGTATCCATCTATCATAACCAATTAGGTCATGTTCAACCAGGAGATGATCCCAGGAAGCACCAGAGAACATCCATTTTAGGGTGAACACTCACACACTAAAGGCGTTTTTGATACACCAGTTGACCTAAATGCATGCTTTTGGATGTCTGGAGCAGATTGGAGCACCTGGAGGAATCCTGCAAAAACACAGGGGAACGTAGAACCTCCACACATGCAGAGCCAGGGGTAAAATTCTAACCTGAACCTCGGTTTGAACCTACTACAGCATCCTGACTCCCATTAAACCTGGATATGCTTTATCGTCTGGATATTCTTCATTTTGAACCTTATAAGTGCACATTGACCTCTTAAAGTGTAGCAAATATATCAGTTGAACTCTGCCAGTGTGGTATTCTACTAAGCAATTCTACTCTGAAATTAGCAAGCGGCAAAATCCATTTGGGGAATATTTGCATTAGAGGAATTCTGAAAGTGGAACAGCGTACAGCACTGCATGTTCTAGAAATAGCCCATGCCTTCATGGTACTTATTGTGGTATCATAAAATGAAACAAAATTCCTGTAGTCAGTGTACACTAGGGACAAATGTTAATATATCCTTACAGGGATAGTACATTTGAACAATAGCTATTTTAATTAAGGTTAATTCTATTCGAATGTATATATATACTGTCAAGAGTGCTACTCACTGATCCACAGTGCTACCCAAATTCTTACATTATTTTTGACCCTTTTGGGATATAAATTATCTATGAATTGTCAATAGGAGTTACTCACGTCGTGAAAATTATACTCGATAAATGAAATGGTCTGCAGGTCATGGCCGATTAAAATGTAGCCTGAAACTCTGCCTAAGGGTACAGCCATTACGAGTACAGAGTTAAAATGCAGATTCCACTAAAATGGTATCACATATTAATGCAAGTTTTTTTCTGGGTTACAAAACACTACATCCTGCTTTATGAAATAGGAGTTATTTGAGAAAAGCACTGATACATTTCCATACTGCACAATCCAAAACAGCCTGTGGTCACATATATAAGCCAGTTAAATATTAATTAATATTTACATGAACAGATTTTTAAAAATGGGAATGTTGTGTTTAGGGTAATTCCTGCTCCATCTCTGTATAAAAACGTTTAGTTTGACACCAGAGTATGGAAATACTCAATGACACTAACGTGGCTTACCCTTTGATGAGGTAAACTCTTAATGACTTTAAATATATTTTTAATAATATATAGATATAAGGGTAACACTTTACTTAAAGCAGTCATCATAATTCATTATAGATACCTTCATAATGCATTATAATGCATTTATAAAGTATTATAAACACTGCTATAACTATTTATAAAAAGGCATAACACATAGCCATGCTGATTATACATTATGAATGTGCCATGAAGCTCTCATCCATAATGCACCATAGATACCTTTCAAACTCCTTATAATGGTCAGTATAAGACTGATGACACAACCTCCTGACTAAAGGCTGCAGTCATTAAGTAATGACGAAGAGGTGAAGCATTGCAAGATGTACGTAGACATAAGGATGCTTAGTACTGCATTATAAAGGTATCTATAGTGCATTATGAGAGCTTCATAAGGTAGTCATAATGCATAATAAACATGGCTATAATATGTTATGCTTTTTTATAAAAGGTTATATCTGTGTTTATTATACATGATGAATGCAATATAATTCATTATGAAGATATATATAATGCATTATGTGCCTTAAGTAAAGTATTACCAATCTAAAGACATAAAAAATAGCAATCACAGGTATAGACAGAGCAAAAAGGGGAAATATATTAGGTTCAATGCCTGTTAGCAGTATGTGTTAACTGTGAAGGAGGTGTGACAATCCTTATGTGAGTTTTCAAAGTGACACGAAGCAGCAGATTTCCAAAGCAGCTGAAGAGCCAGTGTCTGACTTGCAGGTGCATAAAAATGATTTAATCTGTCAAGTGCAAAAAAAAATCATGAGAGCATCTGCCAAACATAGACAAACTACATTTGGAAAGAGGAACAGTAGCAGAAATTTGATGCTCACTGTCAGGTACAGACAGGCTTAGTTGCCTCAAATCTGACCACAGACCTGAATCAGCACCTCTGTGATCCAGTCTCAACAAAAGTGTCATTATATGAGCTGGAAGCTAGAACTTATAGTTTGATTACCTGTTGGAAACCACTGGTGTCCATGTCCAAGCAGAAAGACACAATCTGGGGGGTGGAGCATAAAAACCTGGGCCACTTAGAAATGTAAAAAAACGAATATGGCCTGATGAGTCATCATTCCATCTTCTCTTACATCCAGATCGGATTTTATTTGGAGAATGTAAAAAGATGCTGCCAATCCACAATCTGCTGTCAGCTCTTCAGTACGGCAGTTCAGTCCATAATGGTGTAGGAGTCATTAGGTATGATTATTGCAATGTGTGGCTGTATAACAAAGAAGGAATATGATGCCATATCATAGGACTTAAGCACTGTTCCATTACGAACTGTGGGCTATAAGCTTCTCATACACACTAGCAAACATATGCCTGAATGGTTGCATGAATACTTAGGCTTTTATTTAAAATAGATACAAAAGCGGAGGTTTCTTTAAGACAACAGGTGAGGCAGTTCCTCCTCAAAAAAAGACAAGAAAAGAAAAAAAGTAACATTCATGTCACTTAAAATATCTTTTCAATGCCAATGGTTTATAACAGCAAGCATTTCCATGTGAAACCGAAAAAGTGCAGCAGTTCAGGGAATGTCTACAAAGTTTTGTGCAAATGTCTGCAGTTGCCCTTTCCTTTCCCGCCACTAAGCAGCGTTGCTTCAGTTTTGGGGCAATTTGTCTCAAAAGTCATACAATGTTCTGCAATCTTTTTTTTTTTTGTTAGATAATTGTGCTGATGAGATACAGTATAAAAACTGACACACCATGCACTGACACCTATACAAACTCCATACACAGGGAATACATACAAACTCCATACACAGGGAGTACATACAAACTCCATACACAGGGAGTACATACAAACTCCATATAAACTCCATACACAGGGAGTACATACAAACTCCATACAAACTCCATACACAGGGAGTGCATACAAACTCCATACACAGGGAGTACATACAAACTCCATACAAATGCCATACACAGGGAATACATACAAACTCCATACACAGGGAGTACATACAAACTCCATACAAATGCTATACACAGGGAATACATACAAACTCCATACACAGGGAGTACATACAAACTCCATACACAGGGAGTACATACAAACTC
>JAODJU010000062.1:27217368-27231015 GCA_026776725.1 Gnathonemus echidnorhynchus | reverse complement strand
CATACCCAGGGAGTACATACAAACTCCATACAAACTCCATACACAGGGAGTACATACAAACTCCATACACAGGGAGTGCATACAAACTCCATACACAGGGAGTACATACAAACTCCATACAAACTCCATACCCAGGGAGTACATACAAACTCCATACACAGGGAGTACATACAAACTCCATACCCAGGGAGTACATACAAACTCCATACAAACTCCATACACAGGGAGTACATACAAACTCCATACACAGGGAGTACATACAAACTCCATACAAACTCCATACACAGGGAGTACATACAAACTCCATACAAACTCCATACACAGGGAGTGCATACCAACTCCATACACATGGAATCATAGCAGAGACTTGAACCCAAGCCCCAGAGGCGTGAGGGGAACCACTGCGCCACTGCACCAGCCCCATTATTGGGACATATTTTTCTATATATTTTCATTACCTTTAGTCTTACTCTTTTAATATTTATCTTTAATTTAATTTCTTAAACTTTATTGCACAGTCTTAGGACTGAATTAGGGTACATTTCACTGCCTGATATACTTGCATAACTGTGTATGTGACTAATAAAGAATCTTGCATGTATTCTTTAAATCATCTCTAGGTTACTTATGATTCGGGATTCAGGTTTGGGTTCCGCCTAATCTTCTCCTTTTTGAATGGATTTGGTTTCCGCCAAACATTCTACCATACTATTAACCAAATCGGATCTCACGCTTCTTGACGTCAGCCTCCTGAATAGGCGTGCATGTCAAAATCCACAGGGAAAAAGGTCAGCGCTTAATATTAATAATGGAGGGTATAACAAAAAATGTCACGTGTGGCAGTATTTCAAACAAAGAAACAGAGATAAGTACTTTCTTTGGTCAACATGTCATGTCCCAGTCTGAGAATCCACTCGATGGAAGGCGCAGCATCACTGTTTTCCAGTGCCGGCTAAAACAGCACAGGTGTACCCATGGTCACCACTGACAGCTGTGCCAAGTGAGAAAGTGGTTAGAATCACTGTAAACCTTTGCTCTGACCATCTTACACCATGAAATGCAAAACGGCTTTTTTTGCCTTAAATCAAACGCTGTTTTATGTGACATTGTCAGGGTCGGTTCCCAGAGAGTGTCCTGTGCTTCCACAGCCCCTAGTGTGTCCCCCTGCTCCCCGGGCCACCATGTAACTCAATGGGTTGAGTAAGTGGCTCTGAGGCTAAACCCTTCCTGTACTGTGTTTAAAACTGCCCAGAGGCCACCCTCTCCTGTTATTTAATATTTATTGTTTTTCTTTGTGCTTGTTATTGTCTTTGCTTTGTGTCCTTTAGTTTCACCCACTCACGTCTGGTTTAGATTTGTTCTGCTTATACTTATGTTCCTAGTCTTTCCTAATGTACCCTTAGTGTATGTTAAGATATCCTAGTTTCTGTGTTTGTAATTTCCTCCACCTGTTCCTTGTTGTCCCGTGCCAATACTGATTGCTTGATTTTTTTTTATGATCCACACCTGCCCCTTGTTAGCGCTTGTTATCTGTGTTGATTTAAGTGCTTGCCCTCACTCTGTTCATCAGTCAGTCATTGTTAGTTGTAGTTTTATGTTTGTAGTTTTATGGGACTTGTGATTTGTTGTAGTTCTGGTGGTTGTAACTGTGCTTTCCGTGTGCCTACTTCTGTCATTTAGTTGTCCTGCTTATAGTAAACCTTTTTTGTAGGAGCCGCTACCTTGGATCGTCCTTCCCTGTCCCATGTCCCGTCATAACAGACATGAGTTAAACTTGAGACGTAGGCTATTGTCAAATTTGGCACCAACGTATTTTAAATGTGCTGTTTATACCTGTATAGCATGTCTTGGCTATTGTAGCTTATGAAATAGACTAATTTTCCCTGTAGGAGATGATCATTTCATGTTATGTCTTTTTAATTTGAACCATTTGAAATGTTGAGTTTCTGTAGGCCTACAGTATTGTAGATTAGTCTATGTGGCCTGAGATAAGAAGGAAATTGTAACTTCACAGGATGATTATTAAGTTTGTAACCTATTGTTTTAGGTTACATTTTTGCTTTTTCTGTACCAAAGTGTTCCATTAATATTTGCCCATTTTGAAGACTACACAACTGTCACTCACTTAACTATAATATGGAGTTTGAATTAACAAGTTATAAGCTGTGTTGACTTTTTTTTCATATTAGGTCTCCAGGCTAATTGGAAAAGCCGCAATAAACATCGTCTGTGAACATAATTCATAATACATTACACACAATAATTGGATTTGCTTTCGGTGTTCAGCAGAACCTTAAAAAAATAGGATTTGGTTCATCTCTATTTATAATACCTAATACAATGTAAATGCTATGTAAATAGTTATTCTGCATGGTTAAGTGAATAGCAAGAAAAAAGAGTGCATGTTCAGTACAGACGCAGACGACAGCAGGGTGTGCCTATGTATCACTTCACATGGATTCTGTGTAGTGCTCAGCACACGGCAAATTCAAGTTTTAACCAACTTTCAGTTGGTTAAGTCTGTGGATGTGGAACTCCCAGATACAGAAGACTGACTGTATATTTTAATAATCAGAATAATTTAATAGGCACAGAGGGTAGTGGTGTTGCCTAGCATCTCTAGGTTTGGGGTTTTGAATCCCACTTCTGCTCTGCATGCACACAATTTGTGAGTTATTTGCAAACATTTCGCAGTTTATTCCAGCAGTCTGAACACTGCAGTTGTGCTCAGGGGGACCACTACAAATTTTGGGCCCCATGAAAGCATATCAGATTGGGCTCCCAAAACAGACCAATCTAGTTATGTACCAAATTTTTTAGGGCCCCAGTCGCTGAGGGGTCCTTGGAATTGTTCTAACTTCCCCCCTCCTATGGTGCCCTTGGTTGTGCTACTTAGCAGCATGCCTGTGCTGTGTGTAGGTATAACTCCTGTGATGAATACGGCATCCTGTCCAGGGTGTACCCCAGCCTTGAACCCTGTGCTGTCTGAAATAAACTTCCTGTGACCCCAAACAGGATAAGCAGATTGAATAATTCCATTTTAAATAGTCATACATGTTTAAAATTAAAGAAGTGAGATATAACTATAATGAAGTGCAAATATGTATTTTTACTTGAAGCATGAATGCATCCGATCCGATTCACCTTTCATAGCAATCCATTGCTGTCACAGCACGCGTTGTGATTGATTTAATTTTGCAGGAATGGAGCTAATGGAAGGCAGTCAGTTTTAAAAGTCACTGTGGTTTATTTGATAATGGCGAGTACTAATGACAGAACGAGAGGAGAAACTGGAAGTTAAAGGGCGACGTGCAGAAGTAAGGCTTCCTGAATGCGGAAGAGTGGCGATCATTGTAATTAAACGATGTTGCAATTCTATAACGCGATATCGTTTACATGCTCAGCGGAGACTAGCTAATTAAAAATTCATGTGGTTTAATAAGGCACAGTTGCATTCCTATTCAATAATATATCGCTCACCTCTTAAATATTAATGTGCAAATGGAAGAAATATTCATCAATATCTTCCCTCCAATATGAATATATAGATATTTTGCAGTTAGATTTAATTTAACTAAAAAGTAATAATACCCAAGCAACTGGACAGAAATATGGGCTTTTTGCTTCACAGCATGGGCTGCTAGCTGTAGAATTTAAAATTAGCAATTTGTATTTTGCAGGCAACGCTGTTGTCCTGTAAAGGCATCAAAGTTTAGTTTTTAGTTCTGTAGAGAACGCTAATGTACAGTACCAGACTAAGGTTTGAGTACGTCCACTTGAAACCATAATTATTCTTTGTTTTTCAAAGGCGTACACTTGTTTAACATGACTGGAAATGGTTCTAATGAGTCAAAACGTCCAATATTTGAGTAACTGACACTATTTCTAAAGCCCTGAGAGGGTCACTTTTGTGTGGGTTGTTCTGACTGTCAAGCATGGTGGAGGCAACGTCACGGTCTGGGTCTGCATATCTAGTGACAGTCTTTACCATATCTGTGACAAGAGCATGTCTATCATAGGATACTTCAAAAGTGTGCTGTTCCATCAGGATTATGGCTGATAAGGTAGTCCGTCATTCTTATTATTATATAAATTAACGACACAAAATACAGCTGAAAAGAACTGTCTGGCAAACAAGGAATGTGAATAACAACTTAAATAGGAAGAACTGAGCAGAGGAGACAGAGCGAGGCAACCCAAATGTCTGGGAACTGCTGCACTACAGTTGTGAAGTTGTTAGGTAATTTCCTGCTAAAATGTTTTATTTTTTCGTAAAGCTTTTATCGAGCAAGTAATAGCTATTTTGAGCAATCCAAGATTCAGAAATTTTTTATCTTTCTTGAACATCTTTGGTACTCTTTTTGTTTTGTATATTGTAATGTATATTTTATTTTCAAATATTAACAAGAAATTAAGTTTTATGAAAAAACTGGTCTCCAGTACCTTTTGACTAGTATTATACAACACAGCAGGGACCTCAACCTCTTTTTTTTAATTGATGCATTAAATGTAATTGAGGTACAAAAAAAATCTAACTTCACTGCTAATTCTATCTCTTTTCCCAGCACTTCTATGAAACTTCCAAGTGAACACTGGTGCTTATGTTCAATCAATGAGCAAGATCTCACTGTTAGCACCTCACCAACAGTTTGTGTTTAAATGAAGTCTGGAGTACGTACTAAAAAAGAGTTCTGGAACTGCCTCTGAAGAACTACAATCAGGCTGAGTTCCTGCACAACAGAGGTTCCTGGTTATGGAAAAAAGTTCTGGCTCCTGAAAAATTTCCTGTGGTGTGAAAGCAGCTATAGACAGGTATTATCAGAAAACACTTCCATCTATCCATCGTAATGCTTTCCTGATGGTCTAGCAATCATGTGGGCTGAATCCATACAATAAACGTTATAATTATTGACATTTCTATTTAAATTAATCCTTATTAATTTCAATGCAGAAGTAGTGCAGGAGAGTAATTTCTGTATAATTCAAAAGTAAAAAAAAAAAAACATGATGAAGTAGTACATTTACAGATTGTATTTCCCTGAGGTAAATCACAGGCATAACTGTCGAACATAAATTTGTATAACAACCGGATTTTGAAATTCTCTTTTCTCATACCATAAACCAGTGGGAGTCAGAGTTCTGGCCCAAGGCAAGGTTTGGGTTGGCTCTTATGTTGCCATAGCGAGAGACTGCCTGCCCCGGGCTTTCAGGTGAACCCTAGTAATAAAACCCAGCTGGCCCTCATTAGGTTCGATTTTCTTGTTTGTTTGGAGGAGCAGCTGGGGGAGGAGTGATGCAGGAGTGATGGGGAGGAGTGATTCAGGAGTGATGGGGAGGAGTCTGGGGTGCGATAATGCCAGGGCCCATGTATGCTATTGGCAACATAGGCGGCTGCCTAGAGTGCCAGCTTGTGAGGGGGCGCCGACTTGCAAGCTGATTTCACTTTGCCTCGGACGGGGTGGGGGGGGTGGGGGGTGCCAGCAGTGATGCTTGCCTAAGACGCCATACTGGATAGGACTGGAACTGAGTCACTCAAAGAATTTGTTGTGTGTCCTTGTTTTTGTTCATTTTCTCCGGCTTTGTGTCATTTTTTTCACTTTGCCTTTCTGAAAGGGTCTTTATCCCCTTTTTTGTGTTATGGTTATTATGATTATTATTATCCATCCATCCCTTATCATAACCGCTTAATCCCCACTGGGGTCGTGGGGGGCCTGGAGCCTATCTATTATTATTATTATTATTATTATTATTAATTTTGTTATTTAATGGTTGCTGTCCTGCAGCTTTGTCCTGCCCCATAACAAGCCTCAGACCTGTAACTTCCCATTATATATATATTATTATTATTATTATTATTAAGGAACATTAATATTCACACAACATTTTAAACTACCTTCTCAATTTAAGTAATTTCCTCTTTAAATTCAGTTAAACACCAAAAAACTCAAACACAATGTGAAGATTAACGTGATGAGTTTTGATTGGTAGTGATCAGGAGGAATATATCAAACACACAGACTCTAGGGAGCAGGTTCATGGCAAATTCAGCATGGAAATGGAAAGACGAATGCGTCTTAGCAAGCAAACAAAACAACATGTGTTCAAAAGTCCATTTTAATTTACGAATAATTTACGATTTTTTGATGTAATCCTCATGTGGCCTGTAGAGGGCAGTGCTATCATTAGAACATTCGCTTACGGGAATTGCGTCAGCTGAATGTGTGTGATGGTATTGTACAGTAGTATGGTATGGTATTGTTTATTAGATACTATGTCTATAGTCAAAAATACATTATTTATGTTTACATGTTGTGTCATTGACATAGACATAGAGATCAAGAAGATCACCTATGTGGATGTCCAAAAAACATATTAGACAGCTAGTGACTTTCATTTGGTTAATATGACGGCATTTCTTTTAAACGGCATTTATATATATGGCTGAAAATAGGGTTAACAGTGGAGGTTGTTTTGTCAGTTATTTCAATAATTAGTCACAATCACACAATTCACATTCTCTACACAACTCACAAATAAAGACCTATGAACCTCCTATATATCATACTATATTTATACAATATTTATATGTTTGCTATAGTGATCAGAAAGAAGTGTGATGCTTTTTTTTGCTGTTTCGCAGTAGATCAAATAGTGTTAAAATTTCAACGTTCTCGGGCCACAGGGAGGAGAGACAAACGGAAACTGGGGAGATGTGAGGTAACAGTACTACTGCATGAGCCACCCTCAAACTAAGGATTAAAAATTACAATGAACTGAATTTCAGAACATATAATGTAACCTGAATAATTTTACTATATATTATATAGTATTCTCTATATAATATTTAAGGCTTTACTACCTTATATGTTATATACAAAACATTATCCATTATTAGTTAACATTAACAAATTCAAAAGTTTCTTGGCAACGTACCAATGGTTTAAGTCAAATACATAAATATTTTCCAAAACTTAGCAAAGCAAAAAAAGTTGCACTCACGGTTCATTTTTGATTCAGTTACATCCCCCCTCCTGACACCTTTGCAACCTTCGTCTAATGCCTGTCTTCAATTTTCTCACCATTGAGAGAGATCAAAGTCAACAGACGGAACTGACAGACCTCAAAAAAGGGCGGCAACTTGACACGCAATAAATTAAAATCACACTGGATTTTGGGTGCAGAATCTGCACAGATTCAGGCTGAGATAAAACCATCATCCCAAACCGTTTGTCTGCGGCAGATTAAGCCCGAGACCCTGATGGGTCGTGTTCTCCTCCTGTTAGCAATGCCAGAAACAGCCCCTCATTGAATATCATGTTCCTCAGTGTGTCCCACTCCTCTCATACTCTGGGTGTGTGTAATTTTTTTTCAGTAACCCAATTCGTCATTTATACCGTTACTTTGGCACTTTGAATCTTTTCTGCACTTTTGATCTAAGACCTGACTGTTTGATGCCTTTCCCTATAAGCCGCCTGACACTCAGAAGAACCACAAAGGTCCCACAAAAAAATAAACGAACAAACAAACAAACAAACAAATAAATAAATAAATAAATAAATAAAATACAACAAACTGCATATCCCAGTCAAGGTTACAAGATATGCAAATAATACATCAATAAAATAGTAGGGTTTTATTCATTTTTAACTGCTCAATACATATGAATGGCATCAAAGACAATGGATTTATTTTTAGCACAGCTAAAACACTGTAAATTTCTAACAAAGCCATAAGAAAAGGGCCATAATGAGAAGCAGTTCCATACAGTATGTACCTCATTCTGACGGATACAGGAGGACAGAACAACATAGGTTAGTCCTACAGCACTGGAGTACCACTTAACTGAAAACATACAATAATAAATCTTCAGGTAGATCCGTTAGGAGTCTATAACCAGTGGCAGGGATGCCTCTGTTATAACTTACGATCCTTATAGGGGATGCATTAGAAAAGCTACGGATGATACAGGGCCTGCCTTCCTGCCCTGTTCGTTTCAAGGGCACTGTCCTGTCCGCCAAGGTCAAGCCGCTCTTTGTGGTTAGTCTGCTTATCGATCCAGTACAGCAGCCCAAAAATCTCAGAATCAAGTGCTAAAGTGGGGTGCGGCCATCAGAATCACACACTACACTGTGTTTCTGTACCTCTTTAAGGGAAACCTAACACTGTATCATGTAGCATTCTGTACATTTTAAAACAAATACAAACTGATCCCTGTACAATGTTTTCAATATATGTCATCCTTAAAAGAAACCTGAACATTGTATAATGCGTATTTCTGCACTGCTTTAAATGGAACCTGAACACTATATTATGTATATTTCAGTATTTTTTAAGATAGAAACCGAACACCATACAGTGTATGTTCCCTGAATTACTGCTTTTAATGGGACAATATGTATGCATATAATGTTGGCAACTAAATGGAGACAAGGATCCTTGCAACGGCTGCATCCGCGGGCGACCGGCACACGTGACGCGCGTCTGCAGGCAGACGATCTCGCAGCCCCGCTGCGGCCACATGCTACTCTGGGACGGTGACTCGAGACGAGCGCGTGACCGTCTGGCCGGCGGCCATGCTCCGCTGGCTTTGTGAGCGATGGGTGAGCGCCGCGGAGCCGAGGGTGGCCACAGCACCGGACAGGATCACCTCCGGGCTGCTGCGGCAGGCTGGCATCGCGACGGCCGGTGTCGCCATCTCACCCGGTCCACGCGGGTCGCCCACCTTTAGGCAGGCTGCAGTTAACCACCCGTCCCGTCACAAGACGCAGGGAAATGAATGATCGTCACGGTCCCACTCGCTGCTTTATTAGGGGTGAATAATTATCTTTTTCTGTCCCAGTCTTATCACTGTTTAGTTGTATTATTGCTTTGTGGTGAAAGGTGCCATCTGTCAATGACATTTATAGAGATATTTTCAAAGCATTAACTGTAAATATCCATCCATCCATGAGCGTCGCTGCCATTAAATCTAAGGGGGACGTGTCCTCACATTTCAGAATTATTCGTTTGGACCCCCCCACACATTATTAGTTTTATGCCAGTGTGCCCCCCCCCCCCACATTCAAAATGCTTCTGACGCCCCTGCATCCATCCATCCATCCATCCATAACCACGCAATTTCGATACCGCAGTTCACACATGATTGGAACAAAGGAAGAAAGTGGAGATGAACATACAATCATCATACACCCACAGGCTGGGGTGGAAATCAGTCGCAGAGCCCTGGAGATGTGAGGTTACAATGTGACATACAAAGCCACCACACTGCTCTTTGGCTACAAAAAATAATACTAAAAAACAATGAAAAGGTTCAAAAAAATCTGTATTACTAAATATTAAAGTTCACATTTTGTTATTTACTGATGGATTTCCAAACTCTTTGGAGTGAGAGACTGAAATATCCACCTGCTGGCTGAAGTAACAGCTTTAGGTCAAAGAAATCATTGGCATGAGCTCACGGGTGGCCGCTACCCCCCCCCCCCACGTCCCGGCGCCAGGGGAGCTGAGGCGGCTTGGAGGAGTCAATCACGACCGTAAAGCAATGTTTGCTTTTCACTCAGCCAAACAGAGCACATCTGTCCTGCGCTCCTCAGCGCCACGTGTCTCGCTTGACGGGCTCATCCGCGGAAAACACCTGCGCACCCAGGCTAACCTGGGAGGGGACTCAGCAAACTCTGAGGAGAGTTTCAGCGCTTTGGGGCGCTGACTCCTGCTGACGCAGATCCAGAGAGACATCTAGGGTCTGGAGGTAGATGTGGAGACCGCCCAACCGGTTGGCGTGATGAATTACAGGTAGGGAGGTTAAGATCATCCAGCTCTGTCAGTCAATGAGTTGTCTGATGCACTTCCCCTTAGCTAATTAGCTAATTAGCATTGTTGAGATGGCTGCTTCACAATTATCTGCCATTGCTATTATTTTTTCTTCCTTTTTTTGGTCCCTGGAACCTGGATTTTTTAGTCCTGGACCTGGCAACCCATTGTACGCCTGTTTTTTTGTTTGAGCTGAGATTAATCAATTAGCCAATTAGTTGTTGGTCAGTAGATTCCAATCACGTTAACATGCTCACTGACAACTTCCTATAATATCCAGTTCTGTTTTTAATTGTTTTTATGTTGAACAATTAAGAGGCCAATCAAATAAAGGTCAATATTAATACATTCTATTTTTTGCACAACAAACTAATGAGAATATACATTTGAATTACCTTATTTAATTATGCAATTTCATTGTGTTTCAGTGTGATTCAGTGATCAATAAAGATAAAACAAAAAATGATCATCTCTTTTTAGGGAAAAGAAAAACCAATGCAAATAAAAGCGATATCTTTCACCATTAACTAACACTAACAATACGAACAGAAATCCTCAAACATGCTTAACACGATTTTTATCTTGTCGATAATATAAGAAAATGGCTCAATCTGGACTAATTAATTAAGGCTTGCTGGAACGACAGCAGTCACAGCGTGTTGCGGGAACTGGGAGTGTGAAAGTCCCACCGTGACTCTGTGATTTATGCTTGCAGGGCTTCACATTAATTGTGATCATGAAGATGTCCATTTCTTCCTCAGTCACCTGACAAATTATGTTAGATTTCTTCAGCTGGTCATTTAAATCCTGATAATGATTGTGTGTTGATTTGAGATGAAACGCACACATGATATATTTAACCAATGACAAAGATCCTTACTCAGAAGGATGTGGACAGTGAATATGTTACCTAGCAGGAATTTAGCGGTTGTTGCTACAGCTGATCACTGTGTGTGAAAAGGTCTCTAATTATGTAAATATGAGAAGAAGCATATGGATAATACTTGTATGTGTTAATTTCATACATTATACCTCCATATATGTGACTAATACTCACTCTGTGATTCAAGAGGAGTAGCATGAACCATATCTGCTCTTGAGAGGAGTAAGACCAGAAAGCATTATAAAGCAAACAAATAAATATAATAGTAGAATAGGATTTAATTCCATCGTACCTCCCGCGCTCATGACTGGCAGCATTACACGTGACATCCACTCGACCTGACTGTAGGGGGCGCCACAGATCATCTGGATTTCTTTGAAGAATGATGGGCGCTGGCCATGGGTAAGTCATAGGAGAATCCAATGAAAATAAAACATTCATACTGTTTGGCTGAGTAGCAAAATAATGCTTCAGGAGCCGGTTATTCATCCTCTCTTTATGCATTGATTGTCCAGCCCTTTACCCAGATCAGGATGTATTTATCCAGGGACACCAAAAAGAGGCATCGGATAGAATACTCTAGCAGGATAAGCTCACTGCAACCACTGGCATAGTGCTGGAAATCTTTATTACACCTATATACAGTTCACAGATTCCATTGCTGTAATTAATAGTTTTTCTTGAAATGACCTAAAATTGTCATCTGTTATTCATTTACCTACAAAACCTTTGTTTTTGTGAATCTAACCAGAGACTGAAGCACACAGAGACGTTGCTGGGGCCTTTGAATTTGTACTAAAAGATTTAAAGGTCATTTAACAAAAACTAAACCAGCATATTATAAAGCTTCAGCTGGACATATCCTGTAAGGCTATGACCAATAATTAGACTGGGGTTAGGGTTATTGACACAGTAAGGATACCGTGAATCATAACATTGTCTATATCTGCTAATGACTACGGTAAATAAATGAATTCGCGTCTGGACACTAATTCCAGTAGTGAGGAAGCGAACCTCCTGTCTTCTTTCACTCTGTTTGTTTATAGTTATTAGTTTGCAACAGTGGATTCGTCAGTAAAATGCTGAGAACAGAAAATTTAAAGTCAATAATAAAAACAATAATGTTATTGTGGAATATCTGAAAATCCAAGTAAAAACTTGTCAGCACGGCCTGTCGTTGGACGCCAAGAGTAGCCGATTAACCTCGGCAGTTGTCAGGAAGTGAAATTAATGTATGAATATTCGTCACTTCGAGTTTTGGATTTTAACTTAATACAGGGAACTTGTAGAGTTGATATTTATGATGGTTATGCATTTTGTTTTATATATCGTTGAAAACAAAACAGAAAATAGGTAAAAGAAATCAATTAATCCTGCTCCGCATGGCCTGATTTTGAAAGCACGTACAGGAGTGATTCGCAGTTTTCACGGCGGATGTTTGAATGCAGGGCGGAAAAAATGCAAACTTACCTCTGATTCTGTCCTGTAGGTTTAAGAAAATCAACCAGCGAAGCTCAAAGTTGTCAATAAAACAGTCTGCCGCCTACTCTTAATCATATTATTATTATTATTATTATTATAGTTGCTGTTGTTATTATACAGAATCGTAAATCGCATTGTAAGTAAAAAGGCTGGCGAACCACAATCCGCTTATCTATCGGAAACCGAGCGCCGGGATAGACGCACGCGGCTCTATCCGCCCCAGATACTTCACACATCATTTTCCTTAATTGTACACAAATGTACTGCATGCAGCTTTTTCGGACGTCAATCTTTTAATCTGAAGATTGACTTACGAATAAAGTTGGTGTCATGAATTTCAGAAGGAACGGAGCGACATTTAAAAGGCCAACTGTACATATATCACATGCAAAATAATAGCAATATAGCGATATGTGCAATGTGGAGAATCAGAACATTTCTTAAACAATTATTGCATGAGAGTATAGTATCTGCAATCAAGAAGCGGGATATTTATATAAATACTGATGCATTGAACAAAGGCAGCGCTTCGCATGTTAAAATGAAGAAGTAATGACACTCAGAAGGCTGGCAATAAATTCCATATCTCCTTTGGAAAGAAATATTAAGAAATAAATACCTATCGTGCAATTTCTTTTCTTGTGAGGGAACAGATTTGCAAGCTTAACTCGACGTGCGGAGTATTATCTGACGTCTTATCGGAGAGGGAATCGGGGTTCGGCTTCTGACTTCTGATGCAGGTATTTTAGGTGCGGAAAATGTACGCAAGGTGGCGCAGCGGTTATGCGCTGTTGCTTCATACCTCTAGTTCCACTGATCAACGCAATCTTCCCTAGATGTGCCTATCTAGTTTAGTTTTAAAGCGATTAGCCCAGTCATGTATTGCCCCATTGTGTATTATATAACACATATAATAATAACTATTACAGAGATAACCTGAAAATGCATTTTCCCTCAGAGCCCACTGATCAACGCACACTTCACTAGATGTGCCTATCTAGTTTAGTTTTTTAGTTATTTACCCATTAATGTATTGTCCCATTGCGGACTAAAGGGGTACATGTGAACATTCGAACATTAATTAAAATTAAAGAAATCTGGAAACCCAAGGGGTGTGCAACAGTTGCCATGAACCCAAAATGCTAAAGCAATATCTAGTTACAGGTAAAATTACATATTTTCTTAGGTGTTAGCAAGATCTTGCAGAAATTGTGAAATGGCTTGAAACGCAAAACAACCGGTGTGAATCGTTGTCTGAGTACTAGACATCAAAATTCATTTAAAAATCATTAAAACGGCATATCTTGCTTCTGTTAAAAGATATTGAAACAGGTAAACTAAATATCGAATATGAGGCTAATTTTACCGCGGTACCAGACCGCGGTGAGTCTCTGACCCGGTGTTCTGACAAAACGTCATACTTTATCAGAACATCATACCGTAGTGCTAATCGATAGCCCTAACCCTAACTC
>JAODJU010000062.1:27185464-27213682 GCA_026776725.1 Gnathonemus echidnorhynchus | reverse complement strand
CCGGGTGGGGGGGAAGAGGAAACTTCTGGAAGAGGTGAATTTACAAGCAAGGGCGAGCGCCGAACTTAGAGCATCCGAGCGTGATTCAAGTAATAAAACAGATCAACACCAAATAACTCGACATTGAAGGTCGATTGCAGAGCGGGTCCCTGTAACTGGGCAGATATAAGAGCTCATTAGACAGGTTCAGGAACGCAGCCGCGGGCCACTGACACTTAGCGGGAATTAAATCAAAGACAGAGAAAAACCCCATTTTCAGCCGTACTGTAACGTGGGTGTTTAATCCCAAGCGAAGTGCAAAAAGGAGCAAAAGAACTTATTATGGTGTCACATGATTGTTCCACACTCTAGGGTTTTAATGATATTCAATTTTTTTTAATGAATGACGTGAAAAACTGTGACACTATAGCTGAACCTTTGTTAAAACTGGAGTGTCGTTGAAGACATGTAAACTAAGTTTAAATGGCTGTGCAGGTAACAGCCCCCAGCCCCCAAAAAACCACCTTATATCTTTTGCCTGTGTTAATGTTCATGTCTTATATGTCATGTTAATGTGTCTCAAGTTATATTTCGTTTAGTACTACTCATTAGCACTATGACCAATGAGAACGATGTTTCACTTCTGTTTATTAGCCATGCATAATATAGGGTAGCAGTCAAAGATTAGGACACACCTACTGAAAATCTTTTATTTTTTAACAAGATAATGACCCTAAACACACCTCGAGGTTATGTACGTACTGTATTATCTTATGAACAAAGAAAGAGATGAAGTGCTGTGACAGATGACCTGCCCCCCCACAATCCCCCCTGACCTAAACCCTACAGAGCTGGTTTAGGATGAGCTGAATCGAAGAGTAAGAGCAAGGTAGCTAACATGTGCCCAGAACTTGTGGAAACTCCTTCAGGACTGCTGGAGAAGCATCTGCAATGCTGTCATCACAGCCAAAGGGGCTATTTTGAACAGCGTAACACTTGAGAAGATTTTGAGATGCTGAACACTTCTCTTGGTCGTTGCAATATTTGATGTCATGAACACGTCCCTCCAAATTGTTGAACTACTCGCAATGACTCACAACGAAGGTGCATCTTCAATGCCAGTGCCAAACAAAAAACACCCACCTAAAAAAACATGACGCCCGGAGCACCAGTGCATGGAAATGCAGAATTCTCCAGCTGCATCTGAATAATTCGTTTTTTTGGCTCCCTTTTCTAGGGGGAAGTTGCGAACAGATATAAACAAACCTAGAATGGCAGGTTAAATTCCCCTCAAACGCCTCACTTCACATATATTCTCTACTTTCCGCTATATTCACCCAAACCCCTGTTTCCTGGCAAGGTGTGAATTACTTTTCATATACGGCGACAGACTGAACTCCATAAGTAGGTCGCCAGCAGGCTAATGAAAACCATAATTATACGAATAATAAGCGACTAGCATTTCCGCTCCCCTTTCCTCTCTTCTCTTCGCCCCTCTCATGCCTACGAGCTCTTTCTCTCTTTCTCTGGCCCAGCTAACACCAAAAGCGTGGAGTCGAATGCAAATGTCCGGCATGAATTTGGGACCGTAGCTAAATGGAGAGCTAACTAGTACATATCATCCCCTATAGTCAATCTCGGCTTTACTGAGACACGCTCCTAGGAAACTACGGTAGCATGTTTTAATGGTCATCTCATGCTAACTCATGTTAAACGTTACGTGTCTTGTGTTTCGTTTGCACCGTTCTGGGAGCTAATTTAAGAACCTCATTGTATTGTCATGGACAATGACAAGTAAGAACTGAATCTTGAATCTGACCTTAAGCCAAACTTTGAAGGATTACCAACATTTGCAAACAAAGGACAATGACTCATGCTAGACTACTGCCTATTCTACCTGTACTGAACATCCCTCTTGTTTTAATTATGTTCAAGACATTTAAAAAAATATCCCATTTATTACTAGGTCTTATTGTCTTGTCTTACACTACTCCTTAAGAAGACATCCATAATGAACTCGCAACACCTCAAGCTGAAAAAGGAACTCATAATCTCTGCAGGACAGTCTTTGCATGCAGTCAAATGTCTGACAGTAGACAGCAGCCCGAAAAATATCTGATTGAGATTAAAGTTTAATTAACGGCTCAATTAGCCGAGGTAATTAAGTGCTTGCTTGGAACGAGAAGCACATTAAATGCCGTATCCCAACCGATGCGTAAAATGCCTCAAAGTGGGACCGGGGGAAACCTCACATCAGTTGAAAACAAGCTGAAAACAAGTCATAAGCAATATGATAGGTCAAGGAGATCCCTTGAATGATTAATTCATGTCTTTATTAACCATAATTCTACATGGAAAATTAGTTGTTGCTCCACTGAAACACTTTGAAACCACACAGTGGGTCATCATTCTCATAAATATGGAACTTTTGTGTCTGGAGAGTGGAGAGAATGTTTTGTATTATTTTGAATTACAAAGATAAATCTTATCACTGCGATCAGGACCAGAGAGTCCTTAAGCAGTGATGAAAATTAATAAGAACAGTCTATCAGCTCGGAGATCCAATTTTAAAAGTCTTTGGTGGGAGACGCATGCAGCTTCCAGTAGGGGGCAAAGTTTCATTAGTAAAGTTTCATCAACGTGTCTCGAATTTTTCCCTGAACAAAACAAATGCCTCTCTTCATGCTTTGGCGCTACGTATCTTAACGAGGGCGAGATCTGGAAACAAGTCACATCTCAAATGTAAGTTATTTGCATGGTAGGAGAGTATTAGGAGAAATTCCACCCATTCATACTACAGCTGGAAATACTACTGACACTCGGTTAGTTCTGCTAGGATTCACTAATGGCCGAAAGACAGGAAATTAACAGAGTCCAAAAGCTCAGAAACAGCAATGACCTTTGACACGAGAGATTTTGCAGAGCCAGCAATGAATAATTTAAGAACGGCAGGGGATTTTTTTTCCCTCCATTTGATAAGACAACAATAAACGATTTGCAGAGACGTGATACAGGATATTGATGCTGGACAAGAGTTGCATGTTAACAGTTTAATATCTTTCCCTGGCGCCCCCTGGGAAGTTCCATAAGAGATATTACTCTTTTGGCAGACTTTTAATGCAACTTTGGTTCGCAGAGAATCAAGGCTCAGATGAGGCAGAAACTATGCAATTCATTCCTCTCGACAATAATTTCCCAGCAAATTTCCTCATATCCTTAGCACTCATGGTATCCCCCCAACAACAAGTTTGGCAAAAACATTAAATAATAGTGGTTCATTATCATTTAAGATGGTTTCAAGGAGTCTAAAACTGTTGAATGGAATCTAATAAGACATCTGTATCTTGCTAGGCCAAACACTGTCAGGAGAATCTGTTAATGATTTCTTTTTATAGTTGAGTTCTAGAATTTCTTGCTGTCATGGAAACGTTTGTGGGGTTCGGGGGGGTGTTGTTTTACGCATGAACAAGCAAAGTGACATTTTAAAACTGCGGTCGCTTGAATGGAGACTACAATGTCAATGGGAACATAAGAAACACAATCAAAAATGGCAAATGTGGTTTGGGTTAAGAAGCTTTTTATAATTCCAGAAGATGGTGAAGTTATGCAGCACATTAAACATGATCATCGAGAATGAAGAAAGTGACTATGAGACTCAGATTTTGGACAGGCAGCTCAATAAATCAATTAAACAGTTTAATTGAGGATCGTGGAAGGCCTAACACAGTTGGGTGCAATTTGTTGTTCGATACCATGCTCTTGCAAACTGAAAGCTGGGCCAAATTGCCGTCGTTTTGGTACAGCTTGTTTTCCGTTCACCAGTTTCAGAGGGGTTTTATGGCATCCTGGAGGTTTAATGCGTATCAGGCTGTTCCTCGTGATTATGAGTGAGCGAGTGTAGGAGGGCGAGAGCGCAAGCGAATGCGTGGCGTGAATCTGAGGGAACATGAGTATGATGTGTCTGTCTCCTGCCCCGGGAGATTCGCTCTACCTACGTACAGCCGCAAGGTCACGGGGAAGTCATTTCCGTATTTGTCGTTTGTTAGCTTCTTGTGTTATTAGCAATTAGACAGGAGCATCCTACGGCAAGGGGTCAAAGCAAAGGACTAGACGTCATCGTCGGAAGAAGAGCTCAGCAAGCCGATCCTGCCCCACAAAAATTGGTCATTCTTCCAGCATTCACATGCTTGTGGGAGTGTACAAAAAAATGTTCTGAGGGCGGAACAAAAAAATGACTGGATCAGAGAGATAACCAATCAGATTGGAGAGGAGGTGGGTCCAAGCAATTATAGAAGGCAGGACCAAGACATCTGATTGATTGGTCCTACCTTCTCTAGTTGCGTGAAGCCACCTGCTCTACAATCTGATTGGCTATCTCTCTGAACCAACCATTTTTCTTTCTGCCCTCAGAACATTTTCGTGTAAGTAAAAGCTCCCATGAGCCATTCACCCGAAATAATAAATAATAATGAAATAATGAGGCTAAACAGAGGAGACGCCCTACCGGTGTGGTTGCACAAGTTTCTGATACGCTCCCATCTCTCCATGTTCCTCAACGGCACTGCAAATCACACAATCGTCTGGACTTCTAAACCAATGATTCCAGGGTCAACCATGTAAGAAAACAAGCTACTGTAGATGCCACACCATGCTTTTGGAGGAGTTACGCTGGACTACAGTCACCGCTTCTTTCAGAAACATAAAGGTATTCAAAAACGAATGGACTAGAGAGCTTTTCTGAATTCTAGAAGATTCTGTTATTAAAGAACGTCTTAAGGCACTTGCTTCAGGCTCACGTGGCTGGATTAAGTATTAAAAGCATTTAAAGTGCACATATTTCAACATGGTCCAATTAGGAAAAACAAGTTGTAGAATAGACAGGAAAGGCCTCGACACTTATGCACTCTTACTTATCGCTTAATGTTTTGTGTACAACAATAGCATTGTTCACATTCTGAAGCAGCTTGCATATTAAAACTGCACAGATTATAATCCCGAGCTTTGTTGAAAATGAAATTCACCCAAAAACAGAAAAGAACGATCCTGAAAGGATTGTGGACATAGAGGGGTTTGGCAGCCGGTACTCACAGCTCATAAAACAAAGGCACAGTGTTCTGTACAGCAGGCCAGTGGATCATAATTACTAAAAACACATCCACCCTTCTATCTCTGATGCCCATTTATCTAGGGCAGGTTTGTTCGGAGTTGGTCCCAGGGAACGTGGACGCTGGACGGGATGACGGTCCACACACTCAGTGGACACTTTATTAGGTACACCTGCTTGTTAACACAAGAACCCTGCTCCACGAAATAGCCAATCACATAGCTGCAACTGAATATATACCGCACACGGACAGGGGATGGAGCAGGGGTGTCAAACTGAAGCCCTGGGGGGCCGGAGCCCTGCACATTTTTGGGTTTCCCCTCATTTAACACACTGATTCAACTCCTTGTGCTAATTACCACACAGCTCTTGAGCTGAATCTTTTGTGGTGGAACAGGGAAAAAAAAATGCTACACAGGGCTCCGCCCCCCCCCCCCCAGGATTGCTCGTTTGACACCCCTGGTCTAGAGGTTCACTAATGGTGTGACCAAGGATGGTGAAGATGCGTGGTAATTGTCGGCTCCAGCATCTCAGAAACAGCCGCCCTCCTAGAATTTAATGGCACGATAAACAAGAACATGCAGTCTGTCCTGCACTTTTGTGACTGAAAACACCTTTTTAATGAGACGGGTCAGAGGAGAACGGCCAGACTCGTTAAAACCGACAGGAACAGCACATGTTCAAAAGTAGCAGCTTGGGTAACTGTGGTGCTCAGAAAGCCTTCCATGAACACAGAACTCACCCCACCCCCCCAAAGTGGTTCTGGAGACTGAAAGGAGGGGATTCGGGCCTGGACCTACAACCGTGGAGGTGCGAGGTTACAGCGCGAGCAAATGCACCGCAATCAAAAAAAATAGCTGAACTGTTGAATAGCTGAATTGCATCTTTTAAATATATATTTTTTAAAATAAGCAGAAAGCACTTTTCTCATGGGGGTCAGGATATTCAATTTAAAACCAGAGCATTTCTGTGATGGGGAAACAGTCTCAGTACAAGGGGGGGAACAGCAGGTGTAGGTATTTTTGTACATTTCACAATAAAGCATAACACACACAGGTTAAGTAATACGTTGCTTTTTTTGATGCATGCAGAGCCCCAGATTCACTAATACAGGCATGTTTGCTCTAACATCAATCCAGATAGAACCAACGAGTCAACTGGCAAGTATCAAAAAAATACAGAGAAGAGTATTTTAATGCGGCAGAATCTAGATTTCCCATTCTAATGCAACGCAGCCAGAAAAAGCTACATTTTTGGAATCTTTATCGGTTACCATGGATACGACAGATACCATTGATTAATATATGCTGGGCCTCAGATTTTTAAGCTGATTATCATTTCAGAAAGAGGGCTTATGGCTCATCCGCCATAAGACAATCATACACTACACATAATAATTGAACCCTTATGTCATCCACCATGCTAAGATTTCACTGTATGTACGGTAATTTATATATAACCTCCCTTGAAGTATGCATTGTAGTGAAGGTGTTACATATATCTCACATCAGGACATTCTGAGGGAAGTCACTGTGTAATGAAAGGAGCCTTTCGACATGCAAGTACACGAGAAAAACATGGAGAACACCATATGGATCTTGAAACCACAAGGAACATTGAAAACGCACCTGTGTAAATGGCATTAGCATTACCGTACTAGCGTAACAGAAACAACACTGTGGACAACAGCAGCTGTAATAACACCTGAAATTCAAAAAAGTTTGAGGGAAAACTTCGGCGTCTAGGACAGATTCGGAAGACATTTGGCCCAGACCCCTTTTGATCAATGTGAACCTATTGATGTGGCTGTGAATGAAAGGAGATACGTAGCATAGCGGTCAGGCGAACGGCCGTGTGAGATGCAGGTATTTCACTTGGCGAGAAACATCCTCCTGCAAAAGGGTTTTTGAAGGTTTTCGGCCTGCTTGGGATGAAATAATACACCAGGCAACACCAGTAAACAATATCTTCTCCAGGATGACATTTCAAACATGATTCTGTTTCATCTTCTCTCAGGCACAAAGACGTCTAAGCATTGACAAGCATATACAGTCAGGACCATAAATATTTGGACACTGACACAAATTTTACTATTTTACCTGTTTTCTATTCCAGCTGAAGTTATACAATCGGCATGGAGATAAAGTGCAGACTCTCAGATTTCATTTTAGGGTATTCACATTCAAACTGGATGAAGAGTTTAGGAGTTTCAGCTCGTTAACATGCGCCACCCTCTTTTTAAAGGGGCTAAAAGTAATTGGACAATTCACTTAAAAGCTATTTCATGGACAGGTGTGGGCAATTCCTTCATTCTTTCATTATCAATTAAGCAGATAAAAGGCCTGGAGTTGATTTGAGGTGTCTTGTTTGCATTTGGAAGATTGAGGCGTGAACATACAACATGCCGTCAAAGGAACTCAGTATGCAGGTGAAACAGACCATCCTGAGGCTGCGAAAACAGGAAAAAAAACAATTTGAGAAATTGGCACAACATTATGATTGGCAAAATCCACAGTGTGGTACATCCTGAGAAAGAAAGGAAGCTTTGGTGAACTCAGCAACGCAAAAAGGCCTGGACGTCCACGGACGACGACAGTGGTGGATGATCGCAGAATCATTTCCATGGTGAAGAGAAACCCCTTCGTAACAGCCAACCAAGTGAACAACACTCTCCAGAAGGTAGGCGTATCAATATCCAAGTCTACCATAAAGAGAAGACTGCATGAAAGGTTCACTGCAAGATGTAAATCACTCATTAGCCTTAAGAATAGAAAGGCTTGATTGGACTTTGCAAAAAAAACATCTAAAGAAGCCAGCACAGTTCTGGAACAGCATTCTTTGGACAGATGAAACCAAGATCAACCTGTATCAGAATGATGGAAAGAAAAAAGTATGGAGAAGGGCTGGAACAGCTTATGATCCAAAGAACACTGCATCATCTGTAAAACATGGTGGAGGCAGTGTGATGGCTTGGGCGTGCATGGCTGCCAGTGGCACTGGGTCTTTAGTGTTTCTTGATGTGACACAGGATGGAAGCAGCTGAATGAATGCTGAGGTGTTCAGAGACATCATGTCTGCTCAAATCCAGCCAAATTGATTGGGCGGCATTTCATAATACAGATGGACAATGACCCAAAACACACAGCAAAAGCAACCCAGGACTTTATTAAAGCAAAGAAGTGGAATATTCTTGAATGGCCAAGTCAGTCACCTGATCTCAACCCCATTGAGCAGGCATTTCACTTGCTAAAGACTAAACTACAGACAGAAAGACCCTCAAACAAACAGCAACTGAAAGCTGCTGCCGTAAAGGCCTGGTAGAGCATTAAAAAGGAGGAAACCCAGCGTCTGGTCATGTCCATGAGTTCAAGACTTCAGGCAGTCATTGCCTGCAATGGGTTTTCAACTAAGTATTAGAATTGAACATTTTATTTGCAGTTATATTAATTTGTCCAATTACTTAGGAGCCCCTGAAAGGAGGGGATTGTGTAGAAAAATTACTTTAGTTCCCCACATTTTATGTTTTTGTTATACCCACTGAATTAAAGCTGAAAGTCTGCACTTCAACTGCATCTGACTTGTTTCTTTTAAAATTTATTGTGGTGATGTACAGAACCTAAAAACTGAAAAACTTTGTCTCTGTCCAAATATTTATGGTCCTGACTGTAGTACTCAGTCCATCCATCCATCCATCCATCCATCCGTCAATCCATCCATCCATCCATACATCCATCCATCCATCCATCAGTCACCCATCTGATTCAGTGCTGCTCCCTAAGGTCCTGTACTTCTACCCAGTGTAGTTTTTAATTTTAATTTAATTAATTCTAGGGTTAGACTGAATGTTGTAGAGCTTTTTTTTGTGTTTTGTCTTTAGAGAATCCTTCATGAATACGCAGTGTACTATATACTAATGTCCTCAGAATGGGCAAAACATGTTCCAGGTACAAATAATGGGAATTAAAAACAAACAAATGATTACTTTAGTTAAGTAGTAAAGGAAAATATTTAAAAACAGTAAAGGAAAGTAGTTAATGTTTATTTCAGTTAGTTTTGGAGGCCATATTTATAGTTTTTTGTTTAGTAATATTTTTTTAATTCTTTTGTTGTACCTTATTTTATTTCATGGTGAGGCAGTGGTTAGCACTGTTGCCTCACACGTCTGGGACCAGGGTTCAGGTCTTCACCATGGCTCCATGTGTGTGGAGTTTGCATGTTCTCCCCGTGTCATCGTGGGGTTTCCTCCAGGTACTCCGATTTCCCCCCGCAGTCTAAAAACATGCTGAGGTTAATTAAAGTTACCAAAATTGTCTGTAGGAGTGCATGTGTGTGTGAATGGTGTGTGAGTGTGTGTGTGAATGGTGTGTGTAAGTGTGTGTGTGAATGGTGTGTGTAAGTGTGTGTGTGAATGGTGTGTGAGTGTGTGTGTGAATGGTGTGTGAGTGTGTGTGTAAGTGTGTGTGTGAATGGTGTGTTAGTGTGCCCTGTGGTGGGTTGGCACACCCTCAGCCTCGTGTCTGTAGCCTTCGGGATAGCCCCCCCAAAAAAATGGATGGATGGATTTTATTTGAATCTATGAAAATGTTTTCTTTTAGTTTTCATTAATGATAATAACCTCGGCACTGCCTGATAAAATATCCATGTTCTTCCCGTTTGATATTGTGATTCATGGAGTCCTTTTGGTAATCACAGATTCTACAGGCTGCCACTCAGAACAAATACACCTGCTCGAGCGACTGAGGACTCGCGTCCAGCAGCGGCTGATCACATGGACCTAATCATCTGAAGAGTCAATTCCCTTAAGTTCTCTGGGAGTTGACAGCTTTATTAATTTGTAATTTATGTGCCGTCCGTCATTGCAGCTCAGATGTATGATTCAGAAGCCCGTCTCTTCGGCAAATGCGTTTTTCTGAGGTGCTTTTATTTTGAATTATTTTTTTTACTCCTAGTCATGTCTGAGTGTCTGAGCTTGTTGACTCAGGTGTAGGATGGTGCTGACTAGCATGCCAAAGAATACAGAGGAGGTGGTCTTGGCATAGCCTGGGATACCACATTCTGGGGGGGGGGTCTTTGATGAGCTCCAGCTGGGTGGGACGGCAGCAGTATTTGGGCTCCGCAGAGGAGCTGTTCTCCTTCTCCGGAGGGGGGGAAAGCACCCCCACATACCACTATTCAACACAACCGTTTCCCCCCCTCCCTCTGCTTTTCCGTGGGTTATATTTACATTCAACATCACTTTATTACATCGCGGCTGTTTTGCACATTATTTTGATCTATGATATTATTATCGCTGTTGTTGCATGAAGCAGAGAATGAATTTAAGAAATGTTAGAAAGTAAACTTTATGTCCATGTTGTAAAACTCTTAAAATGTTCATTTAAAAATGTATACATACTTTAATTGGCGTCAGATCTATTAAACTCCCTGTAGTTCAAAATGTTGAAAACCGGCGTATCATTACTGCCCCCTTTTGTCCGGATACAGAAAAAAAAAACCATAAACATCAACGTAAGTGAGAGCTCTCACTCCTGGCAATTAAATGTGTTTCACTTGGTAATATTTCATTATATGCAAATAAATACTTTGTTGTTTTTTACGTTCCTTTAAATGTGTCGTTATAGCAGCAATAGAATAATACACAAAAAGCAATACAAGCGGACGTTACATGCGCCACAAACTTACATAAGAAAAGGCAAGAAACCCCCCTGCCCCCGCTTGCTTTAGTGAGCTGACTAACAGGACACCCCAAGGCGGTTTACATATATTATAAAGCAGCTGTCTTCCTGTCTTTTGTTTGCGTCTTGCATAAAATATATCCATTGAAAAGGGACTTTTAATGTCTTCACATCTGTAGGCCTATTATCTATGAAATCGAAGAATCTCGATATTTATAAACTAAATTTGTTGCAAATATTAATGTGCGTATTCATATCGATGTTAAAAATTTAATTAGATAGCGCGCTGTTCTTACAAGAATTATTTTTAACTAAACTTAATGCTACATAAGAAGAGAGACAATAATTTCAGTATTTAAGAACACAGTACTCGACATTTGTCCATTAATATTTTTAAGAAATGTTTTTATTATATAATATTCTAGATTTTTATCTGTGTTAAAATCCCTGCTCATACCTAACGTCATTCAGGTATTCAGCAGGACGTATTGTTCTTCTCTGCCTCTAGGGGTCTCCAGAGAACCTTTAAATCTCTAAAATACCTCAACGCAAAAGGAGAAGACCCGAAAGCAAGCCATGGAATTTAATAACAAATTGTTTATTCAACTGTACAACATCGCTGAAAGGCTTTAGATGAACTACTACAGCACTTCAAGAATGTTTGGAAACAAGTAAGAGGACCCCTGGTTATAAAGCTTAGCAAAACGAAGTGTTCTGGTTTTATGCACACTGACGATTATTTTAAAATAGATGAAGTTACCTTAGACATACTGACTTTGGAAAATTTGTTTAAACTGTACAATATAGAGAAACAAAATTCGCTGCTAATTGATGTTAAAATGCTGGTTGTCTGCACACAAAAAGAGGATTTGAGATATTTGAATAGTTGCAACTGGGATACTCCTTGGTATAAATTTAGGCCATAGAAAATGACACCCTACAGCTGTATTTTATAAAAAACGGCTAATGTGTGACTGCCATGCGCGTGCGCACACACACACACACACACACACACACACACACACACACACACACACACAATGTCTTGCTTCCTACCCACCTGGCTGGAGGGCTACACGGGGTCTTCAGCTCTCGGCACCTCGCACAAAGGGCAGATAATGGCCTTGTTTGGAGTAGGCATCGCCAGAGTGACCTGCCGAGCAGAGTAAACAGCACACCCCTCCCCCTCAGCCTGTGGGGGGAGCAGAGGAACAAAAGGTTGCCTGAGAGGGAATAGTGGGGGGGGGGGGCAACAGCTCTCCGCAGGAAGGTTTCTTAAAACCTGACTGTGGAATGAGTTCTTTCACTCCTCCTCAGGTGCTCAAGGGCTGAGTGGGGGGTATAAATTGGGATCGGGGGGGGAGGTCAGGACGGGACTCTTTTGTCCTGTGCCTGCATATCTTATGGGCCTCTATTCTTCTCAGTCCCCTGAAGGAGCACCATGGGATCTCTGCAGGTTTCGAACTGTGTAGCTATGCGTGTGTCTTGCTGAGAACCTCTTACTACATAACACTTAAATAAGATTTAGTGCATAGCATTTAGTGATCCACACGCAGCAACACCTTGTGCTTGTTGTTTTGTAAACTATTGTGTCTCTCATAACTCAAAAGCACTAATTAATACCAGAACAGAGACCTTTATCACTGACTTCACTGTCCACCCATTATACAGCCACGGAAAAATTAAGAGACTGCAGCACAATTTTTTGTTCCACTCAATTTGTGGGTGAGCGTCTGTGAATTATATATATACATATATATATACAGCAAACTGCAGCCTGGAGCTTCCCTGTTTCTCATTAATGAAGGGCTTCTTCCTCACTTTATAGGACTTCAGTCCTGCTTCTAGGAGCCTGATATGAACTCTGCTAGCTGTGCACTTCACACCTGCACTTAATGTTTCCCATTCCTTTTGAAGGTCACTTGATGCCATCCTACGATTCACGAGAAATTGTCGGATAAGTTAACGGTCATCTCTAGCATTAGAATGTCGCTTCCTCCCTGTACCCAGCTGGTTTCCAGTCATTCCCAGTGTCTCCTGCTTCACCTTATTCTTCTGCACTGCTGTCTTAGAAATTTTGAACCTGGAAGCAACCTGCAGCTCAGCATAGCCTGATATAGCGTGTTCTCTTAATGTTTTCCATATATGTATATGATGTGTTATCCATTATGTATTTTACCATGTATTTTACATGCATATTTACCATATGAGCACTTGCATATTCAAGGATAAACCTGATGACAACATTTGTAGACTTCCCACTTGATTTTTATTTATGACTCAAACTACTTTCCCATAAATTTGCTGTGTTTTTTTCCCCGCAAACCTGATCTGCATGCTTGTTGGTCGGCCAAAGTGAATGACCCGAAATGTTTTGCTAAGAGGAAAAGTCTTTAAATGGTATTTTGGTCCTTAATGTTCAAACATCTGCTCTGTCTTTTCCCCTCTCAGCCTAAATAATTGTGTTTTTGTTATGTGGCGTATTACTTTCAGACAAAGCTCTTCAGTATTCTGTTCTAAATTTATTGTAAGATAAGAGAACATTTAACAAAAATGGCTATTAATCGTTTTCAGGTTCATATTTTGAAGTTAATTAGTATTTCAATATTTTTTCAAGCCATTTTCAAAAGCAATACTGAAAATAGGTTCTTCCTGATGAATGGTATATGTATATGTATATATTAACATATATATATGTTAGTCACATATTCTATGAGTTTCTTTAAATTTGAAAACCTCTAATTTCTTAAAGTGACTTGCTAATTGAAAAATCAGAAAGAACTTTGATGATTTATGCATAACTTTTGTTATATGGTTTTAAATTGCAAGGGGGCGCCACACTGTTTCTAAATGACTTGTCACCGTGAATTAAGGAAAAAATGTGACGTCGATAAAAGAGCGAAGCGAAGCAGCAGGCTGTGGCAGACGCCTTCGGGCTCTGAGTGTTAGTGAAAGTGGTCAGAGACTTTGTAACACATTTGAAGAAATACTGACACAGACTTGAAGAGAAGAGGGGAAAAACAAACATCTGTTTGGCAGGCTGCGAGCCGACTCAGCACTGGAAAGACAAGAACGCCAGGGACAATGAGCATTTGACGCGTTCGCTCATGGCACCATAAGTAGAACCATGTGGACTGGGGAAGAGACAAGGGGAGGTTTAAACCTTCTGTTAAATCTATTGAATCGACCGTCCAGGTCCTTGCTCTTGATGTATGATGTGTGGGGGGGGGGGTTCAGGTGACTCCCCCCCCCCCCCCAAGGAACCACGTTCTCTTATATTCTGGAAAAGTCTATTCGCAACTTGCTGGCTTCTCCACTTCCTGCATGTGTTTTTGTGCAATGTCCAGAAACGGGGTTCATCACCTGACTCGTGCAGTTCTGTCAGCCATGCCTGATGTTAAGAGAGGCGCAGTCATGCAATCGGGGAGCTTTGAGTGAAGCAGCCTCAGTGTAACAGGGGGGCTGAGGTTCGTGCTAAATTATGGATTTGTGTGGCCTGCTTTTGTAATGACAAGCAGCTGGGGATGGCAGATATCTCTAGCTGTCGGATTCTCCAAGGTGTTCTGTGGTTCAGCTTGCCTGTCGCTGGCCTCGCACAACACTGCAGAAATCTTAGTCAGGTGAGAAATTCCCCAAAGAGAAGAAACTACACTTTTGCCATCTGAGTGTGGCACATCAGTGTCAGTTTAGAGAATTGGAAGAATAATGTGTCAAAGCTAGTAACCGAAGAAGGCCTTACTTAAAGATTCCTACCTTTTTTACGATTGCCAAGAAGAAAACCTTAAAATGAAACTTTAAAACTACGAATATTTCTCTATGAAGAATATGAGGTGAAAATCTAAATTATCAAGGAGTTGAACTGAGTAAGGCATTTCACACTTTGTTCCAGGGAGGGGGGTTGGAGGCTAGGGTGGATCAGTCTACACAGGGAATTGGGCAGGAAGACACGATAAGAGGAGATATTTAGAAAAAAAAAATGACAAACAGCTGAGGGACAGTGAGTAGTGCTGTACAGTGAGAAGATGTCTTTGCATCCTTCTGGTCCCGCCCACAAGCTGATACCACCAGAGAGGGCTAATCTGCGCAAACTGTTTTAACAGCTGTTGCTATTTATCGGTGCGACTGACTCCCCTATCTGATTTCTCCCGGCAGGGGGGGGGGGCTTCTTTCTGTGTGCGGGACACAGTGAGGGTTAAGCTGGAAGCTCCAGCTGAAGAATGCATCCCAGTGTCTCTGAACCCATGCTCTCCTCTAGCTGGGAGATGGCCGTCTTGTTGTCTTGTTTTTCAAATAAACCTTTGGTCTAATGCTTTTCTCATGCAGCAAAGATTCTATTCAACATTTTCTGTGTCAGAGAATTGGATGAGTCATGATATACTTTTTTTTTTTTTCAAGGCCCACTTAATTTTTTTAGTATTCATTGAATTGTCTCGTACTGGTGAAATATGAATGAATTTTAATATGGGTGTAATATAATGTGTGTCGCTCCACACCTGTTCTCCCCTTGTCACGTGGGTGTCCTACAGTTACTTTAGTTTCCTCCCAGTCCATAGACATGCAGCTAGACTAAGTGACGTCTCTAAACCTTCTGTAGTTTGAGCCCTGCAGTCGACTGGCATCCAGCTTAAGGTGCACCTCTGTCTTGTGCCCTATGTCACCTGGCATTGGGTCCAGCTGTCTGACAAACTTTATAAGGACACATATGTGGAAATTTGGAAGATGGATGGGTGGATGTTGTTTGTCCCCATGAACCTGTACTGGATTAGCAGTTGGAAGATGGACGAATGGGTTTTTGTTTGTGAATTCAAGTTTAATAAGTACAGAGAGATTTTTATATATTCAGTGCTGTGCAAAAGTCTTAGGCAGTCAAAGAAAACATTTGAAGCTATTTATCTGGGTAGTAAGTGTACATTCGCTCAGGAACAAGATGTACAATTCAACATTAAAACATCTGCAAAATGAACAGTGACACAATAGACACTAACAACAATTTTTACTGTTCTCTAAAAAGTTACTGATTGGTTGAAGAACAACAGTTCTTGAGCCTCTCCTCTGGGACACTTCGGTCACTCCATGTAAACCACCAGCTCAATTAATTAATCAATTCAATTTGTTTAATACTCAATGAGGTATTTATTTGCCATACATGTTAAACTAGTGGTCAAGTCAAAAAATACATGGCTGTATTGGACGGCTGGTGCAAACCCTGACATGACTTTAGGAGATGCTTTGAAATGGCTAAATCGATACACTTTGACAGACATAATATCATAGTTTTACACCAACATGAAGATCATTTAAACATAATTTTCTTTGCCTGCCTAAGACTTTAGCACAATACTGTATATTTTTGCGTTTAAGTTTGTGTTCATTGTACAGCCCTCCCTATTTAAGTACCATAAATATTAAAAGCTGTATAGTATAATTGCTTCATAGATCATGGTTGTTTTAATGTTAGTTGTTTTAATGTATTTTTTACTGTAAAGCTTCACAAGGCTCCATGTCTGAGAAGCCATCAGCTAACAGGCAGCCTGTCCTGACTTGTGGCCCCTACCTCATGACATGCTGACGTATCGGGCTTGCACAGTGCGTTCTGGCGCTGCTCGCGCATGCTTGGGAAAAGGCGGAAGAGAAGAAGCGCCGGAAAAGTGTCTTTACATTTCTGGCCGATAAGTACAGGATACCCTGAAGCAGGTTCCATGCCCTTCACTGCACCTGCATTTGTGAGGAAGACAAGTCCAAACACCATGATGCAAATTGACTTACAATTTGGTGGGGGGGAGTTTGACAGTGGGCCCTCCCCTGCAGCCCATGGTTCTGAGCTGACAGCAAAACAGACTCACCACCAGGCATTGGTGATAATGAGAAGACCTTTTATTAACAGAGAACAGTGTTGCAATAAAATATATCACCAAGACAAATTTGTGTGTGTGTGAGGGTATGTCTTTGAATCTGTCATGCTTATGATTTTTTTTCTATCAGTTTTTTAAAACAAGGAAATCTTTCACATGGGTCTGCCCAGCGATTTCCAGCACATGCACGTGCTTCTGCAAAATGTCAACAACCTAGCAAACAATTTTTCATTTCAGGGATGTTTACGGAACGGTACGATTAAGAAATGGAAACGCTCAAAGCATCCAGTTTTCCTAATGATTCCAGAACATTATCCCACTACTACAACTAAAAATAATAAAGCAGGGAAAAAAAATGAAGGACATGATCGAACAGCAAGTAACACTGTGACTCTGCATCTCCAAGGCCACAGGCTTAAGGCTGAAAGGTCTGTTTGCAGTATAAACATATAGCACTTTGATTATGTTTATTATCTATATTATCAATAAAAATAATGTTTTTATTATAAATCAATATTTTTCAACATTGATTACCGTATGTTAAAATGATGTTTGGGTAATAAAATTATCATGCTAATGTTGACAGCCTTTGTTAAAATGTAAAACATAGAAATAACGTTCCATTAATGTTACAGTACAAACGTTCTCTTCCAGCTTTGAGAAGACCTTTACATAACATTCATTTCTCCTGTACCAAAATGGCTGAAGACATTGTTTTTCACTATCAAGGAGAAAGTCTGAGTAACTATGCTGAATAGCCAAGCTGACAAGGACCATATTCAATCGGCATTCTGGTCAAATCAGGCGTTAATGGCGCACTTTTGGAAAAGAATGGATCTGTGGGATGCAGTTCGTCCTCTTCCGTCAATCGAATAAACTGACCAGTCGGACTTGGGTTTGTAAATTCATTTCACGACATGATCCTGGTGCCACAGCTAAATCCTGCCTGACTTCATGTTACTTTGCCTTTATCAAGATGCAAGGAAGTGGAGGAATTATCAAACGCAGGAAGGTACTATTTTTTATGTTTAGCATCTCCTGCAGCTCATTCTATCCATATTTTTGCACCTCGTTTAAGTTTCTTTTCTCCATTTATGTAACAGCTAGTAGCTCGTTCACCAGTGACTGTATATCATGACTTTTTTGAGTGACAATAGATGATGCCTGTACAGAAGCCTGTGAAATGCTCTAAATTAAATTTTTAATTTAACATTATTAGGCAGGTTACTTCTGACATATTGATATTTGTATTGTGATGTTTTTTTTAACGACATTTATGAAATGATGGCCCTTCAGGGGTCCCCTGCTGCGATGGACCCCAAAGGCGTGTTCCCCGCTACTGACAATGAGCAAAGAAAGCAGTGAATAGATGTTGAAAAAAGACACTATTCTGAAGCTGTGTTCTGAAACGTGTGCAACATGTCACCCGTATGAAATATTTATATATGACAGGAGTCAGCTGCGAGACTGGAGGGTTACAGGAAATGCTCATTAGCGGTCACTCGGCCGGCCTCTGCCGATACATCCCCGTGTAAATTACGTAATAAGCATCTCCAGTTGCTGAGTCACCAGGCTTCAAGCCATCGCACCACAAACCTGTCGTCTCACATTCCCTGTCTGTGGCCTCCACTCATTTCCAACTTTTGTAAGCCATTCATCAGGCCCGCCACTGTCAGGATGAATTCCGTAATGACCCTGTACTGTATGTCTGACCATGTCCAGCATACATTCTAGGAACCCGCTAAATATCCTAGTATTGTATGTGTAAAATCTCAATAATGAGAGTCCCATCCAATCAATTTAAAATGTAAAAAGTTCAAGTGCTCATTTTAGGACAACTTTTATGGTTGCCACTGCCCCGCTTATTGTTGAAGCCCGCCATGGTTGACACCTTGTACCATTAGGTCATATAGGGTGTGGGGGGTCATGGGGTGCTCAGATAAAAGAGAAATAAAATAAACGTGAAGGTTTCAAAACTTTTTTTTTTTTTAGTATACAATATTACTACAAATTTATCCCAAAATGTGGAGACAAAATGGATTCCTGACTGTACAGTCATTGGGTATCTTGGCATTTAGTTAAAATAGAAGTCAGGTGTGGGACAGATCAGACAGGTTTGTAAAGCATGGCTACTTGTGGACATTCAGAGAAAGAATAAACTCTTGACCAATGCTGCTCTTTCCCAGAAGGAGGAATACTGGCATGGATGGCACATCTGAATGAGAGTGGGGTTATCTGTGACCCCCCCGCTTGAATTTGTCCTGTTTCCCTGGGCTAATCTCTTATGCAGGCGTCGTTTTAATGTCTTCAGCAGAACTTCTCTCAGGTTTTGCTCAGTGGTTTTTCAACATGAGTAACTGGGCCCCTGATAGATTAATGCTTAAAAAATCCCTTTACCTTGCTAAAATGCAGGAAAATATGACCTAAACTGAAATATAAGCAGGTTTCTGGGCCTGGAGAAGTTTCTTCTGTGGCTGATGTCATTTCTGCCTCGTTTGAAGGAAAGGAATCCTGAAACAGAACTGATACAGTGGTTGTTAATGTAATGAAAGCATGGACTCCTTATTAACATAAGAGATAATTCTGCATAGTTTAACTGGTACTGATGACGACTGTTTGGTGAAAAGGACTCAAAAAATCTAAAAATTGTACATATTGTTACCCTGCCCTCACCCCCACCCCACGTAACTGGATACTGAATTAAAACTGTGGCACAAATCCAATTAACAACTCAGTGAAAATTAGGCTCGTGATAATGTGTTTCTTTGGGCAATGTTTGTGTCATTAAACCTTGCTGGATGTAGGGGCGGGGCCTAAAGTAATGCTCACGGTTCTGCCCTGGTAACCATAGTGACAAGCCATAGTGACAAGGATGCAACTAAAAATGCAAGTTCGAGAAATGACAAGATTTGTAGCTCTCTGAGTACAATATATGCCTGTTCAAAGGAAGGTTGCCAGGAAAGAATTGTTTTTTACTCATGAACAGTAATTATTTTGATTTGAGTTATTGTGTGGTTCTTTCAGTGGATGAACAAACAGATTATTTAAATATTCCGATGGCTCCCAAGTTTATTGACTGATGCTGAATTACCTGGGCCAATCAAACTCAACACATTTGGTAGGTCTTAAGACTGTTTTGTCCCATTAATCCATTTTTTTTTTCAGGTGAAAAATGAAACAAATTCAATGTTAAATAAGAGATGCATCTTTCAATGCTTTTGTGAGATCCAGTTGTATGTCCTATTTTGTAGTTTCTATAAAATGACTTCATGGAGTTCAGCATTGTGTTCATCAGATATAACGTTCAAAATCACTGTCAAACACTTTCCTTCCAGTTTTGTAATCAAATGATTATGAGATATATTACAAGAATGGCAGCTTATGAGACTCCAGTTTTCACCAGTTTTTACAACTAACACAAGTATTGTTCATAGGGTTACATGGTAAATGCATAAAGATGTAACATAACAGCACTGCTGTGTGAGATAGTGTTTTGAGGGCATGATTTGCTGGTTTGTTTGTTTTGGGTTCAGGACCCACATTTGCACGTGGCCACATAGCTTAGGGCTGGACACAGACCACTTTTGCCCCCACTCAGACATCCATCAACAGCCACTACACACATGGACTCGTGTGTTGCCGTGACAACAAGACTCTGTTCTGCTTCTTGAATTTGTGCCAGGATTGGTTTTGCTAAAGCAAGCAGTTTTTTTTTTTTGTTCAAAACATGTGTGTGAGTGCCTTTTGAATGTGTTTAATGTAAAGCTCCACTCTGTGTTCTTCTGTATAATACTGAAAGTTTAGTGTTAAGATGTTTTTTTTTAAAGAATGATTTAAGGGCCACTTGACTTCTAAGGAATAAACGATTAAGTGTTTTAGCATGAAAAATTTTTAAATCTGATTTCACATGCTGGTATTTAAAGGAAATAAAATCACGATATTCATTTTTATATTTGTGATCCACTTCTTTTCAAAAATATGCAGAAAATTTATTATAACAACACAAAGTACTTTGTTTAACTGGAAAGTTATTTTTATGACATTTTGCAGAAACATAAGTCTATATTTTTAAGAAAATTACAGAACTCCAAACCTAAGAAGAAACTTTTCTCAGGAGCACAAAATTTACACTAATTGCAGAATCGTCAGGGTGCACGCCAACACAAAGATCTTTATCATTTGTAAATTCACATATTTCTACAAACTGCATTGAAATGCATGAAAGTACAGAGCCTTCTACAGTGCTTCTACCCCTTGCACAGACTTTAGGTGAATATTTTATACACTCTGAGTTTTTGCTTGCCATTGCTTGCCAAGGGACCATGTTTATACTGGCTAAAAGATACCTGCAGCCAGGGAGCCTGAGAGAACATTTTTATTGCTGTTACTATTCTGAGTATAATGATTGGCATTCAGCCATCATGAGTATTAACTTGGAAAAGTAGATTTACCAAGTAATCTTCATTCCCATATCCATAGAATCTGACTAGATTTGGTCCATTTATTTTTGTGTTTTGTTACACTGAAACTCTCCCCCAATGGGGCCCAGAATCTGATATGTTTAATTGGTCCATAGTTTGGGGCGTAGGTCATAAGACTAAGAAATAATCCGTCATTAAAGGCTGCCAAAGACAACTGCGCAGAAGCATGAAAATACACTTCTGCTCACCGTGGAATGCGGAGGAGATGTAAATGTCTCAACTGCATGGAACATTTTCAGTAAAGAAATTGAAACTATTAGAAAAAAACAAGACGAAAGAACTTTGCACGTTATGATCAACAGACTATGTCAAAAATCTGTTATTGAGACTTCACACAGGGGTTGTAGTGTGTGTGTGTGTGTGGATTAGGTTTATATTACATTGTGGGGACCAAATGTCCCCCACGATGTAATAAAAACCTGTTTTTTTTTTGCGATGTGGGGACCATTTTTCAAGTCCCCACAAAGATCTGTGAATGCAATCAAAAAAGTAAAGATGCAAAAGTGTCATATTTTCTTTGGTTACTTATGGGTAAGGTTAGGGCTGGGTGGGGGTTAAGGTCATCATGTTGGGATTAGAGTTTTCCCCATAGAAATGAATGGAGAGTCCCCACAAAGATATAATTACAAACCTGTGCATGTGTGTGTGTGTGTGTGTTTGTGTAATATTTATACAGAAATTAAGGAAAACAAAGAAATTCCTTAATACATTTCATTTGTAAATTGACTGAAATCTACTCCACGTTCTACACTTTCACACCAATGTCTCCTATAGTCTGTGACACTAATGATATTGTAATATAAAATAATATTATATAATAATCACATTACATACGCATGGCTTATGGCGTTGTCAAGCAAATAGTTTTTGAGTTTACATAGTTTTATTAACTGCTTAACTTCTGTTTGATAAGACATATATTTCACTAAACTTTGTATCTCTCTATTTTAGATTTGCATTCAATTTAGAAATATGTTTGTATGAATTTTAAATAAAAACTCTCACGGAAATTAGAGTAATCCTGGGCCTGTGCTTAAAACTTCAAAGCGTATATTACCTACCTATAAACTGGCTAATCCGCAATGGAATCGTGGTGCGTGGGGAATACATTTCCCAGACACCCGCAGTGCGGGTCACGTGTTGCCTCGGCAGGGCCAATAGGAGAGCTCGCCGCAGGGTGTCTGGCATGTTACTGCCGCTGCAACAGCGACTTGCTTAACCTCAGTGCGAAAAAGTTTTCGGAGATGGGGGAATGTGGAGTGCGCTTTCTTCATTTGCACCGAATTAATGGATTAAGAGCGATTAGTTTTCGGATATAAGGATATAAAGCATTAGATAAAGTAATCCGGACAAGACTTTTAGGGCTGGAAGTTTTACTTAAAGATTTATGATCTTTTACCTGCGCGATTTTGTAAAGGGTTTTTTGAGACTTCTGGGATTTTAGAGGTTTTCGAAAATGTCCGCGACGAAGTTTTCACTCATTGGGAAGATGTACCCCATCATTTTCGTGCTGCTTTCAGGCTTGGAATTTGCTTATGGAAATAGTGATGACAGTAAGCCGTGTCCATCTCCCTGCACATGTGTTGGAGGTTTACTTGACTGTAGTCGACAGAAGCTGAGAAAAATTCGGGATGATCTTCCTTCGTGGGTCGTTCAGCTGTAAGTAATACAATCTTTTGTTACCTTCGCACTTTCCTAACCTGTTTACAGTCGCATCCATTTAGCTGGTGGACATACGTTGAATGATATTGGTATTTCTTCTTTTCTTGTTTATGTAACTGCGGCTGCGTTCGGTCCATATGTCCACATCCCCTTATTTTACACAAATCTCCCAAAAAAAATCTCGTGAGTGATTTAACACGTCTTAATTGCGACATAACGCGCATTGATTTTAGGTGGTAGTTTGAACTTGGCATAACTTCGGATATACATATTCTGAGACTGAAAACTTTTCAGATATGATTAATTAAAAAATAATTAAAAATACGGGCGTCAGAAGATATAAACACGATGGACGGTATATATGGAGCTTATTTCGCGTATTTTTTAACCTGGGCATTTTACAGCCCTTTTAATTGCTTTTCCACTTCTTTATTTTCTGAACCGGGGGGTTGGGGGCACCACCGCACCAATTAGTTGCGGCTAATTCTGCTGAAATTCCTCTTCGGGCTGAGCTCAGATCTGAACGCTTCGCTGGATCTACAGCTTGTCGGTCCGCAGCCCTTTATAACTGCGGGGAGTAAATGATGTTTAAGAACAGAAACACCGCTGTTTTCTGACTTTACAGCTTTTTCTTCAACGAAGCATCAGAATTATAGACTTTTAAATAACTCGAAATATAGCCTACATGATCGACGCGATTCACAGTGTTCGGAAATATTTGACTTTTCAGCTAAACATTTTTTTTCTAATAAGTTATAAGTCAATAGAGAAAATCCAATCCTACCCCGTGATAAACTTTCTTTTACATTTACATTTGATATTTATTGTAATTTTATGATTTTCACTTTATATTGGGTGTGTAGTTATTGATGTGTCCTTATGGTATTTAATTAAGATAACTAAAGTAATCGATCCTGATAGGCCTAATGTCCCCCTTCCCCCATCTCTGGCAATGTAAACAATACAATGGAATGACCTAAATGTAAAATGGCTTTACTTAGGCGTGAACGTACAATCAGTTGCATCCGAATCAGTGGTAATTATGGTAATTTACTTTATCTATATAGTATTACATTTATTCACGGCAAGCGCTGAGTCATTTGAAGAAGAAACTTTTTAGGGTAATTAAAAATGTAAGAATGACAGAAGAAATGTTAAGGCTGCATTTGTGATGAAGATAATTATTTTTTTCCAGTATTATTAATGTCCAGACACCAGTGTTTTGATCAATAAACATATTAAACACTTACATATATTATTAGGCCTATTATTGTCTTTTCCCAGAAAGAACCAAGTCAGCACGGTTGTAGCCTATTTAATAGCTCCTTGATAACCGTCTCTGGCACCATCATAATTATCATCATTTATCATATCATTTTTTTTATAAGATGGTTTTTAAAAGGTGCGTTCGCTTTTCGGATTATGCCGAATCTCTGTCTCTGTTTTAACCAAGAATGAGAGGGGAGGCGGCGGCGGGGCAGAGCCTCGATCTGCGGGTTAGAGCCTCTATCGGCGGCGCTTCGGCAGGACGCTCCACGCCGGGAACCTCGCGCTCCGTCGCCGTAATTGACGCGTTTTCTCGAAGCCGCGGCCGCTCGCGCTGCGCTTCTCTAGCCCCACTGCCTTTCTGCTGAATAAGCAGCCGCGCAGCTCCTCATGGAAATGATTAAGCAGTCCTTGCTGGATTTGCATCTGAAACTTTTCTTTTTCCTGAGCCTCCCAAGTTTCCTTAGTGCCAGGAAAAAAATGGATCTGATAATTGGGCCTGGAAGGGAATCCAATTCCATTTCTCGAAGAAGTTGTTCCAAGCCGTTTGCTGTTGTGGATTGACTTTTTACACTATTTTTTTTTTTCCTTCAAAAAAAATAGGGCATGTAGCTTTGTGTAACGAGTTTTAGCACCTAACTATCCTGGGATGTTGTTCCATGGGGCTGTGTATTTTTCCATTGTCCGTTTTCACATGTTCACTAATGCAGATGTGATGGTCTGCTAAGACTCTATGTCGGCGTTTGCATCTTGATTCACCTCAGACACATCACCCCGTGACAGCATAGCTTGTGCATGACCATAGCCAAGAAGCAGTTCTAGGTTTGAAGGAGACTTGTCTTTGGGAAGGGATCTGCAACTGTTTGATATTTATTGGACTGTTTGATCTTGAATGTTTTATTATTTTTGTCCTTAGATTGTAGGTCTAAGTGCGTGTCTGTCATCGTGACAAAAGGAAAAATGAATTGGTGCCTCGTATGTTTTGAAGATAGTCTTAAAAATTTTAATAGGCTGGGAGGCTGTAGGCCACAGCTGTTCCTGGTCTCACCCCCTCCTGATTCACACAGGTCAGCTCTTTTAGAGGACAGTAGCGGAGTTAGTGATTTATTTCAGGAGTCTCTTTTCCATGGCATCCTTTCATGTTGTTGTTCATGGTCTTGTCTGTTCAGAGGAATAAAGTCAGACTTGATGAATTTTTCAGTCAAGACTTTTAAACATTTGTTGATAGAACTTTGGTGACAGTATGAAAGTGAAGTAGGGGGAAAAAATGTTTTAGCGTTACTAGTAAGTGGTGTGGTGGTCAAAGAAGAGATCCACTCAAGGGGACATTCTGTTGGACGCTTGGGAAGCCAAACCATCAGTAATGACTAGAATTAAACAATTAGAGAGCTTGGAGCATGGAATTGTCATCTTAGTAGTAGTAGTAATAATCGTAATAGTAATAATAAGCTGTTAGAAGATGGATGATGATAATTTGGTGTATAATGGCAGTGATACTGCTGAAAGTGTGAGAGTTCTCACTTGGACATTGTGAAGAGATTGGCGCTTGTTACCCCTCTATTTGCTCTTGATGGACTCCAGATGGGGGCTGGCCGAGCGCTGGGGTGTGGATGGAGCACGGTCGTGGTGGGGGAGGGGGGATGATTAGTGGGGGTGTTGCGCCAGGCCCTCCAGCCTGCTCTCAGCTCCCATCAAAATGCAGCGACCTGTCTTCACTGGGCCGTCTGGCTTTATGCCACAGAGCGTTTGATTTCTGCCTATCCAGGGTTTGTTTACCTGTCTTACGGAGACCAGATGGCTGTTATTCTGTGTTTTATAACTTCTCAGTTTGCTGTGTAACCTGCATTTTTTGGTTTCTTCTGTGATGGGGAAAGTGGTACAATATAGGTCCGGCTAGCAAACGCTACGCATGCTAACAGATGTACGTACTCATTTTCTTACAGGGATTTGAGTCATAACAAATTACAGTCCGTCGATGGGAGTTTGTTTGCAAAACTGCGGCATCTAAATGACTTGTAAGTATCTCCTTGACTTGTGTAATAATTATGTAGATTTTCCATCTTGTATGTCGTTTGACACATTTTATGCCCGATACAGGAAGCTAAATAACAATGAACTGGATTCAGTGCCAGATTTGGGACCTTACTCTGAGAACATCACACAGCTTAATTTGTAAGTATATCATTTCTGGTTTAGTTCTGCTGCTTAAAAATGTTTTGTAGATGTGTGGTAAAATCAGAAATTTACTGAAAGTTCAACTTCAAATTCTCATCAAAGTAGTTAAGTTCATAATTAAAATCCCATGGTTTTGAATAAATGCTGATATAAGGGTCCCTATGAACCATATTGCATATTGTGAATTACAATTACAATGCAGAAGTTAACTTTTTTTTAGGGTGGGTCTGGCAGCTAATTAATTTGCTAATACATATGTAAACACTGCTCCAACATCAAAAAATAACTTGTCAGCATTAGCATAAAATGGCACGGTCCCTAAATTAGTTATTTGGATAACAGTAACATTTTTTCAGATTATTTTGGAGACCCTTAAAATTGAAAAAAATTAAGTGTGGCCATATTTCCCGAATTTAAATGCATCTCTCAGTCAAACCAAAGGACTTTAACTTCCCAAATATGTCGGCTGTGATGTCGCAATTGTCCTTCCCTATAGCCAGAGCTGGTAAGCGACTCGCCATGTAAAGTTCATTGATACCGGTTTTGCTCACTCCTACAAAGCAGAACAAGTCCAGTGTTTACGCAGTGTGACATGCAGAAACACAGCTGTGTTTGCACTTGGGCTGCGCAGCTGGGGCAGAGACGTGTCCACTCCTGAACAGAGTTTGTTTGTTTTGTTTTGATTTTATATGTTTCTCGGTATTTGGTATATTATTTTGTTTTTTAATAGATTTCTGAAATGGAGGGTAAGTCATCGATGGATGTACAAAATGGCTTCAGGATCTCGCAGAATTCAGACACGCTTGACTTAGGCTGTTTGCTGTTTGTTCTGTTGTGAACTTTGACTCCTTGCTGGGTCCAAGTGTCCATTCTGCTAGCGATCATTTGTGGTCCAGCTGCATGGATCCCCAAATATGGAATTCACACTGGAACTTCCTTAGCAGGCTGTTGAAGCCCAAGTGTCTTCTTGTCGGTCATCATTGTGGCTCTTATGTCTAATGAACCTAGATGTTTATTAAGCCATGATGTCTTCACTTTACTTCCCTCAAGTTCATGCCAAAATACACCTATCACAGTTATAGTGTCTAACTGCAGCTAATTGAGACCTCAAACGTTTTAATGTTGCTGACAGAGTTAGTTCTGTTAGTTTGGGCACCCGAGCCACATCTCTGTAATGTCTTCGCAGGACTCGTGACTGTCCAAGACTGAGTCGCGTCTAAAATATCAGCCTCTGGCTCCTTTTTTTAATCATAAAATGCACGTCAGGGAAACCTCAGTAGGTTACGCAGATGCCAAGCTGCACATCATCCCTCTTATGTATTTTATTGATCGCTTGGCAGCGCTTTTCGTGGAGAAAAACCTGTGTGTGGTAATTTTTCCTACAGGGCCCTTGCTCCCTCCTCCGTCGTGGCGCCTTTAATGAAAACCATGTCTCTGCTTTGGAGAGAGGGGAGAAGAAGGCAGTGAAACAGATATTCTAGGCTGATCTGATGGGGGCAGGCGCTGGGAGGAGCCGTTTTATTGGAATGGGCTGACTAGCCGAACCTTTTAAAGCTTTCCATGTAGAATTTTGATACTTTCCATGGTATGTTTTGTGTCTGCTGTGAAATTATTCAGTTTTTTTTTGTTTTGTTTTTTTGTTTTATAACAGACGATACAAGGGAGTTTATGTAGAGTTCATTTTTAAGCAGGACACCATGTAAACGATGGGGGTAATAATGTGAGGGATTTTAGGGCTAAGTTTTGTTTTCTTAAATTCAGAACTGCTTCTTCAGTGTAGCTGCTGGGAGGAGTGAGGGGGGGGGTGTATCGGAATGTTACCTTGAACAGTTAAACCTCATAAATTCCTGGGAAATTGTTCAATTCATTAAAATGATCACTGGCCAATTACAACCAGCTGGTGACTTACTGCCGATTGTTTTTACTTGGAGCCTGGGTCAGGGATTTGTGGGGGGGGGCTGCCTCAGCGTCTGTCTGGCTGTTTAAACAAGACCTAAGTAGCATTTGATACCTTGCCCTACCTC
>JAODJU010000062.1:27167037-27177782 GCA_026776725.1 Gnathonemus echidnorhynchus | reverse complement strand
CGCCCCCCCCCCCCCCCCCAGCCACCTGAACACGTCCAGCCTCCTGTGTGACTGCCAGCTGAAGTGGCTGCCCCAGTGGGTGACAGACCGACACTTCCAGACCCCCATGAACGCCAGCTGTGCCCATCCCCAGATGCTGAAGGGAAAGAGCCTATTGACCGTGCAGCCGGACGAGTTTGTGTGCAGTGAGTGTTCCGTGCATCACGGAAGCTTATTGGGCAGATATAGCAACACCCAAGTATTGCGGTTCTAGTGATGTCATACCTCGTCATGAAGCCTTGCTTTAGATCAACGGCAGGCAACCCTGATCTTGGAGCGCCGGTATCCAGCAGGTTTTCCATCCTACCTGGTCTCTGATGAACCACAGCTGATCTCAGGCGGATGGGAACTCATCAGGTAGGATAGAAAACCTGCTGGATACTGGCAGTCCAGGATCAGGGTTGCCTACCTCTGCTTTAGATAGACCTGAAGACCAATGACTTTTCATTGGATTATGGGTAAAGTATGAAAAATATGGCCGCTATGCCTGCCTACAGTACAGTCCTCATGTTGTCTTTCCTGCGTCCAACCAGATGACTTCCCCAAGCCCCAGATCACAGTGCAGCCAGAGACCCAGTCGGCCATCAAGGACTCCAACGTGACCTTCGTGTGCTCGGCGGCAAGCTCCAGCGACTCGCCCATGACTTTCGCTTGGAAGAAGGACAACGAGGCCCTGGGTGACGCCGAGATCCACAACCAGGCGCACCTGCGTACCCACGGTGGGGGCGATGTCACCGAGTACACCACGGTGCTGCAGCTGCGCAACGTCGACTTCTCCAGCGAGGGCCGATACCAGTGCGTCATCTCCAACCACTTCGGCTCCTCCTACTCCGTCAAAGCCAAGCTCACCGTCAACAGTGAGTCGACTGTTCCCTTAACACCATGGGACTTTATTTGGGATTTAACCAAACGGAACGAGGACAGCTGTTTCAGGTTTGGTGCCAGGGAAATACCCAAGGCATCGGAACAGGGGTTGGTTCTGGAGTTGGGCCTCGTTGGAATCTGGGGCGGGATTGGGAATTTAGCCTGGGGCTGGGAGGTTAAGTCAGTAGAGTGCAGTGTTATAGGGAGCCTGGAGCCTGTTCTTGGAAGGATAGAGCACAGGGGACATGATAGAGGACAACCTGGACTAGATGCAGGTCCATCACAGAGCACACAACACAAGGAGAACATGTGAACTCCATAAACACAAGTAGCAGGAATTTGAACCCCGATCCATAGAGATGTTGGGTGACAGAGCTGCCCCCTAATTATATGATTGGTAGTTCTGGGCTTGTCACCTGACTGCTTTCGCTTGTAGCATGTGAATTGCTCCCGCGTGGAGTTCTAGGAAACCGAATGGTTCGCCTGGCAGTTTCCGGGTAAGGATCTCACGCCTGTCCTCCCTGTCGCCCCAGTGCTGCCATCGTTCACCAAGACGCCCATGGACCTGACTATCCGCGCGGGCGCGGCCGCCCGGCTGGAGTGTGCCGCCATTGGCCATCCCGCCCCCCAGATCGCCTGGCAGAAGGACGGCGGCACCGACTTCCCTGCCGCGCGGGAGAGGCGCATGCACGTCATGCCGGAGGACGATGTCTTCTTCATCATGGACGTGAAGACGGAGGACATCGGGGTGTACAGCTGCACCGCCCAGAACACGGCGGGAGCCATATCCGCCAATGCCACGTTGACCGTGCTCGGTTAGTTAACCACCTGGTCACCAATCAACAGTCAGCTAGTCGTCTTCATCTAATGCATTTTTCTGTAATGTTACCCTTACTGGTGCCTTTGTCTTCTCAGAAACTCCATTCTTCTTGCGCCCGATGATGGACCGAACGGTGGCCAAAGGGGAAACTGCAGTCCTGCAGTGCATCGCAGGGGGGAGCCCGCCCCCGCGGCTGAACTGGACCAAGGACGGCAGCCCGCTGGCGCTGACGGAGCGGCACTTCTTTGCGGCCGGCACGCAACTGCTCATCATCGTGGACAGCGCCGAGGGAGATGCAGGCCGCTATACGTGCGAGATGTCCAACCCGCTGGGCACGGAGCGGGGCAGCGCCCGCCTGGGCGTGTTGCCCGCCGCCAACTGCGAGGGCGCCCCTGCCGCCGAAGAGGACGGCTGGACCACGGTGGGCATTGTCATCATCGCGGTGGTGTGCTGCGTGGTGGGCACCTCCCTCGTCTGGGTGGTCATCATCTACCACACACGGCGTCGCAATGAGGACTGCAGCGTCACCAACACGGGTGAGTGGCCGCTTCTGTGGGAGTCCCGCCCCTGTGACCTGATTGGCTGCTGAGTGTAATACACAGTATGCATATTTGTATGGGGTGCATCAGTTATATAAATCTACGACTTTGTTGATATGAGACAGGTTACTGTAGGTTCAGTCTCACACTTTCACGGCTGTTTGTTTTTGGGTGGGTTTTCGTTATTGAACTTGGTTGCCCCCCCCCCCCCCCCAGATGAGACCAACCTGCCTGCAGACATCCCGAGCTACCTGTCCTCACAAGGCACTCTGGCCGAGCGACAGGACGCTTATGTGCCCTCAGAGAATGACAGCGGGCACCATTTTACCGTGCCCTCCATCGGAGGCCTGTACTCTCAACAGAAAGACGTGAACGGTGAGCTTCACCGTCATGCAGATGGGTTGCATGAACGTTACTCCAAAAGTGTTAATTCTCCCACCAAATTTCTCAGTCATTAGTAAAGAAATCACTTTAAGGGAACTCTTGAGGAGGAACTGTAGTCACTTCTGTATATAATAGTGTTGTGTGTGAACGGTTAGCATACAGAGTATTGACACTAGTGAGAACTGAGATATTCATGCTACAGTTTGCAAGGTCCAGAGATCTTTCATCTCTTTTTTAAAATTTTCAGTCTTCTTCCTGCCTTATGACTGTAACATGTCTTCCTTTGTTACTACAGTTATTAGAAAGGGATTCTCCTTCCTGTGGGTAATCCTCAGTTTCCCATAATACCTTTGTAAGATAAAGGTAGACTGATTAAGGAGAAGAAATATTTTTTCAAATCTATTTAACATTGTTTAACATATTTTTGATACTGTAAACGTGGTACTTGGAATGATCACTTGGATTCTTAAAGCTTGTCTGTTTTGTCAGTTCACCTTTAAGCGGACGATCTCGGTTAATACGCTTAGGCTAAGATGGTACCATCTGTCACCCACAGGGCTGTTTCATCTGGACACTGGAAGTGAGGTGGACATGGAGGCTGCTATAGACCCCCTACTATACCATTACCAAGGGCCCTTCGGTTCCCTGCTCAGAAGAGGGAACCCCTATGGCCCAGACAGCTCTGACGTCTTCCGAAGTAAGAGACCTTCTACTGGACCTTAGAAACAAAATGGCTTCCAGTTAGCATTGCGCTAACTAAGTTTGAGCATTAGTCTTTTGGTATTAATTATGATCCTTATCATGGCCAGCTCAGAGGTTTACCTCTTCCTGTTTGTGTCTTTCGAATTGGGAGAATGGGTGTTGCACTCGAGTGTGAAATTCCGCTTCCATTTATTTTCCATCTTTCACCGCCCTCCCTTAGGCTGTGTTCCCGACCCAAGGCCCACGTACGCAGACTCTTACAACGGCAGCCCCTCCAACCCCAAAAAGAGGGAGTGCTGCCCACGTCGCTCCTCCCTGCAAGGCCCATCCGATCCGGCGGCCCTCGGCACATTCCTGCAGCCGCCTGCTGCGGGGGCCCCCTCGGGCCCCCTCCTGATCCAGGGCGAGGGCTCTCCTGTGGATGGGGACAGCGAGGACCAGGGGCACCCGTGGGAGAGTCCACTGTCGAGCACGTTCATGGGTAGGGAGGAATGTAAATATCCGCCCTCGCGGCCGTAATTGAAGGGTTTTTTTTTTGCTGGAGCTGAGCGCCGGGCCGTTGATGTGACGTCAGCGTTTGGTGTGTGTGTCCGTGTGTCCGTGTGTGTGTTTCTGCCACCGGATGTCAGTGTCTTCCTGAGATGTTATTGTTGCACAGTTCAGGCGATGATTTGTTTTTGATTGTAGCCTGTTGGCACCCCCCAGCCACCGGGCTCCTGTTCTTGGTCAGACCACACGAACGCTTCTTTAATTTCACCGTGTTTAGGAAAGCCGGAGCTTCTAACGTAGCATGCGGTCAAGTCTCTTATATTTATTTTTTGTTTCCTCCCAGGGACCTTTGGGAAGGCAGAGTGGAGGCCGCAGGCGGACGGGTTCCCAGCCGCAGCGCGTCCACCGGCGACGTCAGCGGGGAAGCCGTACACGGCAGCGGACAGTGACGAGGAGCCGGAGGGCGAGGGGGTCTCGACCCCACTGCGGGACTTTAAATCGGAAGGCGGCGCCGGAGCCTACGGGCGACCTTTAGACGGCGGCTTCCCCCTCAGCCAGGGCACGACATAACCGCACGACTCCCGAGTGACCAAATAAAAGCTAAATAGCTACCTCAGTCACGGACACTTCCATGAATGTAGGTCATGAGGAATGAGATGAACATATGATCATTGCCTGGACTGTTTCTTTTTTTAAAAATGGGAAATAATTGAGTGCAAGAAGATTTTAAATATACATTTTTATACAAAATATATTTTGTAAATTAATTGTGTGAATAGAATGAATTGTTTTTTTTTTGCCTTTCCCCCCCAAATGATAAAACGTTTTTGATAAACGATCGTTTGTTCAGCTTTTTCCGATCCGCTTTTCATACTTCATGTTACGCGCCCTTTGCACATAACTAAACGCAATAAAACACATTTCCACGCGCTGCTATTGACATTAAGACGCTGTGACTTTTTTTTTTTTTATTTCCCCGTATTTTATTACTTTATGTTTCCTGGGCGGCACAAGTGGAACAGTGAGTTTCTTTGGTTTAACGGGCTGTCATGCAACGTCGGGCTGGGCACCGGCGCAACGTGGGCGGGGGGAGCGAGCCGCCACAGACCGCCCAGGACACCGTGTGCTTGCTACCGACCCCCCACGGCGCAGTCCATGGGTCGGCGAGTGCCCCCCCCGAACCGCAGCTCCAGTGGCCTGAGACCAGGCTTTGAGCCTCTTGCTGTCCCACGTCCAAAAGGGGGGCCCTGGTCATTCGAGGCAGCGCCCCCCCCAGCCACACAGCTGCCCGGCCCTGGGGGCTCTGGCATTCTCCCGTCAGAGACCTCCCCCACATGATTCACTCCCCCCAAATCCTGCGTTTATTTTCTTGTGCTCTCGCTGGCCGCGTTCAGGGGGGTACTGTGCACATGGTAACTCTGCTATGGAAAACTCCTCCCCCCCAGCCCCCCCCCATTCAACAAATTCTCATTTTATTTTTTTTTTTAAGAATATCTCTCTCCAGCGGTCTTGGTAATGAATTGTCTCAGTTCTGACTTACAAAAGAGTCCCAATGGACACAATCTACAAAATGCCTCTACTGGATATCGCCTCTTCAATTTCAACTAAAATTGATCAGACATGGACGCATCTGGACAGACACGTTTTAAATTCACCCGTGAGCTCATTGGACTTATCCCAGCAGGGAGCTTTTAAACCTTTGTTGGAAGTCGGGCCAGGCCCGAGCAGAATGTAGAATTAGCAGAAGACGGCACGGTCCCGCAGAACCCAAACACCTGGGCTGCAGCTGCAGCGAGGAATGCTTGGAGAACTGGGCCCGGCAACGGTCAGGTGACCGAGACCGTACGATGCTATTGGTGGAGAAGGGCCCTCCTTTGAACTTGATTCCAAACAATCTTCAGATGAAGGACTCTATAACGAAAAAAAAAGGCACAGCCGACAACGAGAGCCTTTTCTGTAGATCTTTTGTACTGTTCACCAGCCATGTATGTTTGTAATATAAAGTAATATTCTATAAACGATGCCGAATGTATGGTTCCAAAATAAAACATTTGTTTCCCTTAGTCACCCATGTGTCTTGTGTATAAGTCTATGGCTGTATAATTCGATTATCTGTCTCGAGGATCATTCTGCTATTTTTATGTGACCGAGAAGGTGAACCATAGTTTACATGGAACATGTTGGTCTAGCGAAACATTGTTTTCCTCTGCACTATGTATTTAGCAATTATGTGGATGCAATTTGCTTTTAAACATTTTGTGAAGTCCAGCTAGCGTATTTATTCCTTCAGGCATATTTTTCCCCCTTTTCCAAATGGTTGCAATCTTGAAACAATTTGTTTGAAAACGAGAGGCAGGAGAAAATTGGTCAGCATCAAAAGGTTTGCAGCACGGGGTCTCCTAAGAGGACCAGGCCCTGTAAGGAACTTTCATTTTCCAGCCAGGAAAGAAAAACTCCAGTCAGATTGGAGTGTGATTTTTTTTTTTTCTCTTTGATTTAGGCACCAGAGAATCGGGCAGGAAGTCGATCATTCCTCAGACCACCAGTGACTAAGCACAGAAAATGAATTTAGCATGTTAGCCCTTATCTCATCGCCCGATGCTCGGAATTTCAGAGTTAATTTGCCCTCATTGTTCCCAGATGTGGGGACTCGAAGTCAGATGTTTGTAATGTTAGATGGCTAGACTCTGTTCAGTGCAATTGCCAGCCTTTTGTTATAATGTTCACAAAAGCTGAACTGGAAAGGGATACGGCTTCCATTCCTCTTTCCAAGTCCTCATGCATTTAAAAAGTGCTTTCAGAAACATTTCTGCAGCACCTAGAATTCTGGCTCCTTAGCTCTCATGTACCTCACGGAAACTTCTAAAACTTTTAAAAAAAAATGTATTTAAACTGTCTTTATTTACCGCCAAGTCTCTGCTTACTATCCGTGCCTCCTTTCCTTGTCTTTAGTGTCCTGAAGAATATGGAATCTGATACTTCGCGGGGATGTTATTGTCTGGAGTTGCCTTTTGTACTTAAACCTTGCATGCTTAATACATAAGGCGCTAGTGAATTTTTAAAAATATAATAATAACGAATAAAATGGCTGTGGGGCCTGTTCTTTAGAATTAATCTGCAAGCTTAGATTTATAAACGTTCTTCGAAACCATCCATAAATATGGAGTTTCCAGGCTAACTATATTAGAGCCTGCACCAGTGGGATTTTCACTCTACTCCCTATTCTTTTAACTGCTTTTACTTTGTGAGGAGGAGGCTAAACGGTTAAAAAGTCTGGGGCTTTTTTTTTCGACTGGCAGATGTTGCCGTAAATCAGAGGCCGGGCTTCCACGCAGCCTGGCAGCGGGACAAATGCGCCGCGGTAACACCAGGCCATAAAACGCAGGAATTCCAGAGGCGCTGCTTGTAACTTCCAGCATCATTGTATAGCAGCAGTGCTGTCAGCACAGGTGGACCTGGGGGGGGGGGGGAATGCTGGACCTGCTCTGTTCCTCGTCCCCGCCCCCCACCCCAACTCCACAGGAGAAAATTGCCGCCACATTCGAATAAGCCCCAAGGATCAAGACGGTTGAGACAGACCCGTTCAGTCAGACCGAATTAGACAGCAGATCAATTCCAGACGCCTCATCCTTGTGGGGCCAGGACCCATGTGAAAGGCTTTCCGCGTTCCAAGTAGAAGACATTTTCCAGGACGGAATGTAATACTTATTCAACAGTAAGGCGGCCATGTTTCCAGGGAAGATAAATTGGAAAGAGGGTTTCAATATGGTCTCCATCCCATTTACTGTTAATCTGGCTGCATGTGTGGAGTCTGCACGTTCTCCCAGTGTTCTTTCGGTTAAGTTAACTGGTGCCTCTAAATTGCCCACTGTGTCGGTGCTCATCCTTTGCATTTGACTGGCATCTTGTCCAGGGTGTTCCCTGCTTTACACCCTATGGTACCTGGGAAAGGATCCAGGGAAAATTCAATAATTTAGTTCAGTGTATAAGTTTGTCTTATGGTATATTACTGTTTCAAGTTACAGCTGATACTATATAGCCCTATTATTCAAATCACGGTCCTTGAGGTCCGAGCACTGCTGGTTTTCCAGCCGTCCTTTACCTGTGAGCCAGTTGTGAAGCCTCTGACCAATCAGAAATTATTAAACTAACTACCTGGGAGAACTGAAAACAAGGCCTGGATTTGGAATCGAGGTCCAGATTTGAAGAACCCTGCTGTATAGAATTGCATACTGGGTCATTTCTTTGTTATATTGGATTGTAAAGCTGCACCAGTCCAGCTGAATCCACATTTTCGCTTGTTCCTTAAGTCAGTGTTTCCCAACCCGGTCCTGGAGGACCCCCAGCCGGTCCACGTTTTTGCTCCCTCCCAGCTCCCCAAAAATACCTGGACTGTCTGGGAGTTCCCAAGGACCGGGTTGGATAAGCACTGCCTTACGTAGCATCACATGGGTGGACCCAGGTATGATGTTTCTATTCATCTGGCTCAACTTGGTTCCGTAAGACTGACACCAAACAATTAACCTTTTTTTTTTGTTCCTCTGACTTCAGGAAATGCAATCATAATCCATTTAAACCCAAATTTATATACATTCATAAACAAATATATTCTCATTACCCATAACTAAGTCATACATGAATTCATACTAGAAAAAGATCAAATGGCGAAGTCCGGCACAATGCATAAATACGTAACCGTAAGATAAATCTATGGGCTTAGAGAGTGTATGATCCATCCATTTTCCTTGATCAGTTACGCAGTGCTGAATCCCAGCAAACTGGGGATCTGTTTCATAGGGCAGTGGCGATACATAAGGGACAATGTGTCACAAGGGACACAGACCGGGCAATTTAGGGACGCCAGCCCACCTAAACCAAATGTCTTTAAACCATGTGAAACCTGTAAACCCCAAGGGGTGGGAATTGATCCCACAGTCTGAAAGGGGGGGGCAGGGGATATGGGGCTGCCCAGGGAGCCACCAGTGAAGTACTCGCACCATGAACTTTATGAAGTAGTACTTATTTTAACTGCAGCAAGGAAAACACTGTATTTCATTATATTTCATGTGAGGAAGTTTTGCACAGCAGTCCTGTGCATCTGACATAAACCCCAGAAAATAAACTCAGCTTGCAGCAGAAGCGTGAATTCAGCCTTTGAGCACAGCGGAGGGAAGGTGACCTTGCTGGCTCAGCTGCCCCAAAGGCCTTTTCCCATTGTCTTTGTGCTACGGCTGACATTTCAGCTTTGCATCCTCTTACTTAATGCAAAGCCTCCTTTGTGTCTCTGTGCCTCCGGCACAATCCAGGCCTCGGTATGAATATTGCAACCATGCTGCTCTAACATGGAAGGTAACAGCATACAGACGCTCCTCTACTTACGAACTTTCAACTTACGAACTTTCAGACATGCGAACGAAGAGGACCGTAAGTCCAAATTGTGTTCGTTGGGCTCCCGCAACATCAAATTTTGTTCTGCGCACCAATTCCGCCTAGTATAAATTCTGGCCACTACTCCTGCCGCGCAGCGTAGCGTGCGTACTCCCAGCATCCCAGTTCTTTGTACTTGCGTATCAGTAAGACGTGCTTTCTTGAGATTACTAATGATACACAAACCAAAAATAATGTATTTTAGGAAAAGACAACATGCATTGACATTATATCATACCTACTTATGCATGCAGATTTGAGTACCCTTAAAATGATGTTGAATAATGACTTACTAACATTTTAAGTCACAAACGGCCGTTCAAAAAATCTCGTTTGTAAGTAGAGGAGCGTCTGTATTTCTCATATTTATAGTATTATATAGATAAGTAACATTTCCCTTTGAGAGGTACATAAGGCACCCTCTGTCCAGCACAGGGGAGGGAAGGGGAGGTCGGGCATGTTTCATGCAGCAGGTTGCTTGTCCACTGCAGGACACACTGCCGGATAATTTAGAGAAGTTAGTTCACCTGCCCGCATGCCCTGCATGTGCAGGAAATGCGAGGGGCTGAGTTCTGTAATGGCAGACGCTAGACAATGATGTTTTTTCTCTATTTAACATTCACTTAGCATATGCTTTTGTTTTTCGAGAAAGTGGGATCATATCGTTCCCAGAGCAGCTGGAGTTAAAGGTCTTGCTCAAGGGCCCAACACTGAAATCACTCAGCCAGTCATGGGATTTGAACCAGCAACTTACCAATCACAGGCACAGGCCTGAGCAAATTGCTGTGTATCTTGTTGCATTTGTTTCATTCTTCCATTCTCTATACGTGCTTGCTCGGATGGGGTCCAGAGCCTATCCCAGAAGCTATGGGCACAAGGCAGTGGATGACCCAAGACGGGGCGCCAACCCATCCCACGGCACACAAGCCATTTAGACCTACATTTTTCAGAATCTCCAGGAAAAAAATCCAATTAGCACTGAGGAAATGGCAAATAGTACTGAAGTAAAAAAGGTGACAAGTGATGGGAAGTAGGCTGAAGAGCTGCCCATAAACTTGGTAAAAGCCTCAAGGGTCCTTAAGACCGACACCCTCATGATCGAGCAGCATTCTCCAAAAGGCTCCCTAAGGAGCTTAAGCCCCGCGGATCATCCGGCGCCCGGCAGACCCTCCCGAAGAGCCGTCCACCAGACACGAGTCAGGACACACCTGAACCAGGGAGGAAGTTCACTTTCGCTGCTGACTGACATCACCTGCCCGGGGCGACGCACATCTGCAAGTGGCTGGAGCAGCAAGCAAAGGAGGAAGCAGATTTACAGCCACCCAGCTTCTCCTCTACACCCCAACCACATGAGAATGAGACATGCGGAACCGGCTCTCGCTAATTGTCCCATCTGACCCCTCGGGACGTCAGTGCTACACACTCCTGTGGGGTTCCTGATCTATATCGAAAGAAATTGGTGGGGGGGGGGGGGGGGGGGG
>JAODJU010000062.1:27155219-27166937 GCA_026776725.1 Gnathonemus echidnorhynchus | reverse complement strand
GGGGGGGGGGGGGGGGGGGGGGGGGGGGTGGGGGGGGGTATGAACGACACAGTGGAAAACAACACTGTTTCTCTGGCAATGTACTTTTTGATGTTTCTGGAGCGTTTCTTTCCAGTGGAAATATTTTTGTATCTCAGTACCCAAATGAACATTCTGATTAGTGACTAGTCAAGTCAAGTCAAGCTTTATTGTCATCTCAGAAATGTACAATACACAGTGAAAAGAAAAAAAAAGTTATTTCTAAGCCCACAGTGCAATATTCATAACAGGACGGACATTGGAGTTCAAGACAGAGTTAGGGGATTGTTTACATAGTACAAAACAGAAATATGGAATACTATTTTTTTTTCTTTCAAAAATTGGTTCACTTCTTTGGACGCCCTCCTGAAGTGAGCCGTTGGCTTTTGTGCTCTTGCCCGCAGAGAGCCAGACGTTTCTGAGGAAGCCAAAGTGTCGGCAGACGCGGGCCAGGGGAGGGGTGTTTTCAAAAGGTGTGAGCTTTCCATTCGGCAGTCAGTGGCAGAGATCTGCACCAGCATGTCTGAGGTGTGTTGACACAGGAAAGGTGTGTCGTAACTTGAAACCGGTGAACAAAACAGCTCAAACAGCCTTGGCTTGACGGTGTGTGTTGAGGGGGGGGGGCAAGGCTGACAGGGTCTGAATTCCAGGACCCTCCAAACGAGTGCTCTTTGTCTCCCTTTACAAAACAAGCTCGGACTTGAAGAACTGTTTTTATCGTGCTACAATTAATCCTGTATTTACCAAGATCATGGACGGCACACGCAACTTTAAACGCCCCGGGGTGACGCTGTGGTTAATGTTTCATTTTGCAAATATGCAAATAATAAATCACATGGCTTGGTTTTCTTCAGGTGAGGCTAAAGAACATTTTTCATGCTTTGAGCTACAGGTTTTCCTGCCGCCACATTCATGAACCGGTAACCTTCCGGTGAATTAAAAAAGACGATAATTAAGTGATGGATAATAATTAAGACCTCGGTGATTAGCCTATGTTAACTTCAACTTTATTCTCACTACAGTTATCTAATCCCAAAGTGCAAAATAGTGTGGGAGAGCTAGAAACAACTGCACAAGTGGCACAAGCAAGCGGTATAAATGAAACACACAATTAAAGGTATAGAAATTAATACATCTAGAAAATGAAGAGATTTTCTGCCAGTCTTGATCTACAAGTTGGAAGAGTGGGAAGAAATGCGTACTGTCTGCCTGTGTCCTAACAGGAGGAATAGATTACTGCAAATATTTTGAAGGATATAATTGTATACAGTGTTACCTTAATGATAGCTAGCTAGTAGTATAGATCAATTATTCAGTTGCAGAGGTAGATGCTATATTGATTAAGAAAGTAAACATGCACATTCAGTTGTGTTTACTGGCACACTGATTGAGTAAATTTATGATTTGTTTCTGGTGCTATGCTGGAAACAAGGGATTTTAGAGTCCTTTGTAAGGGAAGCACACAAATTTATTGAGGCAGTTCGAGGTGATATATACCTGACCTAAGGACACAGCAATATTTCTTTTTTGGATTTTCTATCTAAAACTGAGAAGGTTGCAGAATGTGTTTGTTTGATTTAAATACAATGCTTTGATAAGACAAGGGTTTTCTTTCTTTTCCATTTATTTATTTTATTCTTGTTAAGCTTTGGAAAGTTGAGTGAATAACTATCATGGAAAATATAAGTCAAATAAAACATGTTTCCTCTATAACACAGAAAGAGTACGTAACAGTGTAACTGACATCCTATTAACTGGTTGTGTGGTGATGGCAGTCAGATTCTAGGCTGTCCTTTAACTTTAAATGCACTAGTTAACTGCTTCACCCCATAAAAGAGAGCAGTATTTATTGTACCCTGTAGAAAGAATGCCTCGAATTTCCTCTGCTGTTATAACTGCTATAGAGGAGGTTACTTCGATGAATCAAAGATTTTCTTGCTAATAAAGGTACTCAAAGGGTGACCATACATTATTTGTTAGCAAAGAATATTGAGTGTTTTTTAAAGTACATATTAAGTGAGTAACATTTGGATACACATGTAGATTAAGATACACATGTAGATTCAGATACACATGTAATACACATGTAGAAAATCTCAGTGCGTGCAAAACACTTTTGACTGGTAGCGTGTAAGCTTATTTCTAAAGGCCTTGCTCACTACCACACGATACGGACGACTCATATGCTAACTCACGGTCCTCAGCATTTCCTCCCCCATAGTTGGGGTCACAGCTTGCATTCCTTCCCATGGGGCAGCACCTGTGTTTACTCTGCAGATGCAGTCAGCGGTTAACCTGCCATCGTCCGTCTAAACTATTAACAGCACAGTTAAAGTCATGATGCCACATGACAGCACAATAAGTTCAAATCTCAACAAGTAACATGTTTACGCCTCAAGACATCTTCCAGTTTCGAATGAGAATGGTGTGTCCATACAGTAAAATTAACATAAAGGGTACTCCTCTATTTTGGATTTCACTGGAGGTATTTAAATTTACAGATTTTGCAGATGCTTTGGATTTATAAGTGAGGATCTGAGAGCAGGTTCAGCCAACATCTTTGTGGCGATTTTGTATTTTAAAGATTTCGTTATGCACACTTCTGCTGTATGCTGCTTGGGATTACCTCCATCCACCCGTCTGTCATGGGGGGTGGTCTGGAGCTGATTCCAAGCAGCAAAGAGTCCAGGACAGTGACACACCCCGCACTGGATGCCAATCCACTGAAGCGTTTCAGTAAAGTGACTTAAAAAAAGAGAACAAGCAACATACTCAGATTTTTAACCAATCGACCCACTGCCAGAGTACATTTTTCAATATGAAGACCCTGGCATGTAAATGAATTACTGAAAGTGCAATGATGCATATGCAAGTTATTTATATGACCTATAGCTATGCTGGTGGCAGCAGACTTTATAGCAGTTGTTATGACAGAGTTAAAGAGAAATCCTGAAATATGGAGTTAATTTTAGTATTAGGGGGGCATTACACTCCCGACATAACAAAGCCACGTAACGCTTAACAGGCAGCCCGACCAGCCGCAGTGGTTCCACTAAGCGCCTTAGATAATGTCTCTGCGCTGATTTATGAAACATGAACGTGATTATCGATGATGTTCAGCTTTCCAAGGCTGATTTTTTTGACTCCCAGGGTGAATGAACTCAATTACACTTTCAGCTGTCTGTAAAAAACAAACAAATAAATGAAATCCCTGTGAAATTAAACACATCGGGAGCCGTCTTTGCACAAAAATTCTACAGTGTGAAAAGATATGTCTTTGTTTTTTATGCTCGTTGAACTGGATAAAAAAATATCGCTTGTTTCTATTTTTCTGCTGACATTTCACTCTAACTCAACACCGTGGAAATGCCACTGGAAGCAGTTAGTGTCTTTTGGGCGAAGTCGGTCCCCAGTTGGCTTGATGCAATTGTCCCTGGCAGATTTGCTCAGGATCTCTCCCGTCATTTGCGGGATTGATTATTGGCGACAGCTTTTCATGACTTTCCACACACCTGATGTTTAACAGGATCCTGGGGGCTGCTCTGGTTTACTCACTTTTCAGTCCTTAAACATTATTTATAATGCAGGCACAGCTCCAACATTTGATGTACTGCAGCTACATTTTTTTAGCGTGAGTTGTCGAGTTATAATTTCTGTAACAAAACGAAGGTCTTAAACAAATGTTGTGTTTCTAGATCAGCCATCGGACTATTGGAGAGAAGCATAAACATCTGATAGCCTTCTCTACAATGTGTTGTAAATTTTAATTTATTGAGCCCCAGTATACCGTAATGTTGCATATTATGTGAGGACACATTCATAGTTTTATTGCTTTATTCTAGCAAACATAATCTCACGGTAGGTCAAACCTAGATTAAGTCATTATCTTTGTTGCAGTAACATAAAATAGAAATAAGGGATAAATTGTGGACAGTTGCATTCAACATAAGCTTGGTATAAATAAGGCCTACATAGAATTTACCTCTACTTACATTGCTTGCTATTTAAAAGAACACAGTGACAGATTCCGGGTTGCTTTTTTGCTACATTGCTTACCGCTTTGGTCTATGTGACCAAAACTGCATCCGGCACAATTTAAGGCAGCTCAGCTCTCAGCTTGTTCAGGACGCAAAACCCACAACGGTGGAATCTGCATCTGCAACTCACTGATGCGTCAAGTATAGAAGTCATTGAATAAAATGGTTTAGAAAGTGACATCCATGTTTGAGTTGTTTATCCACTGTTTTACTATTAGGTCGTTCTGGAAGTGAAAAACTGGAAAACCGTGACAGTGTGAACGTGCGTCTGTGGACTCCTACCTGTAGCACTGACATGCGGGGACTAGTTTATGATGGTCAACACAGTTTGATGAGTCCCAGCACAGGTATCCTGCCCTATTTAAGGATACTACTAATCAATTTTTTTTTGTCCCCTCAAAAGTAGGAATGGGAGAAGGGTTGGGGGTGGGGGTGGACGTGTCCCCCCCCCTCCTTTGCGCCTCTGGGGGAACATTAATACAACCAAACAGGAACGTTGTTCAAAGGTTATCCCATTGTTCACACATTACAAACATCTGAAGAATGTTTCATAAACCAAAACAGGAACCAAAATGGAGGGTTTCTATACAGTCTCAGTCTCTTTTAGCGCGTGTCTAATAACTTTCACTCGAGTTGGGTATTCTCTTTCACATCAAATCTAAGACGGTAAATTTTGCCCTCTCCATGAAGGCAAGAAACTCAGTGGTTTTTCACTGCTTCGGGGCTATCGGGCTTCTTCCAGACACGAATTATCAACTTCTTTCTGTGCACTTTGAAATTTGTGCCACACCTACAAGTCTCGAGTCAAAATTCAGAAATGTCAACGTGCGGCGTGGGACTCTGATGGACCTCCTTTGACTTCCAGATGGCTTTCTGGAGTCATGTGCTTCAAAGTCAGTCCCGGCGTACATCAAAAGCAGATTTCATTGCTTTCAAAGTGTTGTAATTGCAAAAAACACATATGTGGCCCATATTGCATCAATCAAACTGGCATGCACACTTTAATCACTTATGCACAGTCGTAATGATTGTTCTGACACCCACATTGTGATTTAAGCATAAAAAAGAACAAAGAAAAGCCATTTTGGATGGGATGTTTAACCTAATATGAGAAACCAATGTGAAAGGCTTTAAAGAAATATACCAAAGAAGCATCTCACCTACAAGATACAGAAAACATCTTTGTTGTACAATTTACTTCTTTCATTGAATTTTGTAGACTCGCTAGCAGGACTATAAATAAAAACCACAAACATTAAAATGTCAGACGTAGATGTTCCATACAAAGATCACCGAAAAATGGTGGAGCAACGTAGCGAACAAATAAAGAACTTCTTACCCTCTTACGCATTTAGAGCTGGCTAGCATAATGTAACAAAATGTCGTAGACTGATTTGAGGGCAAGGCGCTTTTAACAATGTACCTGGAATATACAATATATTAACCTAACCTTTACTACAGTTACTTATAAAGAAAGCTGGGGGTCTGGTTACCAGTGAGATAGACATTATGAATTAATCAAGAAGGTGTTAGTTTTAAAATCTGTGACGGGGTGGTTTGTGTTCTTGGAGACTGATTTACGAGTTATTTTGTGTTTTTATAAGGGATTTGACTGGCAGAGCGTGCCTGTGAGACTCATTCTCTGTTTGCTTAAATCAAGTAAGTGCACAGCTGCCATTGCTATTAGGAACGGGTTTGATGTTGGGATGGGGGAGGAATTTAGATGGGGGGGGGCTCAGAGGACATGTGGACACCACTGAGCTGTACTCATAGAAACAAATACATTAATTATCACTGTGGGAACTCTCAAAAAAAAAGAAAAAAAATCAAGCATGTGTAAGCTCTGGACTTGTTTCTGAAGTATCGTAGCATGAAAGTCCAATGCACATGGTGGACATTATGCGGCAGTTAGAGCTCGCTATCTCTTGGCAGCCAGCTTGTCACTTGATCCTGACCCCGGCATGGTCTTCAGCCACCTCTGCTTTGCCTCCGTAACATCAATACCACTAGACTTACGTGTGCACGGTTAGCGACTTACGCAAAGCCACACTGTTTTAACTCTTCACGCTTCTCCTGATGTAGGTGTGGAACTTATTCAGGGAAGGATGCTTGTGATTAATCCTCAGGTGGACGACAAGTTCTCATTTCCCCTGCCGATGCCATGTCCCATAGCCCTTCATGTGGTGGTGTATAGTCCGGTTTTATAACAGCCAACCCCAAATTACTCTGCACGATTTTTTTCCTTATACAGGGAAACTAAAACTGTTTCACAGCATGTAGCGATAATATAAAACTAGTTCCTTCACAATCAGTGCTTAACAGCTGGAAACTGCAAGCCACGTGTGCAATTTTCAAAGCAAATTTTCAATATCTGTAATATTCATAATATTATAGTCATAAGTACAGTCACTGGCATATTTGCTTGCACCCTGTGCTCCAACCCCCCCGTGATTCTATAATGATTATCTGTGGTTGAAAGATGCACGAACTGCAAACTAAAAAAGAAATATGAATGAGGTAAACAATATTAATGGTTCCGTGTTCATAAGGGAAACCTTTAAGTAGATGTTTTAAGGTCTGATGGCAGTTACTCTGGTTTTTGTTTAACTGAATTTTACATTATGCTGGCATTGTCTGACCCCTTGATCTGAGCCGAAGCTGCAGTTTAAGCGCGGATATAAGAATTGATCCACAGTAGGGCTAAAAGTGCTGGTCATTATCTACAGTAAAAACACTAATATAAGAGTAAGGAGATTCCTAACAGCGTTTTATACCGCAATGAACATCTACAGCCATACCAGCGTACGAAAGGGTTTGTATTATGCTTTCAGCTGAAATACCATAAAATTGCTGATGGAAATTTAATACACCTGATAAAACCTCTTTGGGTATTAAGGGCAGTCGTTTCTCAAACCTGCATTACACATAATATAAGCTGTCCTCTTAAACTAGAATTTGAAACACAGGTACTTAGGGGCCTGTTCTGAAGACTGGTAGGTCCTCCATATGTAAATTCAAAGCTACGCAGCGGACCTTCGTTTAAGAACAATTATTTCTGTATTCAGAGCGTTCCTTGTCACAATTAACATGAGAAGTGACTAGTGACAAACGGAAAATTGAATTTAGCAAGTATAATTGGTAATGCTACCTATAGAATCACTGGCCCTGATGATTCTGTAGCTCAAATACCAACCTAGTGAGTGTGTGTGTTTTAAATAAATTACAATTTGAGTTATAAATATTCAAAACACTGGATCCAGTGTAACCAGCACAGCATGGAGTACACTAGTGAAAAGAAATGATTACAGGAAAAGGAACATTTGCAAGCTAATTTGCAAAATAATATGAGATAATGGCCTGCAGTAGGTCAGAAGATTTGCAGTCTGCATATGTTGACACATCTGCAAGAGTTTTCTTTACTCATAGCGCTCTGCTCTGTGGGCTGTGCTCTTTCTTTAACTATCGTAAGAGTTACTAAGTACTGAGATTTTATTCGAGAAACTGGAGTAAGCACCACGGTTGATCACTGTTGGCTGTATGTTATCTGCGGGTCTGTAGATGCTTGCTGAAAAGCATACTTTGGTGCCCCCTACAGGCCAGCTGGTAAATATTTTTAAATCGAAAAAAATAGTCACGACTGATTACACGAACTTCGATGAAGCACGGAGATTCTGAACATTTTTAAGGCTTATGGTCTAGTCAAAAAGGAGGTGTGTGGCGTCAGTATTTGGCTCTACTCATGTTGCTGTATAACGCATGCCAAAAATATTACTTTGTTTCTTGACAAGGGATACTGTGCTTTGCTTTCCACTGGACCTCTGAAATGGTGTGCATAGTAATCTCTCGCAATGCGACATATGTATAGGTGGGAAATTGCCTGGTCTACAGAACCAACTGGAGAGTAGAAAAACATTCGTTTCCCCTCCATTGTTTAGCCACCTGCCCCTAAACCCGTCCAACCTGAGTTTATTAGAGACAGTAAAACAATAAATCAACGTAGTCCAAGCTTTCGGTTTACTCTCCATTGCCTTGGAGCCGCAGTACTCGTCATTACCAGCAGAGGGGGACAAACCTCTCCAGTTCCCAGAGCAAAACACGTACGTGTTTTTAAATTGTGTCGTTTCATAATTTAAGTATGACAATGATCTCCTACCGTCTCTTCATATTCAATACTCAATTAATTGTCGCTTTGTAGTCCATAGCTCTAACAGTCAAATGAGTTGATAGCTAATTTCTTTCAGTGTGATAATCCAATGTAATATATTCTTTGCATGATTTGGGACTGTTAAAGCCATAATAGTGGTTAGATGACGGTGTTGAGGGAGTTACTAAAAAAATGGCAACAAAACTGATAGCATGGTCTCACAGTCAATGCATAATTTTCAGAAAGCAGTAAAATAAAGGAGCCTCGTTTTTTTGACTTTAGTTTCCTTCAAGTGTTGTCATCACTTTCCTACTAACCTTCTGTGACCTCCTGAAAGAAGTTTAAAATTAAATAATTTAAATGAATAAAGTTTTTCCCCCCCAGATTCATTCTAATTAGGGAAAGGTAGTGTTTACGGTGACACTGTTATTTAATTAGACCTCAGCATTTCTTTAATCTAGTTATCTGCATTTTCCAGCTAAATTACGTTAGCTTCCTTAATAGCCCAGAAGGGTGGAGAGCTATCAAACAACTAGGAGGCATTTGTCACATCATGTTAATGCTTTCATGTGGCAATACCTGATTACTAATGACTTGCATTATCTGAGATGATAATAATAATAATAACAATATTAATAATACGCAAAGCTTGATAAAAGACTTTCTGTCAACTTTGTGCTAATGGCATCTTTCATTTCCTCAGCTAATGAGACCTGAGTGCAACAGGAACATCATCAAGGTCAAAGTCATCTCCTCTGGCTGAGAACTCCGGGTCATCTTCACCAGCACCTCCCGGATAATGAACCCCCCGTGGATCTGAGGCTGGCCGAGGGTAATGAACACGAAAATTGAGATCGGGGAGCTTTATTTAAACAGGAATACAGCCCAACTGTGCGTTTCAAGCTGCTGCCAAGTAGGATTGGTTGAAATGATGGAAAAATAGCTGATCAGTATTTTGAGGATGTATTAAAATCAGGCGTGCAGAAGCACTTTGCATTTCATTTTAAGATCCCATAACAAGGACCCATCCATGACTGACCATCACACATATAATGGATTAACAAAGAAGTGGACAGAATCCACTAAGGCCACCTCTGCATGTGTAACAATGATAGTTACTGGGAAAGAGAGTCCATCGGAATAGCAGTATTCTACTTCACAGATCCTGCTTTATGTTCCCCTTTGGTCAGTATTGCTTGGGCACTGATGAGGTTTAGTCAGTGGTGGAGGAAGTACTCAACGTACTTAAGTACAAATAAACGGGTAAAATATACTGTAGTAAAAGATGAAGTACCCCTGACATCCCGCCATAGGGATAATAATTTCAGGTTGGCAGATGAAGGGCATCCAGGAGGGTGGGCCTGCTGGCCAGTGCATGGCTGGCATTACAGTAATACTGTGTGTGTGTGTGTGTGTGTGTGTATTGCCGACTGGGTGAGGGAGGGTAAAATTTGCTGACTGGGGTTAGAGAGTAGTGGTAAAATTTGGGGCGAGGTTGCAGCGGTAAAACTACTTGCCAGCTAATTTTACCACCACTGAATAGCGGAACGATAGTTTTCCCGGACAATGCGCATCATTTGCGGGCGTCAGGGAGCTGCTGTCAATTTACGTGAGATTCACGGTGTTCTGTCGAGTTCAGCTACTTTGTTGAGTTAGGCTACCGTAGTGCTAATCGATAGCCCTAACCCTAACCCTTGCCCTAACCCTAACCCCCAAAAACCCCTAAACCCCTTACCCTAACCCAACCCCCTAAAACCTAACCCTAACCCCCAAACGGTGGAACTGCACATGCGCAAAAAGGCTCGATAGTACATCTCGATAGGTAGCGCAACTTGTCAGAACACCAGAACTTCCAGGACAGGTGGGATGTCTGAGTACCCCATTGGCCTTAATTTTTACTTAAGTTAGTACTTACGTGCGAGTACTTACAAAAATAAGTACTTGCCTATAAATATATAATATTAAAGAAAAAGCATTTGTAGTCCCTGATGCAACTGTATAACATGGCATTAATTGTGTCTACTGTATGTTTATTTTGTTAAATACAGTCAGTCCTGCTATAGCCCCTGATATCAGACTCCAAATCTGTTTTAACGTGATTAATAAATCTCTCCCCAAGTCCAATATAACGTGGAATCGCATTTTGTACTGAACTTCAACTTTCATTTGTTTTTATTTTAATTCTTTGCAATGAATTGGTCTAATCAGTTTTCACAGCTAGCCTAAAACAATCTAACATTTTGTACATTCACGCATTGCACATGTTAAAGTCTTACATTCTAAAAATCTGAAAATATTTCGAAGATTTATCATATAAAAACACGGCGAACTTTTAACATTTACTTACATTTGCTTTTCGTAGACTCTCTGTAGCCATGCTGCCGTCAGTGACCCTCCGCATATCGTAATCAATTGCATTTGCCTCGCTGCACTGTGGTTCACTGCTCCCGACTATCTACAATATCACAATTAGCAAGTTCGGCATGTTCGGTTGAGGCAGTTACTAGGCAATTCTCGTGAGACTCATAAGACCCATAGGAGATGTTTATGACATATTAATGTATTATTGTTATTTATTTATTATGCATATAATTACATTATTGACCACAGATTTCATTATTTAATTAATTTTGTTTGCCGCAAGTTTTGGAGTTGCATTCCCCAAACCCTCTTTTTCCCAGTATTATATATAGTACGCGATTTTAGTGAACGTGACGTTTTCCCGGAGTGCTTTAGTGTGTTGTAGCAAGATTGACTGTACGAAAGTTCAGGCATGAAAATGTTTTCTAGTTTGAACATTTGGAACATGAAATGGCACATGCACATTTAGAACACGAAAAGCTTCAGAAATATATTTCATTGAGTTAACTGAAATTAGGTTTACATAACCAGCTACAATGATTAATGCTGATAAGCACGTCTAAGCTGAGCACATGCATGCTCTGAGCCACAGGTTAATAATAGTTCTAGCACTGATATATGTGTCAGGGGCTGTGCGATACAACGATACACGTCGTGTGACGATAGAAAAACGTCTATTGTTTCATATGTCTATCGTTTATTTAGCTGTCTCGCAAATCACACTGTTACACGGGGAAGGATGCAAGCAGGAAATTTGCACGAAGGCCGCAAGCCAGAGCCGTCGAGAGAGAGTTGCGACACTGATTGACTTTGATTGATTGATTGATTTCGCCGCCATACGATCACGTGACTCATGTACGCCTTCAATAGTTCCAAACAAGCCTAGCTCTGTCAAGTTGTGCTATGGGCAGTTCACAGCGGATGCGTTATTAAAAGGTGAATATTAGAATATTAAATCGTCTGTGTGTATTTTTAAACTGCCTTTACATGTTCTGCATATAGGTTAATGTCAGTTTGGTATGTGGAGTGGCAACTTAATCGGTTTTGTCAGGGAAAGAGTTCCTTCATGTTAGCATGCATTACATAAGAACATAAGAACTATACAAATGAGAGGAGGCCATTCGGCCCATCAAGCTCGCTTGGGGAGAACTTAACTAA
>JAODJU010000062.1:27144157-27155119 GCA_026776725.1 Gnathonemus echidnorhynchus | reverse complement strand
AAACAGTAAAGTTAAGGGTCGGCAAATAATATCCCTCATCTCTTTTAACACTATAGGTAAGATGCCATCAGGGCCCTATTTTGAGCTTAGCTAGGCTTTGCAAAACATCAGCTTCAGTTATATATATATATTAGTTATAGACGATGCTGATCTTATAAGAATAAGATACTTTATTAATCCCTGTCGGGAAATTGTCTTTTACACCTCCCTCAACTTGCTATGTAGAGTTAGCTGTCTGCGAAGGGCAGCCACCCACAGCGGCACCCAGGGAGCTGGGGGTTAAGGGCCTTGCTCAAGGACCCACAGAGGCTCGGTTTGAACTGGTGACCTGCTGATTACAGGCACACAGGATTAGCCCTCAGTGCCACACGCTGCCCCATACTGGTGTAATTGGATTTGTTCACTTTCCTAAGAATTTCTAATATTAAATCTTGTGTACATGTGACGTTTAAGGAACACTATTACATACCGGTAATACCGGTCTTTAGTAAAGGGACAAATAACCGTAACTGCAACCTTTTATTGAATCCATGTTCCCCAACACTAAGAACAAGTTTCTAAACAAATTCACATCTCAAGTACCGATCCTCCTGCAACTAAGAGGGTGTTATTTTGGCATGCAGCTAAAAACTTTTAAGGAGAAAGAATCAGCTCTTGCCATTTCCAGAGCCGCGTTCCATAATGAATCAAAGGGTGTTGTATGTATATGTGGTACACATTGTATAGCAACCAATCTCACCAACTGTGCAAAAAAAAAAAATTAATAAAAAAACACGAAACCCAAAGGTTTTCTAAGAGCTGACAGGATTTGAAACCACTGACGCCTACTCCATGCTCCAAGTCGCTGGGCTTTACTTTGACAAGAAAAGCTCAGAAATCTTGGTATTATATGTGTGCTATCACTGCATAATTCCGTGTCAAATCAGCACTGCTATCGCTGCATAATTCCCTGTCAAATCAGCACTGCTATCACTGCATAATTCCGTATGAAATCAGCACACTTTTGGACCTCATCGTCACAGATTTTAATGAAACTTGCTGATTTGGTCACATGAGTAACCTAATATTAAAGGAGATTTTAGCTAACAAAGTTTGATATTAATGGAGGGGGGGTCCTATGACTTTGACGTGCTATAGCTCTCTTAATATAAGTTGCACCTAAATTGTTCTTATACCGTTTTAAAGCTCTTTTCCAGCTCTGTATTTTGCCTTATTATGCTACACCCAAAATGAAAAATTACAGTGTTATGAGTTATAATATAAAAAATTGAATGGTAAAAAAATCTAGCTTGTACTGTCATGAACATCTGCAGAAAATGTGGTCTTTGGTTTTGAGTCATTGCCGAGATTTCACAAGTGGCATTACGTGGTTTCATATAATAATGGGCATGAAATAGTATAGCAAGCACAGGTGTCACTAATGACATCAAAACGACTGCTGAGAAAAGGACTCATCAGTGATATGAATCCACGTGATGCCTCCCATCTGTACTGTGCATTTCTATTTCCAAAGCTTATTAGACAGGATGTACCTTATTGATCCCAGGGAAAAGTTAGGCATCTTCTGAAATTCATTGATTACATTTTTATTTTATGATTTAAAAAAATGTCATACGCTCTTCTGGGTTTTCAATACCTCTTAAATGCATCCAGCAATTAAACAAATTTCACCAGTTCATTAAATGTAGAATGTATGTTTGGAGATTAGAAACAGTAATGGTCACAAGACAGAGGCCTGGGGTACAAGACAGAGCCCTGGGGTACAGCATAGAGGCCTGGGGTACAAGACAGAGCCCTGGGGTACAAGATAGAGGCCTAGGGTACAATACAGAGGCCTGGGGTACAAGACAGAGCCCTGGGGTATAGCATAGAGGCCTGGGGTACAAGACAGAGGCCTGGGGTACAGCATAGAGGCCTGGGGTACAAGACAGAGCCCTGGGGTACAGCATAGAGCCCTGGGGTACAAGATAGAACCCTGGGGTAGAGCATAGAGGCCTGGGGTACAAGACAGAGCCCTGGGGTACTTCACTGGTTAAACTAACCATAGTCGGGACTGTATATCTTAAAATTATATGTTTCTTCCTATATTGTTAAACAATCCTGTACCCAAGTACCTACAGATGCTCTTAGGTTTGTGTTCGGTCATTTATTTAAACATAAGCAATATCCAAATCTGAATAAAGCATTGTATAGGCTTTTTGTACTGTCCATCTTTGAGATCAAAGCAAGCTTTAAATCAAAGTTGATATTCATTAACTATTGCTAAATGTCATTCATCCAGTAGTCTATTGGTGCATGCTCAGATTTATGTTATACATATACTGTAGTTTCAGTTGAATACAGTGTATCATTTTTATAAAATTACTTTTGCATTTACAGTTGAAATTGATATTGAAGCTCTTTGTTGGACAAATCATGCTGCATATAGAGATTATTTACTTTGCTTCAGAATTAAAATCCCTGATCGCAGAGAATAATACAGAATAATGTGCCAGATATTTCAGGGTCAAAGTTTGCCTTTCATGATTTATTTCAAAATTTTGTCACTTTTTTTTATTCAAGGACAGCAAAATTTGTAAGAGAATTCGTTAAGGAGTGCACTACGGATAAATGCCTATGGTGCACAATGGCCATTATGCAAATCATTTAATTAATACTGCACGTCTCATTAGTAGATGGAGTAAACGACTCATGTGTCAGCAAACCTTAATTACTGCAGAAGAAGCTACAGGCACTCTCACTGTGACGGAATTGGCTGGCGTCTCTTTCATCGGTGTCAGCTCAGAGTTAGAGGCAGAGAGCTGGCTTTGCCCCTGATTTGCGAACGACTCGCTGCTTGGTACTGACCTCGGGTACTGGGGGAGGTCAGAACAAAGCTTTCAGTTCGTTACACGATAACTTACTTCATTATAACCTATCAGCAAGACCGAGATGATGAGGGATTAATAGTTCATTATACATATAGGTATTTAAAGCGGGGGCCTTTCAATTAGAATTCAAAATGCATCATCTTTAATGGCCTTTTCAGTAATTAAAACATTCTTTGTCAACCGCCAATTAACCAACCAACCATTAACCAAGTTTAGATTCTGTACTAGAAGGAGATATTGAAAATACGTGTGTTAATACACTTGCAAAATATTTAAACTATATTTTATTTAAGGCATAATATGTTCTGTCATTTTTTAAACGCCAATTAACTGTATTATATTAATCCCAGTCACTAATACATTTGGGCCCATTACAATTGGTCACCTGCTGTGAAATTAATTGTCAGGTTAAATACTTACTACTTGGTAGGTTTGTGCTATGAATAATTCATTTCAGTTCAATTAAATTCAATTTTTATTTCATTTCACGACATTACATTGTCTCAAAGTGCTTTACATTATCCCTGCCCAAATTCCCCGGTGAGATAGCCAGAGGCGAGAGTGCCAAGGAACTCCTTAGAAAGAAGAAACCTTGGGAGGAACCAGACTCAGAGGGGGAGCCCATCCTCCAGGGGCCGGCAGAGGAAGTCAAATTAACAAAATGGCAAAATCCTAACTTTAAAATTTGAGTCTCGATGTGGGAGGGGGGGCAGGTGCTGATGCTGCTTCTGATGGCCGGATAAACAGTGGTACAGCAGCATGGAAGGATGGAGGGACTTCACAGGGGACATGGGTGGGCAGGCTGGAAGGACATCACGGGGAGCAGGGCAGGTAGAATATCTTGATGTTTTGGGTCTCCAGGCAGTGCACCCCCATAGGGGAAATAAAAAGTACATGAATAATTATAGCAGTCCTGAAGTTAAAGATTAAAGATTTGAACTGTAAATATAATAAGTGTGAAAGTTTATTTTTTAAGAGGAGCAGTATAGATAATAGTGCCATTGAATTCACTACGTGAGGCTGGGGGTCGATACATTGTATATACATTGTATGTATCTACTGATACATTGTGCTAAACACATCAATAATAAAAATCTGTTGCAAAGTTGAGAAACAAGCCTTAAACTGCATCCACTGGTGGTAATTGAATGACATATTTAATATGCTGAGATAGGATTGGTTGGCTTTATACATTTAAGGGTTGTTTGGTGTCTTGGAAAAAGTAGGGGTGATGTCCTGACTAAAATCTGGCTATCTGTTTTCTCAGGCTGTGGGTGAGGGTGTCTGGGACTACCTGACTGTGCAGGTTCCACACACAGGCAGCTATGGGGGTGGGGGGAGACTTGAGCCCTGGTCCATGGGCTGTGAGGTAGCAGTGCTAACCACTGTGCTATCCAGCCACCCCACATACTCTCCCCTGTAGGCAACTGATGTAGTTGCTTTCTTTAGGCTCCAGCTCACATTCTCAGTGATCAGGGTTTCAAGCTGTCAGCAACCATGGTACCTGCAGTTTGGACAGGGTAGTCTGTGTGAAGTTAAGCAGGATTTGGTCTGGCCAGGGTTTGGATGGGAGCCTAGTTGGGTTGTTGTCTGAGAAGATCCTGGTTCTTTACTGTAAGGCCTCATTAATAGAAGATTGACTCAGAGTAACTTAAACATTAAGTGTGTGAAATTGTCACGAACTGCCTCTGCCCAGTCCCCGTTTGGCTATCCCATAATCACCTTGTTCCCAGCCCTCATGTCTTGACCCTCCACAGTCTCTTGTCTGTAAATCATGTTCGATGTACATATGTGACCAGCCTCACTGTGTTTCCCACCCTGGTCATGGTCCCTATATGTATCTGCTGAGCCTCCCAATGAAGTTGCCTGCTCAGATTGCTGCTGCATCCGGCTCGTTTCTCTCTCTCTCGACGTTCATGTCAGAATGACCGAGCTCACTAAACACCCCAACGGCTTCCCCAGAGAGCCTTGGGAGCTATATTGCTCTGCCTGCTCGCTCTCTTCCATGCCTGAATGTCCCCCAGCTCCCCGGTGGGTCCTCTGCTACCCACTGTATGACTCGGCCAGTGACCTGGAGCAGGTAGCGGATCCCTGGGACTCACCTGCCTGGGGTGGCATTCATCCTGGTACGGTGGTGGAAAGGCTGGGTCTTTGAATTGTCGATCCAGAAGCCCTTGGGAATCTCATGGCCAAACTGCTACCCCTGGAGTCAGACGCCTAGGAGACAGTGACAAAGTGGCCTCAGACCACTAGAGATGGTGAGGACCCCAGCTTGTGTGTCTTTACTGGAGCTTGGAGCCAATAAAGGAGGAGGATAAGATGCCAGAGCCAGGCAGCCTTGGCCTGTCCGCTGCCAGTCTCTCAGCGGCATCTGCCATCTGTCTCCAGGTAGTGTCTGACCTGTCATGCACAGCTCTACAGGCAGACCCAGCCACTACACCCTCCACTTTCTGGCACCGAAAGGCCACTCTGCCTGCTGCTTTCTGGCAGCAAGAGGCCTCTCAGTCCGCATCGCTCACGGCCGTCTTAGACCCTGTGCCACCAGAGCCCATCCGCGGCATCACAGACGGTTGACTCCCAACACATTTTCAGGTTCCCTGTCCAGGACCCACCTTCCTTATGGGCCTCCTGGTAAGTTTGGTCTCGCCTTGTATACTGCTCCACAACGACTACCTTGCTGGGTCTCCTTCCTGTCTCCCCTGCAGTTTGCTTGATGCTCCCTTGCATCCTGCTGGAGCCTGCCAAGGTCCAGTTCCCCATGCCTACAGTCTTGCTGGGGTCCACTCAAGGTAAGCGCCCTCCTTGTCCCTGGGGGTCTCGCTGGAACCTCCAGACGTCTTGTTGGTGCTCGCCTCATCTCCTGGCGCCCCGGCTCAGCATCCTGATGTCCTGTTCATGACCACCTCATTTTCTGGCACACCGTCAACACCTCCCGATGTCCCATCAGCACCTGCATCTCCTGTGGTCCCGCTGAAGCCTGCCTCACTGGCTGTCCAACTAACGGTTGCTCTTTCTGCAGCCCTACTCCTCGGCCAATTCTCCTGTGCCTGATGCCTTGGCAAGTCTGACGGAGGGAAGCCCAGATGAGGACCCTCCCAAGGACTTAGAATGGGACCCCTGGGCATGTCTCTGAGTCCTGACCCCGGTCAGGTTGGGTACCCCATTTGCCTGGGCACGGGATCTCACCCTCACGTTATGTTCCCCAGTTCTGGGGCATTTTGAGACCCCGTTAGCAATGACAGAGGGGACAAGAACACGGGACATGGATTCTTACCCATCCGGGCACTGTCCCTTTCTCTGGACACTCAGCAGTTGCCAGGTGGGCCTTCTTGTCTGGGTTCCCCATCCTGGTCTATAGTGTTTCCCTCTGGCCATTGTTGTGGCTGGCATTCTTGTGTAGTATGTATTGTTTTGTTTGCCCATCTATCTTTTCCAGTGGTCCCTGTTCCCTGTCTTAGCTGCCTAATGTCTGTCCTGTCTGAGATCCTGTCACCCTGGTCTTCTCCATTGTAAACCAGGTCTGCCTTCCTGTGTCCCGCCTGTTGGTCATAATTTCCCTTTGTCTTGGTGTCTTTCCGGGCTGTTCCCCCCGGTTTTGTTGTTGTCTCGTCTCTTTTCATCTCGTCTGGTCCTGTCTTGTGTCCCTGGTCTTCTGTACAGTGTTGGTGTTTGTGTTCAGTTTCCCTGGTTCCTTGTCTTGTGTGTTCTGTCTTGGTCATGGCAGTGCCTCCTGTGCCCAGAGGGCATGCTTCGGGAGTGGGGGTACTGTCATGTCATCTCTGCCTAGTCTCTGCCACACCTGGATCGTGTCTGTAAATCTTGTTCAGTGTATATATGTGCCTGTCGTCACTGTGTTCACCAGCCAGGTCATTGTGGCTAAATGTAAAGTATGCTCCAAGAGCTGCAGCATCTGGCTTCTCTCTCTCTCTCTCTCTCTCTCTCGAAGATAATGACAGAAATGGCCGTGGGTCTGGAGTTTATTGACACAGGGAATTGGCAGCAATCCATGAGACCAATTGTGGACAGAGATTCATGACCAAAAAAAGAGAAACAAGAAGCAGAAACAAGAAGAGCACTTGGGATTTGAAATAATACAGGCAAGTGGAATGCAGCAATATGCACAGATATGTGACATGGCACAAGTGGAATACATCAATCCCAGTGATACAAATTACACGACTGACCCTCTGGGGACAAGCAGAGACATAACATCACTGTATGCAAAGCCAAAGCCCCTGTTGGACCACTGCATGTGAAGATTTTCATTACACCCAAACAGCTTGCCAGTGGCTTGAATTATATCCTTGCTTGATCCAATCTTTTCTTTGCTCTCCATGCCATTTTTGTTAGCCGTGTGTCAAAAATAGGAGGCGAGAACCTTTGTCCTTAACTGAGTTGTTACTTTCTGACGTTCAGAAGTTAGTCAGTTCAATAAAGCAAAGATGTCTCACTGCCCCTTTCTGTATATCAAGTAACGATGGAAACTTGCAAAATGGACACCATAAGAAAAATTAGGCATCTAGATAACTGCCTCCAACGATATTTTTTGAGGAGATTTACAGTACCTGTATGCTGGTCCTGAGGTCAGTACCTGTAGTAACTGTAAAGACCCATTTACTGTAAAAATGTTGTATTTCATAACTCCTCTGGGTATCCCACTGACGGAGAGCATCCATGTACTCCATCTTGGACTGCTTTTATATGCCAAGTACCATGTTGTGTACCAGGAGAATTTGGGGCCCAGTACTCACAGAAAGTCTTGGGTCGCTTACATAATTCAGTAAAAATACTGCAAAAAAAAAAAAACAACCAGTAGCTTTAAGTAAAACTTTCAAGTAGTAATAAATTCAAACCCAAATTATAGTTCTAAAAGATCTGTTCTAAGTCAAAAAGTTCATTGACCAGCAGATTCTTTGGGTGTTTTTTAATTAGTAACACCTTTGCAATAACATAAAACACCAAACATTTGTATCCCTTAGGGAGCCAGTGACTACAATTGCAATTATTAGCAGTACCTTAAGAATAGAACTGAATGAGTCAGTCGAAAAAATTATGACACTAATAATAAAAAGAAATTGTCTGCGCACTGTATGTATTTTGAAATGGAAGAGCCTAGCACCCCCCCCCCCCCCCCCACACACACAGTAAATGTGAAGATGGAATTCAGTTTTCCTTCAGGCATGGTAATAGAATTAAGTGCCTTTTTATTGACTTAATATCTGAAAAACACATTTCTCATTTTTTTTAATTTTGGGATCACAGGATATATTGTCATGCATTAAAGCTATTTTCCCCCATTCCATTGCAAATTAATTTATTAAGTTTTAATTGAATAAGTTTTCTTTTTATTAGTAGTACATTGAAAATGAATGACTCCTCCATTGAGCTCAGATTCCCCATGCATTCATATGGAACTGTATTGTTCTCCTACCTCAGATGAATTTAAAAATGTACTTGACTGTTTTTGATATTTTCCTATTTCAGTAGCACAAACACTGTGTACTGCCTACTGGTGTTCAATATGGCAAAAGATTTCATTGTTAAATATTGTATTCACACCGTATTCGTGAAGTTAATTTGGCATACATTTCTATACATCTGTTCTCGCTGTAAAATACTTAAAATTCATTATTTATCTACACTATAGAAAATGGATGGATGGATGGATGGACACATGCATGCATGGATAATAGACAATGATGAAACATTCTAAGATGAGTATGTTTTCGATTCAAGTACATGACAAATAAAAGGAAAATATTGTTTCATTTTTAGTGTACAAACCCCCTTTTATAAATTATTTAGGAAGCAACAAATAAGGAATTTAAAGCAAATTGTTAATTTGGTATTAACCTTGGCACATTGTTAGATCTCTGTGAAATTGTGATTTAGCAGTAATTCGCTGTCAGTTCCAAAATTAACTTAATCTATGTTTTCATTTCTCCTGTTTTTGCCTGTTCCTATGTAAGATTTATTGCAAAAGATTTATCACTCTGGAGAAAGAGAGCATAGGAAAGTGGGTGCAAAGTGTTGCTTAGGGGCCACTAGTAGCTTGCTGGGAGCCAGTGAGTAGTCAGGACAAGTGGGTCTTTCATGCCATCTATATACAATCCACAGCAAACAGTGGCACAAAATAATGTTCCCCAGGTTCCAATATCTATACATAAAGGGAAGAGATCACAAACAAGACAAGTGCAACACATGAGGGAGAGGTGAAAGGAGAATAATAGCTAACAAATAAAAATAATAGAGAATATACATACACTGACTGCTAGGGGTCCTCACACAACATAACAGACTATAGAAATAATAAGTGCAAGATATTGTAACTATATTACAGAAATGACACAGATGTAGGAAAAGGTATAGTGTTGGGCAATATGCACTGGATAAAGCCCCCATAACACTTCATAAAAACAGGAACAATTAGGCTTATGATTGTTTCCCCCCCCCCCCACTTATACACATGTATATTGGCACTACAGGAAATTTCAGTGACATTGCGGTTAATAGTAAAATTTATTGTAGAAGTACTGCTTACCTTGCTACACCATGTGGGGGAAGGGGAAAGGTGTCAAGGAAGCAGTTAAGTTAGCATGGTGTGATGAATGGGCAGTCAACCAATCTGTATAATCGCGATTAATTACACAACTTCTAAGTGAAGTGGGCTGTCAAATGATTATTATTTTTTTAAATTGTGTTTAATCGCACACCTTGTGCGTGACATAGACTGGCAAATGGTTATTTTTTTTAAATCGCGATTAATCGCAAATCTTTGTTATTGTGATAGTCCATACAGCAGCATCAAACAGTGCTCTTACATGGACCAAACAGAAAACAGTGACTTCCTTTCAATATTCTTGGGGTGAACAATATATATTTCTTGCACATGTAAGTCAAACGTCAGTAGATGAATATTGTTTGCCATTGTTAAGCACATAGCAGTGTGAACATTAGGTGTGAAGTCTGAAGGTTTACCCAAACCACACAAAGACAAAATGACAACATGCTGCAGAGTGGATGTGAAAGGAAAATTAATCCAGTCAAGTTTTATCTTTGACTCCTCCCCTCCACCGGTAGGTTTCTGCATTGAAGCTGAATATAAGATGTTGTCAATAAACTCGAGGAACTGCATATAAAAGAGCAATTGCCTTTTATATTATACAGAGGCTATAAAGTCTTTAATTCACTTTGTCTGCAGCCTGTAACGAACCATAAAAGGACAATAAATGCTACTCGTTTTATGTCTGCAAGCAGAACATGCATTATGAACACACGATTTCTAAATTGTCATTACTACCATTTATTGCTATTATTGACTAAATGGGAAAAAATCATGCCAAATGATAATGGCTAAATGTAAACCAATGTACGATGCAATTTTGGAACAGTACAGTTGACGTGAGAAAACTAACTACGAGCTATTTTTTTTTAAATATGCATTTTGTACACTTACAAATTTGTTATATACAGGCCTACACAGATATCCATGATTAGCTGAATTGCCATCAATCATATTAACTTGATATCACTCAACCTCTATAGATAGATTCTAAGTAATTTTCCATATTAGTAAATTAGGCCAACCAGTTGTAGAGTTTGTTTGAATTTGAAATAAATCTTAAGCTAAACATCTGACCCACAACCCTGACCAGGATTTGTGTTTGATGGAAAATATATCTTATTAATCGATATCACAGTCCTCGTTTTGTTTATGGACATGATAAACAGCAAAGCAATTCTCTCCACCAAGGTAGCTGGGTGTAAGAATAAAAGGTAAACATCGCCATCTACTGTTTCAAACATTCTGCAAGCATCTTATTAAACGCTGCACGGCCAGGAAAGAAACGGCCAGTTTGGTACCCATCCATACCCACAGTTCACACTCTAACATATTGAAAAGTAACATTTAATATTATTTTTTTAGATTTACTAGTCAATTAACATGACTGCAAATTATGTTACTGGAAACTACAGGGAGGTAATTTTCGACTTGAAATGACAAACTACAAAAGTCTAGGGCAGGGGTCTCCAACTCCGGTCCTGGAGAGCTACTATCCAGTAGGTTTTCTGTCCCACTTGGCTTCTGATG
>JAODJU010000062.1:27129712-27144057 GCA_026776725.1 Gnathonemus echidnorhynchus | reverse complement strand
CTTGGCTTCTGATGAGCCACACCTGTTCCTGGTATTTACCTGAGAACAGGTGTGGCTCATCAGAAGCCAGGCAGGATTGAAAACCGACTGGATAGTCGAGTTGGAGACCCCTGGTCTAGGGTGATCAAAGTAAACAGAAATATGTCTAATTTTTCCTCATAAGTTAAAGTACCTTCAGTACCAGGTTTTAGTATCAGTCAGCCTTTTCAAAGACGCTTATTTACGTAGATTTTTTTCCCACACGAAGCTTCATTGCTGTTACAGATACCAAAAGAAAAAAGGAAAAACAGCTAAATTCACATTAACAATAGACACTTCTTAAATAATCCCTTTAATGTGAAGTCACTAATGCTGGGGTACACTTTAAATCAGCATAGTTAAAATGACCATGCGTCTTTTAAAAAGTCTTTTACAGTCATTCGTCCGAAAAAATCCTTGGGATTCTTTTTTTTAAAACACAAATATCCCTGAATCATCATTCTGCTTTCGCAAAACAATTTGTATGAACACACCAAGTCAAAAACAGCCATATAAAATCTACAAAAGGTATACAATTAAAATGTTTTTTTTTTTTATTATTTACACGCACATTCACAGACAGGAACCAATTTCCCTGGAACGAGTGACCCCATTTCAGGATTCTTCACGTGCCATTGATCCCGTTATACCAGCTACATGCACAGAATCTCTGCTGAGGGCTCCTGATGAATAAGGTAGACAATCAGCCATGTCTATTACATAAGCACCAGTGAAGTATGCGCAACAGCTCATTCCCTTTCTTATAAGTTAGAATAGTATCGATCTCGATTCTGAAAATCGTGGGATGAGAATTTGACATAGTCTTTGTTGTGCGGAATCCGACCGAAGGGCGTGTGGTCGTTGAAGCAGCTGTCGAAGACCTCGTCCACCACCTTCTTCGCTTCTTCGGGACTCACCTTCCGCACGGCCAGGATAGAGCGCAGTGCACGGTTCCGCACGCAGTCCTGTCAAAGGCAATGCAACAGGCCACGTCCAACTTTTCCTTCCTTGCACAATAAGCTGCCACAAATGGTTGGTGATGTTTATGTAGCACATGGGGGAAATGATCAGTTTAGTTACAGTGTTGGGAATGGTCATTTTTGGTAGCCTTTTACACATCTATAACACAGACAAATGGAGATAACTGCAACTGAAAGTAATGTCCATCATTACAGTTAAGCTTCCTGAATTTAACTCAATTACAATTTACATTGTGACCTATACATCTATATTAAAATAATGCCTGTAATTGTGTAACTGTTTGTGTTTGATGTATAACCATTGGAAAAATCTCCTCTGTTTTACCTGATGATGTCCTTTGACTCCGAAATTAAGCCTTGAGAGCTCATTGCCAAAAGAGCAGTCTCCACTGAGGTTGGCCGCCCTAATCTGAATGGGGTGGAAATGGGCCAGAATAATCTATTAATACACTCTGATGGCACCTTTACAAGTAGAAACTTATTTAATAAATCTAGAGATATCATATAAAGCAGGAGTAGGCAACCCTGATTCTGAAGGGCTGGTATCCCACTGGTTTTCTATCCTTCCTCATGAGTTTCTATCTGCCTGAGATCAGCTGTGGTTCATCAGAGACCAGGTAAGGTGGAAAACCTGCTGGATACTGGCACTCCAGTATCAGGTTTGCCTACCCCTTATATAAAGCAGCACACAGAGATAACAGACAGTAGGTAAGGCAGGAGAACACACACACAAACACATTACCTCTGAGCAGGCCAAATGTCTCAAATTATCGAACCAATCGACATGGGCTCTACAGTGGTCAAAAGCATGAATAAGTTCATGGGTGACCACTCTGTTCATGTGGGACTGCCGGTGAACATTATTCTGACACAAAACAATCTGTAATCAAACAGGGAAAAAAATATTGTGTTAATTTCAATCAGACCTGTTCTTGTGTAATATGTGTCATTAGGCCTGTATGAAAATATTCATCAAATAAGATTCATATATTGTAGTTAAATCTGTGGTTTGATACATTTCAAGATCTATTAGGAGGTATGAAGTTCGCTGTTTTACTTGAGAAGTAGCCGCGTCGAAACCACCACTGACAATCCCGTCACAGTCTTCACAGGCAAAATGACGGTCTTTATATGCAGCACTGAAAAATAAACACAGGTACACTCTCAAAGCTGCACATGTCGAAACAATTGCGTCGTCCTGCTTACACGATGAGCATATGGGTTATTCTAATGTTTAAACCATTTAATCAGGTGCTAATGTAATGATATTTAGAATCCTGATAGCATTTATAGAGTTTCTTGTTTACGTAATTACACAATTACTATGTACAACAAAATTGTTAAGATGAAAATAGACGGTCCAAAAACCGACTTAAGTTTACGTGGAGTTACGCTACGTCGTTTAATAATACTTTTCTTTATGCATAATGGGAATACACCTCATTGACTTCTTGAAATAAGATTACTTCTAACGACGTAATACATACCATCCAGACTGTTTCATGACACCGAGTAGGAATTTTGCATACGGACCTATCGATTAAAATACACATTAATTATAGCAATTTAACGCACGTGCTGAGTCTGTGTGACTTATCACTTGGTATTAACTTGCGTTTATTTACTGTCGCAGTCATTTATATCACATCATAGAGACATATATTGAATTATTTTGCTACGTTAAGATATATGCATATGTGTGATGTTTAAGAACGTACTCGTCTCCAACGCAAAATGCAGCATTACTTGACATTTGTTGTGGAAAGTGAACAGGCTTTCTCCAAGTGACCCTTTCTTATATTTCCCTTCTTTTCTCTTCGGGAACAAGCCATAACCGTAGTCCTCGTCTTTCTGTTCCGATTCTCTGGCTTGGTCCATTTGAAAATTAGAGCTTGGAGAGAAGATCAATGCACAGTTTCCAAAGGCGAATAATATAAAGTTGCAAGATAAAAACGAAAGTCGAAGACACCAGCTAGGTCATGTTCTACTTTACCTCTGTTTGCAAGTGAAAGGTCAAAGGTAAAGGGTTACACAATTCTTCGACAGTAGAAATTTTAATATAAATATGATTTCAATCAGATACCGTGGAATTATTTTACTTTTAAGTAAGTAAAGTAAAGCTCTTTGTCATAATAAAGAAAAATTAAGTGTCCGTAGACGTTACCTCGTTGCGTATTTCGTCACTTCCGGCGGTAGCGAGGGGACGCGGCCGCGCTACCATGGCGCTACACGTTTAACGTTCTAGTTTCTTCCCTGTGACAGTTACTAATCTAATTTATGTCTCATTTTAGTTTAGTTTTTAGCTGTTCACTTTGTTTTCTTGAAATAGCAATTTTAAAGGTATTTGGAGTGCATTTCGTTTGATTAGTCGTTAGTAATAAACTGCATGCACGTGTGTTTCGTGTCTCTTAGTTACCGGAGGCGGTTTCGTTCTCGTTTGTTTAACATGCATGTTTTTGAGAAGGTACGATCTACTTCGAAGTTTTAGTTATTAATCTCATGCGTATTCTTGTTGGGGCACAGGAGTATGTCCGGTGGAAATAAAGCCATAGAGCTGCAGCTGCAGATGCGCCAGAATGCGGAGGAGCTGCATGACTTTATCAGAGAACTTGACAGCTGGGAAAACGATATCAAAAAGAAAGACGAAGAGCTGAGAAGTGAGAGTTCTGACCACATTCAGAAGGTGAGCCTTTATTCTTTAAAGCAGATTGTTCTCCAATTTTAATATTTAACAGTTACAGCATTTATTTATATTATGCGCTCGTCACTTCAAATTTAGCGAATGACAAATTTCCTCTTTCTGCACTTTGGTGCATTGATTTACTTTATAAAAGTTAATAGTAACAATGAGGATAAACAATACCCTGCGCAATGGATGTCATGTAAACTTGCTCCATTACAGTATCTGTATAGTGCTCCTAAAGGAAAATGTTTCCTAATTCTCTTTGTAAGCATAATTATATGTACACATACCCTTATTTCAGCAAAATCTACCACCTGTTAGAAACAAGGACTATAAAAAGCAGAAGACAAACAACAACGTGGCTTCCACCATTACAAAGAACGATCAGAAGAAAGAAACGAGAATAAAATCCTACGACTACCAATCATGGGAAAATTTTGACGCGGTAAATTTCTCATTGTGTCTTAATAAACCCTAGATCTCATTTTGATTAACACTTTGATACTACTTTTCATACATATTAAAATTCCATTCACATTTAATATTCTCCTTGGTCTTTCGATGCATAATGAATCAAAGTTTTTAATAACATAATTATAAAAATATGAATCCCAATAGGATAAAGCATTAGAAATGCTGGACAAAGATGTCAGCCCTGTCGAGTCCGAATCAGATTCAGAAGAAACCGGGATCCACATTGACAGAGAACAGGCTCTTGCTGAAAAGGAGAAAGTATGTTTTAATTACTTAGACTCTTTGTTTTTAAATTCTCAAAATTCATCAATAAATGTTGGATCTTCCTTTCCCAACCGTAATCTGAATAATTTACATTTTTTGAATGGGTAGACTTAGATTTTGTTTTTTTTTTTGTATTTTTTTTTAGGGCAACCAGATGTTTAAAGAAGGGAAATTCGATGATGCCATTGATTGTTACACCAGAGGCATGAGTGCTGATCCTTACAGTCCGGTTTTGCCTACAAACAGAGCGACTTGTTTTCTGAAACTCAAAAAGTCAGTGCTGGTGATAGACTGGACAAAGCAGCTGGGATGTTTTCGTAAACCCGATCCCGTGGTATTGTATTTGCAGTTGTAGTGCAGTTACTGCTGGAGCTGACATCCCTTCCTGCCCTAAATGTCTTGACAAAACTATGTGGATTTGTCGATCCTTCATAGCATAAACTACCACAGCTGTAATGCACGGCTTTGTTGTAATGCAGCAGCGTGAATGGTGCGTGAGGCAAAGCGGCCACTTCTTCTGTCTTAGGTATGCCGTCGCAGAGTCCGACTGTAACCTGGCCATCGCTCTGGACAGAAACTACGCTAAAGCTTATGCCAGAAGGGGAGCCGCTCGCTTTGCTCTTAAAAAACTCGAGTCTGCCCTAGAAGGTATGCCTTGTATTTTTTTTTTGTTTACTGGAGCGTGATGGAATGTTGTATTCCACTGTCTCTTCCAACTGCTTACATTCAAGGTTGTTGAGGTTATGCTTCATACTGCTGATTTATTTGTTGTACTGTGTTTTTTTTTGGTTGCAACCTTTTAAAATCATTGGCCACCTGATTTAAAAGGTTTTAACATACTTGGTGTGCTCACAGCTACACTAGGCAGAAATGCTGCTATTCTTTTTATTTTCTTTTCTTCACCTGTCAGATTATGAAATGGTTCTTAAACTGGACCCTGAAAATCACGAAGCACAAAATGAAGTGAGGAAGATGAAAACGGTACGTCTGTATTTTGGCCCGTTTGTCTGGGATACGTTACACCATCGTATCTGTGACTCACATTGTTTGTTGCCTTTGCTTCTTAGGCTATGCCCTCACAGGCAGACGGGAGCCAGGCAAGCGAAACAGCCCAGGAGGAGGTGACAGAGTCAGAGAGTCAGCGGAGGCACGCCGAGGAAGCGCAAAGACGACAGGAGGCTGTCGTGCAGAAAGACCGGGTGTGTGTCTGTTATGGGACGGTACACGGGATACGTGGTTGCAGTTCCAACCTCAATCTGTCGGAGATCAAAATGCATGCAAAGAATGAGTCACAGCGATGCAGTTCTTCCCAGCCGGTGGAGGAATTGTGCTGACTAATTAGTTTTGTCATTTTGTCCTGTGCATGGTTTGCTTGTGTAACATTGGCACGACGCAGACCGAGCACCCATTCTCCTGTCCCTTTTGATATCTGATTTACCATTGAAATGATGTTTTATGAAGTCATCCGTATAACTAGTATTTGTTTGCACTAGTTAATATTTGTATTCATGCTGGTCATTTGCATGCGTTACTTCATATCACAAATTTTAACAACCTTTCTAGATAGCTAGCTAACTAGAATTAGATTAGTTTGTATCTTGTTGACACTTACATGTTTGCCTCGGTGAGAACGATCCACATAAGTCAATTTAAAACATTAAACTAGTTCACTGTTGACTGTAAATATAGGTTATGTGGTTCAAGGTTTATTATGTGATATGTTGTTCAAGGTTTATTTTGTAAATTGTTGCTGAGAAAATATTTTTTTTCAGGCTCCTTAAATAATTTTTTGGTCATACCATTTGCATTTTCATAAGAATTTATTTAAAACTGATGGTTTGCACAAACTGCATAACTGCACTGACTCTCAAGCCCCGCCTACCCCTAGCCTGGACCCTCCCCCTGTAGATCTAGCCCCCACCCTTTGGGCTTCAGAACCAGCTGCATGGTTCACATGGAGGTTTCCCCGTAGTTTTCCCAGCTGGCGCCTTGTTCTCCTTGCCCAGACAGAGACTCCTAGCTGACGTGTCCTTTCCCCTTTCATTTCTTTTCTTAACTCAGGGAAATGCTTACTTTAAAGAAGGGAAATACGAGGCCGCCATGCAGTGCTACACCAAGGGGATGGAGGCCGACGGCAGCAACGCGCTCTTACCCGCCAACAGGGCCATGGCTTATCTGAGGCTCGACAGGCAAGTGGCGCCCCCTAATCTGTCAGAGGAGCCTCCTCTTTGAGGACTGTGTTCTCTGTGTACTTCAGTGAAATGCCTTAGTAGGGCACCTTCAAGGTGCCATAGAATGAAGATGGGATTTTACCTCCACATAGCTGACAGTGGAGAGTCTGGTACACGGACCTGACACACTGTGAATCTCAAACGCCGTTCTTTCAAATATAAATCCTGCATATGTAAAAGAAGGTGGGAAAATGGGCTGATTCAAAAATCCTAGACTGTTACGTAACGGTCTTAACCACGACCCCAAACGTAACGTAAGCCAGCTCCCCGTCAAGCCCAAAGGTCCTGCACGTGGCGGGGAAAGAAAAATATATACCGACAGCCAATGATAAAAGGTTATTTACTACTAGTAGGCTATGAAGTTGAGTCTCATTCGAGGATGCGTTTCCCAAATGCTCCCGTTAGCCACTTGCGTAGTTGGGGCTATTCAATTGTTAGCATCTTTGCTTTTGGGTAACTAAGCCCAGGCTGAATTAAAGCCCAGGCTGAATTAAAGCCCAGGGTGAGAGCGTATCGCTCATGAATGGAGCTGCGCATCACTGCTTTTCCAGTGATTTTAAAAAACGAAAACAGGCATGTCCTTAAAAAACTTTTGAGTTTAGATTGTAAAGGTGTTACAGCAGGTGTATTCTAAAATTATTCTTTTTTTAAGTAACTATTCTAAATACTGCCTTTTCTAAATGTAACATATTGTTGTGGGTATTTGCTGCAACTCCCTAATTAGTTTACTAATCAGAGGACTGATTGGCTGAAGAGTTTGAAGGGTTTGAACGGCTGACCTGAAGGTTATCCTAAAACCCTGCATACACACCGGCCCTTTGCGGATAAGACTGGCCACCCCTGTTCTATGCAGACACCAGAGAAGAATTTAAAATACTGAAAAAATGCATTCTATGGCACCCACAGACAGTAGTTATGTCAGCTTATGTTTGTGATTGTCAGTTGTTCTTTGGGAACATTCTACAGTGCTGATGAATAGTACCGGTTTGGCCCGAATCCAACACAGTGACAAACTGGGGGTGTCTTACTTTCCAGGACTAGAATTCAAATGTTGTTATGCACATACAACAGTAGATGGTGTAGGTTAGCTGTTTACTGGCTAAACGAAGAAATATTTCAATATGTTCAGGTTATTGCATTTATTGATTTGTAGTGTAGTTTTATGGTCTAATTAGTTAGTTAGTTTGTTTGTAGATTAATGCACTTATTAAAATTAAGATAAATTTTGGAATACCCAAAATCTTTTTTTTTTTCTTCTAACAATAGTTGCTTAAAAAGTATGGGGTCGTCTTATAATAAGGGTCGTCTTATAATAAGGGTCATTTAATAGTCGGGTCAAAAACGGTAATAGATTGTATGCCGAAAGTTTGCCAGTGAGCGGGTTCATCCCGCTTCGTGAAGCTGTCCCTGCGATGCTGGTGTTGATGCCGGAAGTTTAGGCTGTGCTGCTTCATGGATGATCTGCCCGGCAGGTACCAGGAGGCAGAGCTTGACTGCACCCGGGCCATAGCCCTGGACAGCTCCTACTCCAAGGCCTTTGCCAGAAGGGGAACCGCCAGGGCAGCCATGAGGAAGCTGAAGGAGGCAAAGGAAGGTGCGTCACGTAACGATGGCGTTCGATGGCGCAGGAAGAAACCTTTAAGTGATGTTAATTACTCAACTGCAGTTGATTTAAGACTAACTGGGATTCAGTTGTGATGCTGTTAGACTTGGTAACTAAATGAAAAAGGAATAATATTTAAAGTGAACACAAGCACATAATACCATGTGTCAAAATAAGTCACTTTTATATGGAATTAGACACAAGCCGGACTCTTTAGTTGCCCATTCTCAGACCTAAATTCTTAAATTCCATGTTTTGGTATTTGTATGTTAACATATTGTCAGCTCAGTGAAGGACGCTGATTCTGTAATTTCCTTTCAGATTTTGAACAGGTGTTGAAGTTGGAGCCGGGAAACAAGCAAGCAGTGAATGAGATCACGAAAATCGCAGCTGTAGGCATCAAAGACCAGACCTAGACCATGTTTATGCAAATTTTTCAATGACGCAGGTTATAAGTCTTATCTTTTCCTGCAAGGAAATGGCTGCCTGTGGTGTGGAAGTAGATCCGACCAATCAGAGGAGAATTGTACAGCCAGTCAGTAAACCCCCCCACCTCCGGTCGACGGTAAGAGAGCTGCAAGCTTTAAGATGAAAGATCTTCCAGACAGAGCAAAAGTTTCACAGGCATACAGCCATGTGTTCTACTAAATTTCTTGTCTAGAAATCCAGGTTTTAGAACGTCAATGTGCATCTCTGAGGAACTTGTGGAACTACTATTATATACTATATATCGTAGCCACTATAAATGGAATAAGCCTATTCTCCTCTGTCTACTAATAGCGTAGGACATGCAACTGACCAATGAAAAGATGTGCTATGAAGGCGTCTATTTAACTAGCATTTATGTTTGTACTAGTTAACGTTTGTTTTCATGATGGTGGTTTGTATAGATTACTTTGTCGCTAATTTTAACAACTTAATGTTGATAGCTAGTTTACAAACACCGTGGTTATTTGTCGAATATAAAGCAAGATTAATTTGTATTGTTGACACTGACATATTTACCTCGCTAACAACAATCCATGTAAGTCCTTGTAAAGCGAACCACTGGCAGCTGAGTTAGGGCATAAGTTAGGTTAATTTTACAGTTTCTGAGAAAATGCTTTTTTTCTACATTCCTGAGATAATGGGATTTTGTAGATACACATTTTTCATTAGAAAATGACAATATAATATTTAATTTGGTATTTGATAAGTGTCTCTTTGTTAAGAGGGGCCTGTATCACAAAGCTGGTTTAGCAAAGTCAGGTTTCAAATAGGGTCCAGTTTGACTCAACCAAACAAATGCAATCTGAGATAAGCAGAATCACAACTCAGACTGTCAGCAATCCATATCAAGCCAGATTTTCTTAGATTCTCATGAGCAAGCTGTTTTGAGAGTTTGGGAAAGCCCATTTGTCACATCAAGGAATGTACCAATGTCTTCTCTTTAAGAACCATTTGAGATCCATTCTCCTGAAACACAAGCTGCTCCGGAGCAGGATTGGAGTGTAACATGAGTTACTTTGCTGCTCTATCCCACTGAGAAGAGAAGCAGCCTTGTGATATCAAAATGCCAGGTATCTCTACTTATCCTCAGAGTTATCCGGCTAAGCAGGGAATCCGGTTTTGTGATACAGGTCTCAGGTCAGGATTAGCTTGCTAATAAAAAAAATAAATAATAAAAAAAAAAACATTGCTGTGCACAGTTGTTCCAGAAATGCTCCACAAGCAGGTTCTCGACTCTTTAATTTTATGTACTTCTAAATTTACGATTATTAAAAAAGCAAATTTTTAACACTGGGTCTTCAGAAACCCCTTAAAAGGATGGACATTGAAGAAGTCGGAGATCCAGTCCCCATCATTCCTGTAACCGTAGCAACATGTACAGCAGCCAGCGGGGCAGCGCGGCCTGTCGCCGACACGGGGGCCAGCGAGGAGGGGCACCTGTCGGCAGGCAGCTCTCCCTGCGCTAAGATCCAGAAGATAGAGGAGATCTCACACACTTCCACACAGGCCTCAGAAAAGTAAGACATCGGCAAGCTTGAATGGAGCAGTAGGCGAATTACATCTGTCTACCGCTCATCAGTAATGTTATCTACGCTTGGGTGCTATGTAATTTTTCATACCGTCATACTGTCCAGACATTATACCACCGTATGCAGTGTTTTGCTGAAGGTTTTTTTAAAAACAAGGCTGTGTTTTCAAATCTCAGTGATCAAATTCGCCCACAATAGAGTTTGCTGAGGTGGGTGGAGCTCGGTAGTTCGCCCAATAAACCCAGAATATCACTGTATACTGTACTATTGTAATGCCGCTGAAGCCTATTGTTAACTTATTATTTGTTATACATAACATTGTACATTTTTATTTTTTTTCTTGCGTGACAATTTTTTTTTTATTATTATTATTATTATTTTTAAAATCCTGGAACATTCTGGAATATTCGGAGCGATAGGTGAGGTGTTGAGCTCCCTACTGCGCTGCTAATAACCACTGAACGCTCTCCGCTCCAGAGGCCTTCATGAGGGCAGCCTGAGCCCTCAGGCACCATCAAAGCCCACCGGGAAAAAGGTGGGCGACCAGCAGGATCTGCCGCCTCCAGAGGGCGTGGCTCTTCCTACGCTTCCGACGAACAGCTTCCAGCTGGAAGCCGACCTGAGGAAGCTGAGAAATTACCCTGAGCTCACCTACAAGTATTTAAAGGTAAACCAGAAGAACAGGAAAGCAGCCATCTCCTCTGAACCTTACAAAGAGTATTTAAGTTATGAACCAGCCTTCATTTGTACCTTATTTTCCCCGCAGCAAATCAAACCAAACTCGTACTTAAAGATTTTCCAGAATTCACTGGAACCAGAGATCTTCAACCAGCTCCTGAGAATTCTGCAGGCTTTCTACCTACCGTAAGAATAGCAGTTTTTCAAGGATGCTTAACTGTTTTTAATGAAAGCAGAGCTAAATTGTAACTGTGCTCTTTAAATATTAGGTATGAAGAACCATCTCTGATATTTGACATCCTGAAGAACCTCTCAGATGTAAGAAGGTTTGACATGGCAGTAATGTTCATGTCGTCTGCTGAAAGGAAAGGTATTGTATACCAGTTTATAACCTCTGACCTGTAAATTGTTTTATGAACAGTACTATGTGAAAGGCTTAGGCAGTCAACGAAAGTGTTTAAAGCTCTTTATCTGGGTAGTGAGTGTATATTTGCTCAGGAAAAAGAACCAAAATGTAACATTAAAAATTTTAAATTGTAAATTAATATTAACAAAATTAAAAACTAGCAAGAAATTCTGGTGTTTCCTGATACCTTGTTGGATGGTTAGATGAACACCAAACCTTTCCTCAGGGGCACCCCTTTGTTAAATTTCACCACCATTTAATTAATCCATTAAATTAGTAAACACGATGGGATAATGTTTAGCTGAAAGGGCAAGGTAGGGGTCATGTCAAAAAATACATAGATGTGTTGGATGGTTGTTGCAAATCCTGGGGTGACTTTAGGAGAGACCTTGACAAGGCATAGCTAGCACACTTTGACAGGCATAATAGCCTAGTTTTACACTGACATGATCATTTAAACATCCTTTTTCACAGTACTGTATATTATTATGGATTAACGAGTATAATTTTTCCTAAATGTTTTTATCCCTCCCATTTTAGTTTTAGAAGAACTCTTTGACCGTCTTCATAAAGCTGGAGTACAGGACGCTTCTCTTAGTACCTTGAAGAAGAAATATGGACTCTGATCCCGGAGTTTTTCCCAGGAAATTCAGGAACTGCGCAGCACTGGCTGCAGATCCCGTGTGTGGCTGACTGCGCAGCACTGGCTGCAGATCCCGCGTGTGGCTGACTGCGCAGCATGCTGCTTTGGGACTTGCTGCTGCTGAGCCTTGGCTGAATGATGATGCAATATGCAGCTTGTGGACTTTATTGGACTCTCTCGCCAAATGGTTTAACCGGTGTCACGCTGCTCCTCTGTATCTGCATAATTTTTCTTCTCTTATATGGACTCTGAGGTTCAGAAGCAGCCAAGCCGTATCAGAAACGACATGGCACAGTTCATATTGCATCACAGAACTTCTGCATGGCCCGGTTTGGCCTCCAGAGATACTTCTTTGTAGGAGTTTGACCCTCAGATAGTTTTTCTCTCTTTTCATAGTTTACAAATGTAGATACCCCACTTGACCTTTTCCACTTACCTGTACCTAGTAGAACTTATAAACTGCAGTGCAGGACCTGATATATATGCTTAGAAATTACCGGAAGTAAGGAGAGTATTGGTATTACCCAGCCATAGAATATAATACATATAATAACATATACATATAACGATCCGTTGTGTATTTATATCTGAACTGCAAACAGTGCGGTGTGATTTCATTGCTTTGGGGAAAACTGCCTTTGGTTTCATTTGGAGTGTTACTGCTGCTTCCACAGCATTTCATAAAGTCCCTTTCAGCGTTGAACTTCTCTACCAGTCTATCCCAAGAGTGTTAAAGGGAATACTCATTTCTGAGACTGTAAGTGAATAAGCTCAGTCATTCAAGTGGAATGTTCCTTATTGACTGCATTTCTTGTTTATCAAGCCAGAATTCCCAGAATGCAAGTCACCTGCATGTTCTAAAGACAAAATCCTTTTACAGGCTGTGGACTGTTGACATAAGTTAAACTATCACAGGTAATCTATGGAAATATTTTTGCTTTGTCACACCTGTTCTGGAATCTAATAAACAAGTGTACCAGATGAGTATAGAAATTTGTACTGAGATGAATAGATTTCCATGTGCAATCTTGCATGCATGGATATATTAACAGTAAAACGAGGCTTCTTTAGCTTGTTTAGTTCCTGTCACACTGTCTGCATGTTCTCTGCTAACGGTGAACTTGTTCCTACACAGAGGCTCTCAAACTTTATCTTGATCTGTAGATCAGGTGCTTCCGCGCCACATAAGAAATTCATATTTTGCCTCTGTACCTTGAGTGTTTGTTACATAGCTAAGACGAAGGTCAGAGTGAGCATATCAGTTTCGGACTGCGAAGAATGACCAGCATTACTTTGATACAAATTTGCCACTAGAGGGAGATATTCAGTATATTTAATTAAAAGTACCTCAATAAAATATTTTGTGCCTGAGATCGGAAGGTTGCCAGTTCAAGGCTGGCCTTGGCGTGTCTGTGGGACCTTGAGCAAAGTCCTTATAACCCCCATTTTGAGAAGGTAGTTAGTGTGGTGTTTGGTGGTTTCTCAATGCAAGATTTTCTAATAATCTGAATACTGCTTTGACGTCCTCACAAGATGCACTCCTGGGATTTCTGACAGTGTTAACTGTTTACATGTGGTTTTGGGTTAAATAAGTACGGAGATGTGTGTCTACCTGCCCTCTCTCATCCCTGCAATTTCTAGCCACAGTCAACTTAAACGTACATTCCTAATTCTCTTAACATTTAATTGACATTATTCCGGAATAGGGCAGCGTGTGGCTCACTGGGCTCAGGCTCTGTGCCTGTGATCAGAAGGTCACTGCTTCATGCCTGTGGGCCCTTCAGCAAGGCCCCTAACCCCCCGCTCCTTGGGCGCTGCAGCAGGTGGCTGCCCGTCACAACCAGCTTGTTCTCACCTGCAGAGAGCAAGCTGAGGAGGGTGAGAAGAGGATTTCTCCACAGGGATGAATAAAGCAGCAGTTATTATGTAAACATGACTTTTATAGAAACATCATTAATATTAATTACTAATATTAATATTAATACATTTATTATTATTCTTGTTATATTGTTATTGCTATTTATTTTATTACTATTATTAATGACATTTATATAGATGTCATGTTAACATAATTGCAGTATACGTGTTCCTTAGTATAGAGATCAGTGACTGTAGAAACCCTACAGACTGCCATCCATGACCAGACATCCATGTAAATGATGGCTTCTCTGCCAAAATGTCAATGCAAGAATGGCAGTCGTCAGGCGCTGGTTTTCTGCTGTATATGTTTCACATGCAACTGCATGAGTTGATCATACTTGCAGATAACGGTTCTGTTCTCTAAGCACGTGATCAGAGCTGAGAAACCACAGAGCAGCCTTGGTGCTGCAGCGCTGTAAACTCCTCG
>JAODJU010000062.1:27088094-27103370 GCA_026776725.1 Gnathonemus echidnorhynchus | reverse complement strand
CACATTGGCCTCAGGTCTCCATGGCTGATTCTTTGAATTCTGCCTCTGAGATTCCTGGGATGGACTCCAAGCTCACAATGCCTTTATATGGAAAACAGTATAGTAGTGTAGAGATGAAAGCTACTAATTAGCAGTTTCTAATTTTGGTCTCTATCCATTAAAGAACCGCATATCAGTCACAGGATTTTGTTTTCCTTGTTTTTCATTAATATTTAGTAAAATTTTGTAAAATGTATGTTACTTATTCTAATAAACAGATATTTAACTACAGAATTCTGAGTCATTTGTGTTTTGTTTCACTCAGTTGTGACATTCTCATTAAGAACTTAAAACGCTTACTTGCTAATCTAGATGAATATATAATCAGAGTCAGAATGAACGTCATGGACAAACTTAATATCTTTTGAGCTGTTTTCAGCCGTTCATGTTCATTCTTCTGCTTTTATTCCCCCAGCGGAATATAATACTGTATTTCTGTGGGTTTGCCTAAGACTCAAACACAGATCTCCACAATATGTTGGTATAATTTCATCATAAAAAAATCAAGGTTACTTATAGTAAGCTGCTCAAAAGGAGAATGGATGAATATTGTTCAAAAGTTCAAAATAGTAAGATTTGCTGAGACAAAATCAGAAGTGAAGAGTGGGAGGAGATACACCAGAGGAGGGGAATCACCATCTCAGTCCTCCTCATTATCACAGCCCCCTGCTACAAGGGGGAATCTCACCAAAACTCACTGCCACTCTTAGCGCATATATGGAGGAAAGGTGAACGGTGTCCGCTGATTGGTGATTGTACTCGTTTAATGCTTTCCTGTGGTCCCTCTGTGTGGTTGCTGGGTGGGGGGTGTTCTTTCTGAGAGCTGAGAACGGCATAAAGGCACGAGAGCTTAAGGGTGGAGGTTGGTGCCTCTGCATCGCTCTGAGGAGATCTGGTTCATCCTGAAGAAGATGGCCTGTTCATTCATGTTCGCTCATTGCTGCACCACAGACAGTAAGTACAGCAGACAGGGTCACACCTCAAAATCTACACCCCAGTCAGCAAAGTACCATGTTGATACCTACAACTGATCTAACACAGTGATAAAAATGCTTATAATGGGAAACAAACATGTTTAATTTACATGCAACCCTCAAATATAGCAAATGTAAGTACTTTTATGTATTAAAATGTTGAAATATGTAACATATGATTGTTACTCTTTCAGTTGTCTTTTATAATTTTCACTCAGTTTTTGTATAATTACATGGAACTTTTATAAGAGAGTCTATTTATGTTTTTGAAACTGTTTTATATTAAAATTTATGATTAATGATTTTGTTCACAATAGATATATTGCTAAATATAGGTGTGATAAACTATTAGATATTTGATAAATACAGATCAAAATGGTTACACTAACTGTGGTAAATCATTTTCTAATAAAGTTCAGCATGCTCAACTTTTCCAGTGGTTTTGTGCAGTTTCTATTCTGATGATTCATTTTTGTGACATGAAGCATCATGTCACTAAATGTTTTTTTGTCTTTATACTGCTGCTGTTAACCATCAAAATTAGTAGATGATCAATTGTCCTGTTTCTGAGGTGATTAACTTCATAACCATATGAGAGTGTACCTCTGCATCCTTCTATGTTCAGGAACCATTTGTTTGAACAGGACTGATTTGGAGTCTAGACCTGTAAATGCAGACTGTAAGGTTCAAACCACAGCCCAGAGCCTGTATACGGCAAAAATGATTCAAGAACACCATTACAGACAAGGACCCCTTGCAGCTCTCTAACAGCACATAATAAATCCCAATGTATCTCAAATTTAATGTCAATTAATGAATTTAAGAGAAACCGGAATGTCTGTTAGAGCCAGAAGAAAGTGATGCCACTGAACTCAGATCAATTGTATTTTTTATAAATCCTTTGCTATATGCATATTGAGTATCATCCTCAACAATTTAACAGGTAAACAACCAAGCAGATTGATAGCAAAATAAAAAGTCTCAAGAACGAGACGATCATTGTTGTCCTGCAGGTGCATGATCAGTTTGAGAAGCACACGAGCGCTTTTGAGCTCCAACTCCGCAAGCCCCCCCCACCCCCGGATGAGGGGAGATACACGGGGTTGCAGTAATCTAGAGGAAGCGGACGCACACGGCAGACTCACCCTACACCACACCACACGCCTCTGCTGTATATTTATACCAGTTTCCTTTGCCATTTCGCTGCTGTGGTCAGGAAATGAATAAAAAGTTAATACGCAGCGAGCAACAACTACGCAGACATACATATGCAGGGTGCAGGTTTGCAGCATTTCCCTCCCAGAACCTCCACTCAGGCTGTCATATCTGACTGTTATGAAGCTGACAAAATGATATCAAAACAAGTTTTGCAGCCAAACTTTACATATATCAATATATTTACTGATTTCACTAACACTATTTGAGGGGACACAAATACTCAGTAGCAACTCCGTTACTACATCCAACAGAGTTTCACCTGACACATTATCCAGCAGACGTCAAACTCAAGGTTCTTTACTGTAATCTCAGCATAGATAGGGTGAGTACATGTGCACAAACGTGTGTGTACCATGGCCCATATGCCTACCATTATATGTCCTTTCTACAGGGTAATTGTGCAATTAGTGATGAAGTAAAGATAAGTGAAAGAATATAAATATATAATAAAATATTATTCCAAGTACTACACACACACATACACACACACACAGACACACACAATATTTATATAAATTCATATGAAACTCTTAAATGTACTCTAACCCTAACCCTAACCCTAACCCCAAACTTATTATTTTGCCATCAACATTTGCCAGGGATGGCGTCATGCCCATTGAAGCTCAGGCCCAACCTGCCTGCCTCGCCTGACCTGCCTTTCTTGCCCTGCCTGCTTCGCCCGTTCCTGCCTTGCTCCCTCCATGTCTCCTGGTGTTCTGTTCCCCGTCTCATGCCTGCTTGTAGTAACGGGCTCTCAACCTTTGGCTAAGTCTCGCTCCGACCCCCGCTTCCTGCCTGCCGTTTTGGATTTGTTTGTTCTGAAGATCTGTAATAAACTCCCTGGTCTCCTGCACCTAGGCCCTGTGCAGTTCCTGACTCTCAGGCATGACAGGAGACTACTTAGTCATAGAAACCGATTTAGTAAATTTTTTTAATAATCTTCCCAAAGACTTTGCATATGTTAAATTGCAGCGAATTTCATCATTATTTCATGTGATTTATACCACACATTGTAATTGGAGGCCCTCAGAATTTTACCTTGTGTGACACCCCTGTTAGCCAGTCAGTATGTAACAAGTAATGTGTGATAGATGTGATTTGCCAGCTTCCTTCTGTTTATGCAGCACAGGGTCACAGGGGTCTGGAGCTCAGCACAGGGCACAATGCAACAGTGTGGGCGGCATGTTAGCCCATCTCACACACTAAGGGGAATTAAGAGACACCGAGTAAACTGACTGCAAGAGGAAACCAGAGGAGCCATAGGAAACCCACATCACACAGGAAGAATGTGCAAACCTCCCACACAAATAGAGAGAGGCGTCAGGATTCAACCCCCCACCCCTGGAGTTCGGGGGGGGAGGGACAATGGCGCTACCCACTCAGTTACTCTGCGTATGTTAAAGGTCATGAAATCTGTAGTAAAACCTCAATTTTCTTTCCCTTCTGGTATATGTATAGTAAGCGTTACTGCACTCTGCACTTAATAATATGCCATCTAAATTATTAACCAGTAATAATTTTTTTTCCAGTGGCTGGAGTGCCAATCCTGCCACCAACCCCCAAGTTTTTCCCCTGTAAGTTGGAGGACCTCTTTATAGAGCTGGATGTAGATTAACGTCATACCCAGGATGAAGCAACTGCAGGTTAAGGGACTTGCTCAAGGGCCCAACATAGTAGAATCACTCCAGGCATTAATGGGATTCAAAACAGCAACCTTCTGATTGCTGGCATGGACCCCTAGCCTCAGAGCCACCACTCCATCTACAACACAGAAAAGGAAAAATTAATCTCCACTTGGGTCTGACTGCCTGCTTGTTACCCCGTCTGCATTTACACCAGCAAGTCTTTACTACAAAGAAGTCACTATATATTCCTTACATACCAATCCATGGAAAGAAGAAACATAACAGAAATCAAAAGAAATTGTATTAACATCTTCCCTTTGCATTTAATTAAAAATTTAGGATAGATTTTGTAGTAATGGACAGTATTTGTTCAAGCATTGTTTTATTTTTTTTTTCAGTGCATAATGTGTATTTAATTCAAAATCAAAGTAATGGTTAGCAATGACGATGCTTTTATTGATCCCTGTGGGGAAATTCTTTTTTACCTCCCCCATCTTGCTCTCTATAGCTGAGATCAAGCTTGGTCATGAAAGGCAGTGACCTGTAGTGGGACCCAGGGAGCTGGGGGTTAAGGGCCTTGCTCAAGGGCCCGCAGATGTGCTGAGCCTAGGATTGAACTGGTGACCTTCCACTTGCAGGCATAGTGGCTTAGCCCACCAAGCCACACACAGCCCCCCAGTGACAATGACTGGTGTCACTGTGCACGATCACAATGAAATGAGGTAGTATGCTCTCGACATGCAGGCATCACAGTAAAGCTGGGTAATATACCCAAAAATGACATTGCGATACAAATTTTCATATCAATTGATATCGATAATTATCACGATATAATTCATAAATTGTTGCTTTCAATAATAATTCATTATTTCTTTACTTTGAGGCTCTATTTATGCTTAGAATTTTCATAGGATTCCCCTTACACAGATAAGGGGTTTCCCCTCATTTAACACATCTGATTCAACTCCTTGTGCTAATTACCACACAGCTCTTGAGCTGAGTCATTTATGGTGGAACAGGGAAAGAACTAAGCTACACAGGGCTCCGGCCCCCCAGGACTGGAGTTGGACACCCCTGATCTAGATAATCAGAACAACATTTATTTTCCAGGAACTAGAAACAATAGATAATCTCTGACTACAAAACGTAATTGTGAATAGGGAAAGGTGAACCCACTTGCAGAAGTGAACAGGATAACCAAAAAATCCAAGATATGCTGGGATACTGTTGTAGGTTAAGTGCCACTATTTGTCCACACAGTGCTACACAGCTGGCTGCAATACTGGGCAACTTACTGAAGGTGTTAACTGTTTAAGTAACCAGACAGATTAATTACTGTGAGTCATTACTTGTTTAAACCTGGGCGGGGTGACCAGTCATCTCTGGTTGCTCATAGCTGACCTAAGAGTTACTGTTTTGCACATCAAAATAACACTTTCTATAAACCATTTACAAAGGCACTGGCTCCACAAGAAGGAACATAAATATTTCAGTTGATTTTTTTCACAAAAAAAAGCACTTTAGCAAACCAGCAGGTGTTCTCTTACTGATACGGTCAGGAGAATACTTCCTCTTTCAGATATAAATCACGGGCATGAGTGCAGCAGGTGCTCTTCTCCTGCTGCCCGAGCTGCCCCATGCAACCATGTCGTCATGCCGTGGAAACCACACGGGAGCCCCGACAGCTGCGGCGCCTTGCGGCCCCTGGGGATGAGGGGAGACGAAAGCGACGGCAGAAAACCACAGGAAGTATCTGCCCGATATCCTGGCCGCACGAAAGTCCGCAAAGTCTCGCTGCAGCCAGCTGTGCCGCAGTGTCGAACGCTTCAGCCGTGCCACCTGGCACCATGCGGGCAGAAAGAGCCGCAACCACAGCAGCTGGTGAACTGGCAGGTGGCTCTACCTCGAGTTTTATTCAGAACATTCTCAGATCAAGCCGTCTGCAGCTGTTCCGCAACACCAGCGAGGCCTAAAGCTATAGGTACAGTGCAATATATATATATATTTTTTATTCTTTCACCCAGATCCATAGACAGCCACACTTCATGCAAACTTTTATAATGACAGTGAAGCTGAAAAATGGGAACTGTTGTCCATAAATGAATCTTGTGGCCTTATTTTTTACTGAGGTTACGACAGACTACAGAATACAGGGCAATGTAGTGTGTACTACACCCTGAGAGTCATTCCAGGTCTGAAATATTATGTCAGGTTTTTGCTGTTATGAAATTCTATTAATATAGCATACCAAGCACCCTCTCTCTTTTGTGAAGCCGATGTTGATTGCATTTCTTAGTTTTCAGTATTTTTACTCATTTTTACAGGTCTAGTAGCATTTCTGGAAGACACCCCATCCCCCAATAGCTGTTGCTGTTTCTAATCACAATATTTAAGTCACCATATGAAATGGGGGAAATTTTTCAGGAATAAAAATAGACTGTGAGTTCAATGAGATAAAGAATTCTAGGTTCAAAGTGCACACACGTTAATTTGAATAAGAAGAATGTGAATTAATAATTATGGTTAAATATTATGATTGATTAAATAAAGTGAATATCATTTTGGGGTGGAGCTTGCTATTCATCATGCCATTAGGCATTACCGTGATGACCTGCAGTGTGGTCCTCAGTAAGGTTTGTTGCCTTTCTGTGCCAGGGGTGGTTTTTCATGAGAACACCAAGCTTCTCAAATCTTCATCCACTGGCTTGGAGATGCAGCAGTATTGCTATCCTATCTCTTACTTAAACCATTTCGCATAGCTGAAATACCCGTGGACATGAAAAAAATTACACATGGTTTACCAAACTGGTCATGGAATGAATCAATGCAAGGCTGGCTCCCCCTGCAGGCCACTGGAGTACACTGCAATTTCTAAAAGGAGCCAGATTCACTGATAGTTATATAATTCTTTATTGGCCCATCAAACCAGGCATGAAGCCATGTAGTAAAATTGCAGGTTTGAACCAGCCTCAAAATTTGCTGGACCCACCCCTTCGAAAATTAATTTCTGGCTACGGGTCTGCATCACACCGCCATTCACAGAGAGATCTGAACAGCCTATCCTTTATTTTTTAAATCATAGAAATGTAACATACTGCATATTAAGTTTTGTTACAGGGGAGCATCACCTGCATTGGAAATATTACAATTGGGTTCAGTAACAGCTATGTAACTGCAACATGATGTAAATCACCATACAGACCACACCCTACGGGTTACATATAATCAAAATCAAATAGATGTTTAATTCATCAAATAAAAAAATAAACATATCTAATTGCCAGCATCCTTCTCAGTTGACAATGACAGTAGAGGTCACAGACGTGAAGCTGAAGGTCACTGTGTTGTACGAGAGGCAGGTTAGCGCCCCGCTATCGGACGCATTCACTGGGGTGAGGGAGAGGAGGTCGCCCTGCTGTACCAGCTCCCCCAGCAGCCAGGTGTAGCTGCACGCCGGGTGACACTCAGCCACACACTTCAGGGTCACCCACGATCCCGGAGCTACAGATATTTCCGAGCCAACTGGACCTCCACCGATCTCTACGATGGTCGCTTTCAAGGGCCCATCTAAAGAAGAACCAAACGGCAACGTCAACATGGAACAACACAGACCTGTTGGCAGCTAGCTGTCGTATGGGGTTGCTATGGTGACCACCAAAATGAGAATTGTGGCCGCATCGGTAAAACTCACAGTTGACAACCATGTGATATTCCAGGCTCGGTGTCACCACGGCTCCCTCGATGACACTGCACTGGTAGAATCCCCCGTCAGATCGCAGCAGTGGAGAGAAGGACAGTGTGGTGTTGCTCGTAGACAGAGTGACCCTGTCGCTGAGCATCACGGGGTGGTTGTTCCTGAACCACTGAACAGAGGCAGCAGGACCAGCACCGATACAATTCAGAGAGAAGGGTCTGTCGTCGGTGGGCGGCAGGACAGAAGCTGGCTGTACTGAGATCGGATCTGGTGGACAATTGAGAGACATTTCAATTTATAGCCATTTCATTTCAGGGACAAAGTCAGATGACTGCATTTTGAAAAGTGCTGGTCGGAATAAATTTTACGTTTAACGCAACAGTGAACATCCTGAGATTGGTTAGTTAATGAAATACTTAAATTTAATATCGCAAGAATGAGAAACTTTTTTTTCGTAAATTATACATAAAGTAGAACTCCTTGGAAAAAAATGTAAGGGTTGCTTTTGAATGTAGCTAACATATTGTTTCTGGAGTAAAACAAACAAAAACAAACAGTAAATAATCTATACTGTTGCATTGTACACATTCTACAATGTTACCTCATCCCCATACTGCTGTAGGTACTTATATATTAACTTTTTTATTCTTATATCGCATAGTCTTGTCTAGTGTTACACTGTCTTGTCCAATATCGCAGTGCTGTTTGTCCTAAACCCCCCCACCCCTCCCCCCCATTTCACTGTGTTCCCTGAACACATGTGACAATAAAAGCTTGAAACGTCAGATAATCTCTGGCCTCATTACACAGCGTGATACATCATATCTCTTATTCTATCATTTTAATGCAGCAGTGCTCTTACCCGAGTGTGGATTTTGAACTCGGAGGAGGAGTTAACAAAATGAGTCAATGGCGTTTCGTCATACTCCACAATTTACCAACCTGTCAGGGGGATGGTCTTCTTGACGGTGACCGAGACTCTGGACAGGGTGTTCTCTGCAATGCATGTCAGAGTTTCCGAGTTCTCTGTTGCCTCGACAGTTAAGATAAGCTTATCCCCACTGTATGTTTTCCCATAGATGCTCCAGGTGAAGCTGCAGGATGGAATGCAGTAGGCCAAACACAGGAAAGTGTAGGTGGTTCCAGGTTTCACTGCACTGGGTCCCACTATTTCTGTGTTTGTTGGTCCATCTGCAAGACAAAATCATTACTGTTTAATCACTATTGTTTAATCCATCTGTCCTTCCGCCTTGTCTTTCAACCTCTTATCCAGTACAAGGTCATTAGAGGCGGGGGGGTAGTGGCCATTGAAACCCATGTGGAGACCAAGGGAAGCTTCACCCTGTTGGTACCGGTGTTATAGTTGACGCCCCTTCAGATGATTCCACCTCATCAGGATCCACCAGAGCCAGGCAGCATCGGGAACATGTCAGTTGTAGGACCTGCATGCTAGTCCTGCCCAGGCCATGCACACTCAACTATTGGCAGTTCAGAGACACCAATTCACCAAAATCATTGTTTTTCAATCCGGTCCTCAGGGACCCACAGACAGTCCTTGTTTTTGGAGTGAGTGAAAATGTCGACTGTCTGGCAAGGAGCCTGGAGGGAGTAAAAACATGGACCGGCTGTGGGTCCCTGAGGACCGGATTGGGAAACATTGACCTACAGTAAATGCATGTATTTGAACTGCGGAATGAAAGCTGTGCAACACAGGGAGTATGTGAAAGAAAAAACCTGGGATTGTCAACAGGAATCATTGTGCTGCAGTCAGTCACCTACCCGCCACTTGGATGGTCTTCACCGTTTCGGCGAAGAGCATAGAGATGTCGTTCCACGCTTTGCAAATGAGTTGCACTGTAAGCATCCACTGCTGCGCAGTGATCTCTATCTCGCTGCTCTGCTCGCTTTGCTCGCTGCCGTCAACGTTCCAGTAGTACTGGCAGTCTGGGTGACAGGTAGCCGAGCATGAAAACTTAGATGATGTCCCAGCTACCATCAGATCCACCCCAGCGATTTCCACATCTGACGGTCCCTCTAGGAAAAGAAAAAGAAACGGTTATCGGGTTGCACATCTGGTTTGTTTATGCAGAATCATTCTTCAATCAATCTTGTTAACTTCACTCCTTTGACCTCAAGAGATATAATCACAGTTTGCATATTTCAGTATGTAGTGATAACTAAGCTGTAAAAATGCCTTTATCACACTATTAGCTACCTACGTGTTACAAAAAGATTCCTTGTGACTGTAGCAGACTGCCCAGAAACTGTATTCTTTGCCTCACACGTGAGGACTTCAGAGCCGACCAGCTGTATGAGAATGATGTCTAGCTCTGCTCCTTGAATTGTTTTCCCATCCGACTTCCAGGTGTAGCTACATGAAGGGTAACAGTCAGCTGTACATGAGAATCCGTATGGAATTCCAACCGTAACGACACCTGGTCCGGATATTACCACATTTGTCGGTCCAGCTAGAAGAAATAAATAACACAGTAACTATATGGGCTACTGAACAGAAAATTCAGTTTATCTGTTTGCATAATTCACCCAGGCAAAGAAAAAAATATAAATGGCATAGTTTTTACACAAATAAATAACCAGTTAAAATTAATGCTGTAAAAACATATACTCAATGTAATATTTAACTATTGCATTTGTAAACAATAATTATGAATCGATGCAAGAATATTAAATGAAAATATACATTTTGAAATGTACAATATTAAATGAAACTAAATAGAAATTATAATTCGTATTTTAAGACCTTAAATATAATATTTACACACTGTCTTAGAAACTATCTTTACATTGCTTAGGTATACTAAATAATTAACGTGAGTCTGAGGTCTATTCCAGCAACAATTGCAATCTGATTTAAAATTAGCTGGGTTTGTGACCATGGCATTTACAGCTAGCCTGAAAATTCACGAGAAACTTTGCCTTCAGTTGGATACAACACATATAGAAACTGGCTACTGCCATTGTTCCATTTGCTTTTAAAACACTCACATGATTTTGTGTCATCGGCGGCGATGTCATCGCCTTTAACCCTGGTTGAGCCTGAATAGGAGATTGATTGTTATGTGAAAATGCCATCGCCAGGCTGCATGCATTCCTATATTTCAGCTGTTATATCATTCGGATTCGTTCAGCTTACCTGCCAGGATGGTGAGCAGTAGAAGCACAAAGTTTCTGTTCATCATTGTGATGAAAATGAGTAAAATCAGCTCTGAAGCCTCAAAGACGGACCTTCTCCTATTATAGTCCAGTGGCAAGTGCTCTTTATCACGGCTCCTACCAAAAGGACGCTCCCATTTCCCCCCCCATATTCGGCAACTTCATCTCTTACATCATTTCTCAGACGTGAATCGTGATCTCACAATCGTGTGTGTTTGCATGGCCCTGTTTTTTTGTTTTGGTGTGGTTGGCCAAGCTGAAAGTAGGTAAGGCGTTCAGAGAGAATTCCTTTGTCTCGTGTTATTTACCGAACTGTGAAAAATTACAGCACACAGATCAAACAAACTCATACATCTAAAGACAGAGGAGCAGGTCAAAGGCTGCCCTAATGTTTAAGGTGGTATGGGCCTCACTTTAACTACCAATTTCATACATTTTTTAGTTTAATATATGCAATAAAACACAATGCTGTAAATTTTTCATGTACTTATTTAATCGTAAAACACTTGACTGTCTTCAACTCGAGACCTACTGTATTTAGTCATTCAATGAAGGACAAGTGGGCATGCAACATTTTCCCCGACATTTTTGTCAGGACAAATGTCTTGTAGGTGATGACAATCAATCACACAAGCTAATGCCAGTTTACAGGCAATTACTAATATTTACAGAATAATGGTCTGTGTCTTACATATATGTTTAGCTGTCAGTAAATTTACCAACAGCAAGTAACATTAGTCAGAGGAAAGTATACCAAAATAAACTTCTTAATTAAAAACTGTATGTTTCTGTTTCTGTTAATGTGTGGAATTTCTGTTACGGTGAATAATTAAGTGAGAAAAAGATTAATTGATCTGCAAAATGCATAAAGATGAAATATTCTTTACAAAATTTGAATCAAGATCAGTGGATTATTTTGTTTTGTATAATTTTATAGTGCAAAAAAAATAATTAAAGGAGCATCATGCAAACGTTTGGGCACCCCAAGAGATTTGAACTTTCAGATAACTTTGAAAAAGTTCTCAATCCTTAATTAATTAGCTTGTCATGGCTATGGTTTGTTCACAATCATTGTCAGGGGATGCAAATTTGAAAACTTAGCAGTCAAGGGCTCCTCTACGTATTTGCCTAGGACTCTGAAAATTAAAATAATTGATGCTCACAAAGCAAGGGAAGCCTATCAGATTATATCAAAGCATTTTAGGTAGCTATTTCCTATGTTCATAATGTAATTAAGAAATGACAGTTCAACCAAGGAGACCTTAGGTAGTTGACATGATTTGACATGATGATTTATTTGGTTAAACATTTTAAACGCGTATCAGAAGAGTTCTTTGGCGAAGCCCGTCTCGTGGTCGTTGGTTCTATCACCTCTGAAGCTGACAGATCTGGCTGGGCGACCAGGCAGGAGGCGAAGGAGCCTACCCCCGACCAGGACGGGGAGCCGAAGGTGGTGGAGGGGAGGAGGTGGGAGAACGATTAGCTGTAACGGCAAAGAAGTGGATTAGACTTATTCTTTATATAGACCTTGAATCGCTGTGATTGGACATGAGGATGTTCATAAGGTCTCCTTGTTTGAACTTTCGTATTCACTTTCATTTAACATGAATGGTGGAGATCAAGGTGAAAGACCAGATTGCTATAAAGGCAAATCAACGCCCTTGTTTGACCTCAAAAGATCAGGAAGATTTAGCAGACTCTGCAATGGTGGTGCCCTGTCCTACTGTGCAATGACACATGCACAAATATGACCTTTATGGAAGAGTCATCAGAGAAGAACCTTTTCCTGCATCCTCATCATAAAACCCACTCAGAAGTTTGCAAATGAACATCTAAACAAGCTGATGCATTTTAGAAAACAGCCATGCAAACCGATGAAGTTCAAATAAAACTTTTTGGCCACAATGAGCAAAGATATACTTGGAGAAAAAAGGTGGAGAATTCATGAAAAGAACAGCTCTCCAACTGTTTAGCATACGGGTGGCTTGGTCAACGTTGGGTTTGTGTTGCAGCCAGTGGCACAGGGAACATTTTACTGGTAGAGGGAGGAATGGATTCAATTAAAATCCAGCAACTTCTTGAAGCAAACATCACAACATCTGTAAGCTGAAGGTTTCAGCATGGCCCTCACAGTCCCCTAACCTAAAGATGATCTCAAAAGAGCCGTTGGGCCGAATATGGCCCAAGAATGTCACTGAACTAAAAGCTTCTCCCAAGGGAGACGGGGTGAAAATCCCACCCCCCAAAAGAATTGAAAGACCCTTAGCTGGCTTCAAAAAGTCTTTACAAGCTGTCATACAATATTACGTGTGAGGGTGTTAATAAGTGCTGACCATGCATGGGGCCCAAACCTTTTCTTCAGTTCATTATCTTTTTTTGTTATTTGAAACAGTAAAAGATGGAAATAAAAAGTAGTCTTGCTTAAAATGTGTCATCTTTAACTTTATGCCTTTTGGAAATTAGTCAATCATTTACTTGCTTAGCTATTCGCAGTAACATAAATCTTGACCAACTGTACCAGATGTAACTGCCTCACATGACCTATTAAATATTTATCATGGGCACTGGAATTCATTACAATATCAATATGACAGCACACACTACACAACCAATAAGTTTAAAAAAAGAGCTGTTCATCTAACCATTAATTCATGTCATTGATTAGAATTTATATTAGATTTAGAATTTATATTAGATTAGAATTTATAAGTCTATGTTCTACTGTTAGAAATGTTTTAAAGCAGAATTTGAATACTCATACCAAGAAAATGATCATATTTCAGTTTCATAAACCTTAATAAATATAACATTGATCTCCAATTCACAGCATTAGCCACTGCTAGATATATCTGGATGACTTGGCCATAGGTCAACGTGCCTCAATAGATTTTATTTCAAATGTCATTTTAGTTACATAATACAGGCGTTTAATGGGAGGTGCCGCTAAGACTGTACTGAATCATCTTAAGGATCAGTATTACACAAGTGAAGGGCTATTGAGATAGGGCCTCTCTGTTATAAGGAACAAGAACACAAGGAACACTGAACAAGTAAATGAGACGAGCCAAATCAAACAGGCTGCCGATCTATATCCTTTGCAATAGCGTGGTGAGGAACACAAAGACACGGTTCTCTGGAAACAAAGATATTAGCTGCTCAAACATGGAGCTGTTATGGTTTGGCAGAAATACCACTAGACCAAGAGAAGGATCACTGTCATCCTTTCAGATTCCTGACAAAAAATTACTGATTCCAATTATAGCAGAAGTGTGACTGTGCCTGTCAGACATCGTAAAGCACTTGCAAATGGACCTTCGCAGTAAAAATAAGCAATCGTTCAAATTCCCTAAAATGTTATGGAAGAGTATTAGGGCCACCATGAAAATATTATTTGAATTCTGACTTTTTTCTCAGAATTCTGACTTTAATGTCAGAATTCTGACTTTAATCTCAGAATTATGACTTCTTTCTCAGAATTCTGACTTTAATCTCAGTCAGAATTCAAATAATATTTTCATGGTGGCCCTAATCCTCTTCCATGAAATGTGGTTAATGGAAATGTAGAAAAGCTGATTTTAGAGAAATGCCTAGAAAAATAATAAAACGGATAATAATGAAGACAAACACAATAGGGCTCCAGCAGTTAACGCTGATTGGACCTTTAGTTATATGAATGGGCCATGTACCACTGGGCCACCAAGTGGGCAACTAATCAGAACAGCCCCTGAACCAGTCCATCACAGGGTGAACAGACCCATGCTCTTATACCTATGGGTGATATAGCATTTTCAATTGACATGTGCTGAACGTGGACTGTGATGGAAAAACAGAAAATCCAGGGGAAACCTACATGAACACAGGAACAAGGTACAAACTGAGCATAGACACACCCATACCTTAGAACCTCCACATTGTTAGGGGGTGAACGAGAGCAGAGGCTGGGAACGGCAACTTAATTATGCTTTTTAATTTAAGGGGTTTTCAAATGTTCAAATAAAGGGCAATAGGGCTGTTATTTTACTACATCTCACGATTTATATTCCTTACCAGGCTACAGAGGATTCAGCTCTTCTGCCAGCTGACCCCTCCTTGCCCGCGTTGCTGCCAGCATAAACTCCTTTGTTGGCATCGGCACATGCAGTTCAGCATCACGCCTTCTAAAGTCCTCTAATGTGTCCTCGTTTATGTCCAACAGACATCCATCACACACGGCAATGTTACACAACATGCATCATGTCACAAAGAATGTCACCACCTTCTGAGGGCTGTAATTGTAATTTTCCACCTGACTTATCTAAATATCTGAATGACATTTTCAGCAATCCAAATGTTCTTTCAGTTACATTACGTACTTAATTCCAGTGCTTGAAGTGGGAAAAAATAAGTGCAGGAACTCAAATTTTTCGACATTTGATAGTTTGCATTGCTTCCCTGATGCGATTGGTTGGGACTCAGTGGATGCATATGATAGGGCACTGTCGTGGCTCGTGGGTAATGTAGTCTTTTATCGGTCTTGTGATATTGTCTATTCTCGGGCCACTGTCGCTGCGTC
>JAODJU010000062.1:27050901-27061179 GCA_026776725.1 Gnathonemus echidnorhynchus | reverse complement strand
TATGCTCAACTGGTTGGTAGAAACAAAACCTTGGTCTGGATTTGTAGCTTCTGGACCTGAAATGCCCAACACTGTTACTTGTGTACAAAGTAAATGGTCTCAGGTCCAAATACATTTCTGATTTACTTGAACATTATGAGGCATCCAGACCCCAGAGGGCATCTGGGAAACGTTTACTCAGTGTTTCCAGAATCAAGACGAAGCAAAGTAAAGCAGCATTTAGTGTCTATGCTCCCAGTCTGTGGAACAAGGTTCTTATAGACCTGAGGTCTGCTAAAATGTTAGCTTATTTAAATCAGGGCTTAAAACATTTTGCTGTGCATTTTCAATGAATTAAATCAGTTAATTCATACATTGTCGCTACGGTATAACAACTTCACACTTAAGTGTTTGGCTTTTAGGTTTTTTAAATATAATTTTAGGTGGGCATGGACTCTTCCATGGTGTTTCTGGATTGGGAGGACAGTACTGCATGGCTGGTGGTTGGCATGATGTTGCTCTCAATTTCAGCAGTGCCTTTTGTAACTGAGCTGTGGTGTTTCCACATGAGGCCATTTTATGAAACTGATCTGGGATCTGTTGTTGGCAGTGCAGTGCACTACCTCCATTAGATCACCCTAGGAAGGCACATTGCTCAGTTCCCATAGATCTCCTTTGGTTTACCACTGCTTCCTCCCAGACCTGTTCTGAAGATTGGAGCTGTTGAAGTCATCAGATTTAGATCATCCTTTAAATCGATGACCTGACACCCTGCTTCTCACACTACCGTAGTAAATGTGTGGGTCACTTTAGTAAAAGATGCGATTGCTCTTTTTAAAGGGAGAATCAGGGAGCATCTAAAATCTCATACTTGTTTCTGATGTGGAAGGCAAAATATGGCATACAATGTGAGCAGGACATCGAAATCCTAAGTATGAATGAGACTGCAGACTTATGGTACATTCTGTGAAATTCGATGGACGCTATGTGAAACGATGGACACTATTCTATCCTACAAGGATACTGGAGCTGCAAACAGAGATGAAGTATGTCGCTTGTTCAGGATTTTTTGTCAAGATGGCAGAGGATGTGCATACTGTACAAATTTAAGTAGAAAACAATACCCAGTTACATCAGTTGACTCGAATACATATTATTTTTCGATAGTTTTCAACAGATTTTTTAACTTTTGCAGGGTTCAGGCTACTTCAGTGGTTAACATCTGGGTCAGGTGATATGCAAAATGTTTTCACGTGTATACATAGTACAAACTGTACTAATGCTCAAGTGGTAGGCTTCTGATGTAATTACTAATGGTGTGAAATTTACAAGCGATTCATTCCTGGGAAGCAAGTCCCTTACAGGAACTATACACTTATGTTCACTTCCTTGCAAATATTTCTTCTTTGCTTTGGCTTGTCTTCAGAAAAATGGCATGAATTTTGCTTCCCTCCTCGATTGTGGCCAGCGAGAGCCAGTAATGCATGTAAGAGTGTGAGCATAGGGTTAGCTGGAAATTAAACCGGGAACCAAACATATACGCCTACAGTGAACAAAGAACAGAGAGTCTCTCATGTAGTGATGCGAATTCCAGCTCAGAAATAAGAGCTGGCTTTTTCGGCTCCCATGTAGTTTACTGTAAATATAGACAATATGATTTGCCGTAAAATGGCAGAATGAGCGGATAGGGCAGTGCAGACGTGTGAAGTAAAATAAGGCAGGCAGTATGGATTGGGAAGAGACAACACCAATTGTTTATCTCGAGGCATTTAACTTATTTGTTAATGTCATTTCAGGATGAGGCTGAAGTTGGCTCATTCGCTGCTCCTTATTCAGATTTTCCGGTCCACCTTAAATGCTGCGCAGCTGAATGCAATGACGTGATTGCGCCTGTAGGGGGACTCATTTAGCGAAGCTTACCTTCAGAACTTGGCTTTCGATTTGTGTTAACTTAGCACACTTTGGCTGACTTATTATCACTTTGAGGAAAGTACATATCTGGACAGTTTCAGTAATGGTATTACTTAATTACAATAGTATTACTTAATTAGAAAAACAGAAAACGCAAATGTTTTTCCACTATCAACTCTGAATTATCTTTGTGAACAGAAATGTTCTTTAACCTTAGACACCATAGACCATTGAACAGAAATGTTTCATTATGTACATTTTATTGTCTTCATTTCTGTATTACATATCAAATTGATGTGATTTGATGCATGGCCCAAAATCCATGGAACAAAGGACTTTAATGTTTAACACTTACAGGTAGGAGCCAGCACAAATAAAATACTGTGATCAAATGGAAATTCACTTAAGCATGATAGAAAATGACAATGGAAAAAAATATGACTTAATTCTGTTTATTTTTAAGCGTTTTAATGACAGACTATTGCATCTAATAAAAAATGTGACTTCTTTAAAAGTTAACATTATGTGATGATTTCCAGGCAGGAAATCTAAAACTTCACTTCAGCTGGTTTCCACAAAATGGACAAAATACCTTCAATTGATTTGCTGCCACAAACTTCATTAATTGTCCCCTTGGGAAACAGTTCCATTGACACAATACATCAGTAAAAAGCACTTTCTGTGTACTGTACCTACCCCCAAGAGTCTTTCTTTGTCTCTGTTTGCAGCTCCATGGCCTTGTGGGACAGCGTAGCATCCATCATTTTGCACACTTTGGAATTTCACACCTACTGTATCATTCATACTGAGGATTTGGATGAACTGCTCACATTTCATACTATATATTGCCTACTACATAGTAAACAAGTATGTAATTTCAGATGCACTCTGATTCTCCCTTTAAGAAGAGCCATCACCTCCTCTTACTAAAATGACTGACACACTCACTATAAAGGTATCTGAAGTAGGATGTCAGGTCATCGATTAAAATGATTATCTAATCCAGCAACTTCAACTGCTCCAATCTGCAGAATAGGACTGGGAGGCAACAGTGGTAAACCAAAGGAGATCCCTGGGAACCAAGTAATGTATCTTCCCAGGGTGGGCAGGATCGAATGGAGGTAGTGCACTGCACTGCCAACAACAGATCCCAGATCAGTTCCATAAAATGGCCTCATATGGAAACACCGCAGCTCAGTAACAAAAGGCACTGCTGAAATTGAGAGCAACACCATGCTAACCACCAGCCATGCGGTACTGTCCTCCCAAAGTTGCTCTGTGACACCAGAAGCACCATGAAAGAGTCCATGCCCACCTACGAGTCCCCACCCCTGTGTCCACCATGGGGGGTGGAGTGCACCTATTGCCAGGTCTGGATGGACAAAGGCTTCACCATCACACTCATCTGCCAGAGCATCCTCTGAGGTATTGACCAGCCGACCCTGCCAGGGATGGAGACAACCCAGGTGTGACCTGTGTTCCTCACTGGTGTGTACACTGATGAAGGGGAGGAAGGTGCTCCACAGAGCAGGAAGTATAGCTCACAGACATCTGGGACACCCCCCACCTCAGTGCTGATATGGTGACCCCTTCAGTTTGGTTAGAATGTCCGGTTACTCTGAGCAAATTGAAATAAGGCTAAGAAGTCCATTTTGCATTCTGTGTTTATTGATGATGTTTATTGATGAATTTCCAGAAACATGGATGATTATCAGACATTTGGGAATCAGCAATTGCTCCGTGTGCAGTAGTAGAACTTCCAGCGACGATCTCTGGAAATACAAAGAACAGTTTTATTTAATAAGCAAAGTAGTAAAAGATTTTACGACTTATTTGTAAGTAAGTAAAAATAAATTTAATCAAGGTAGCAGTTTATAATTGTCAGAACTTTCATGTTGAACAAACTGTAACAGATTATGGAAGACTTTGAACAATTTTAAAATGTAAAACACATTTCTAGGTATAAGATTTAATACGTACTCATGTTTATTGTGGTGGATGCTTTCAGCCCCAACAAGGTAATTCATACTTGGAACAAACCATGTGAATTCCTCATCGTAATTGTTCACATAAGGCGTCCACTGACAGTTACTGTTACAGTAGTTATAAACTTGGCAACACTGAAACTGCCATCTGTAAATAAGGGACATTGCAAAACAAATATGAAATGAAAACTCACATATTCTTCAATATGAAAAACAACAAAGTGGTTGGATACTAAACGACAAACTGATGCATTGATATGAAAATTGAAACTACCTGAAACTTTAGGCTTGTCCAATGGAGACCAGAACAACACAGAAATTATTTGCAAAACAATTCATATTGTGAGATGTTTGTGATATGCATGCTAAAATTTGAAAAAGCTTTGAGGAACAGAGATTACTCAAAACATTGTGAAATTCATACTCTTGCAATTTTTCCGTATAGCCCAAAATATGCAAGCTGATTAAAAAGAACACTCTAAGACTACAACAAATTTGATCTTTTAGTGATAATCAGTGCCTCATATGTCTGGTAGTACTACTAGTAGTAGTAGTAGTTATAATAATAATAATACCTTCTGTCTTCATGTTTATTGTCATGATAGCTGCTCATCCCCGTCATGACGTAATTGGTGGGACACACAAAGGTGAACTCCTCATCGAAATCATTGACTTCAGGTGTCCAGAAGCACTGTGGGTTTGAGGTAAAGGTGTCCTTGCACTGAAACTCCCATAAACGGTCCTCACGGTGATTGTCATGCTTGCTAAAAATGAGATGTTGAAACTGGCATTTGTTTCACTGGACAACACAATTGAATTAAGCAGCGGAGATCACATCTGTACGGCAAGTATATATCATGAACTCAGAGGTATGAAGGACCTCTCTGTGGTTGTGTGAGTTTCCTTTGGCTGCATCTCCTCCCATAACCCAAAGGCAATTATTTTACAAACCAACAGCAGCTAGCACACCTCTTACCTATGTATACTAGAAATGGATTGTTTGTATGGGCAGTCGAAATTCAGAGGATTGTCATAACTGTTTTCCCAGCGGGGTTCTGCAATAAGAGCACAACAGCAATTAAAAACTCTTTCTGCAAGAAAAGAAGATTTTAAAAATCTACCCATCTAGTAAATGATACCAAGGATTTAATGTATCTCTAATGTACTTTTGTAGCATCACAATTGAAATGAATATTACCCAATCCTTTTACCAAAGGACAGAGAAGAACAAGAAGGAGGAGCCTCTTCATTGTTTTAGAAGTGTGTAAAATGCATAAAAACCACAACTTCTGGGGTGTTTTTATACGAACACAGTCTGCCTTCCCCTGCTACTACCTAAATATAATCAAGGTCTCCATGTTTCCAAAAGCAATACAAGGTCAGCGTTTCTGTTTGATCAGGTGTTACGGTCAGTTTGATCAGGATTTTTTGCCAGTATATCTGAAACCCTTGCAACATTCTGTAAGAAACATGACACACTTTGCATCTGATATTATTTTATCCCCTTGAGTCAGAACATTATACAAGCATGGTAAAATGGCTTGTTTTTTTCTGTTTCAGAATTTTTTTGAATGGTCCCTCATTATAGATTTGCAGCTATTGAGTAATATGGTTGTAATAGACCTTGAATTAACTTGTATAAATGTATAAAGACTGGAAGAGTGACATACTATAATCCAAGTCTAAATCACTAAAGTATTCATTGTGGTTTATTTACACTCAGGTTGAGTAACTTTGACATCATCTTCCATTGCCAAAGACCAGTTTCAATACTAACACAAGTACAGAGGACGGTAAAAATACCTAGATGTCGTTCTTGCCCCGCCCATAAATATCAAGGATAATCAGTTGCATCCTCCTCAAACAAGATCAATCCCATGATTCATTGCACCTCAATTTCATTCTTGGAGAGCAAGTTAGCAAGACTGGTCTTGCCAAGACTGCAAGTACGATCTTTGCATTGTTGCTATTGAGAAACACCTCATGACTTTAGCTAATGCAGGGACAAATGGGCCAGGAGCTTATCCCAGATTGTATAGACTGACTATGGCCTTGCACTGTGTAGACAGTCTGGATAAATTAGACATGTTTAAAGTAAACACAACTTGCTTTTTACAAATAAGGAAATATTGTCTTAGAATACAGTGCCTACAGTGCCTAATCTGTCCAAGGCTGCTACACCTGAGGTTGGTCACACAGAGTGAACTGTACATGAGAGGCAGCTGAACAGCAAATCCCAGAGTTACTGTGCAAGGGAGCACCCAACACTTCTGCTTTACTACATCTTACTAGATTGCAATCATCTCAGCCTGTCAGGAAAAACCAAGAACCAGAATTCACAAATGTTATGTCAACAAATATAAATAAAACGCCCAGACCTTAAAACGCCATGGGATAAGATTGTTTTTATCAAAACATTTGGTTTGTCCATGTCATCATAAGAACAGTCAGCAGTACTACAGAGCAGCTGAAAGCGTGAGGCTGGGTGACACTGACTGTTATCAGGCCCCCACACAATGAGGAAAATTAGAGTAAAGCAATCTCTGCATGTGCAGTGAGGACGACAGTCTCACCAGGTGGACGAGCATGAGACAAACACACATACACCCACAAACACAAAACGCTGATGAAAAGCATTTCAAGTAAACCTCAGGTCAGGGAACACTCCCCCACCCCCACACACACTCTCCCCAAAATGAATTGGCCTCCTACAATATCCTTTAATATTCTAAAATATTATGTTACCCCAATTTTTGTTAGCCCAATCCAATATGTCCTGGGTATGACGTTAAACTGCATCCGGGCCTGGAAGTGGTCCTCCAATTTGCAGGGAAACAATTACTTTGGAGGTTGGTGGCGGGATTGGCACTACAGCCACCGTAAAACAACTCACAACTGCTCAATACAAACAAGCACGATACTCTTCTGCTCTATGCAGGAGTAGCTCTGCTGCAGCAGCTCTGCTGCAGCCACCTGCAGGAAGGCTACATGCACCATGAAAAGGATGGGAACCCCATCCCCGGATGAGTTGAAATCGTTGGAGAGCTAATAGGGCAGGGGTCTCCAACTCCAGTCCTGGATAGCTACTATCCAGTAGGTTTTCTATCCTACTTGGCTTCTGATGAGCTACACCTGGCCCTGGTATTTACCTGAGAACAGGTGTGGCTTATCTGAAGCTAGGTAGGATTGAAAACCAACTGGATAGTAGCTCTCCAGGACCGGAGTTGAAGACCCCTGTAATAGGGTCAGGTCTGTTGGGGATCGGGCTGGTGTGGTGCTGAGGTGTTGCCTGCTGCATGGTGGTACTTGGGTCCCAGTTTGAGGCGACCCATCCAGGTGTGTGCATGGAACATCTTGTCCCTCTGACAAGATGACCATCTTCCTCTGCTGTCGGGGGAGCTTCGTAAACTCTGCATTTCGGTGGCAGCACTCTCTGAGGTACGCAGATCTCTGTAGGTGGGTATACCTACTTTTGGTCTGGCCGGTCTGATGGTTGCCATACTCAAGGAGTAGCTGTTGCCATAGCAGATCGGCTCCTCCCGATGGTGTCTGATGTCACTCCTTTCAAGGAGCGTATTATGAGACTCAGGCTAAGACACTCTTTGGGTGTCTTTTCTGTTGTCTCAGTGTATGCTCCGACCACAGTGAGTGATGTCTCGTTGAGGGGGACATTTTACTTGCAACTTCGCTCGGTGGTTAAAGGGTGCCCACGAAGTGACACTCCTCTGGTCATGGGTGACCACTGGCACTGACTGGGCTGGCTATGGGGATTTTCTGGTGAGATGGGGACATACCTGTGGAGGACACAGGCAGGGAGTTATCGGCGTATTCCTCCCAAGGGAGGAAGACACTCCAGGATTCAATCAGTTTACAAAACTCCCTCCAGAACCTGGACACAAATTGTGGACCCCTGTCCAACACAATGTCAGATGGCAGGCCATGCAACTTGAAGACATGGTCCACCAGTAACAGTGCCATCTCCTTAGCTGAGGGGAGCTTGGGAACAGGGACAAAATGCACGGCTTTAGAGAAGTAATCAATGATAGTTAGGACCCCAGTGAATCCTCTGGAGAGAGGAAGACCAGTCACAAAATCTAACAATACGTGAGACCAGGGGCGTTGGGGAATCTCAAGAGGCCGCAATAGGCCTGCTGGAGTGGGGGACAGGTTCTTGTTTCGGGCGCAAGTTGGGCATGCAGCGACATATCCCAGATGTCCTGTAGCATAGTAGGCCACCAGAAGTGCTGTCTTAGGAGAGCTCGGGTGCGATGCACACCTGGATGACAAGCTAAAAGAGAGTCATGTCCCCACTGGAGGACCTGTGAGTGTAAAAAATCAGGGATGAACAGTCGATTAGGTGGACAGCCGTCTGGAGCCTGGACAAACTGTTGCACAGCCTGAACTGCCTCCTCAACACCGAAGGTCACCGCCCTAATGAAATGACTCTTAGGCAGGATTGGTCCAAGGCATTTGTCTTGATCCTCCTCTCTGAACTGGCGCGACAGAGCTGCTGAAAACCGACCTTGCTGGAGGTGAGTGCTATGAGAGGAGCAATAATGGTACTATAACCTCGAATAAAATGCCGGTAAAACTTTGCAAAACCCAGGAAACGCTGTACCTCCCTCCAGTTGCGTGGTTGGGGCCACTCTGCAACAGCTTGGATCTTCTCTGGATCCATCCGGACCGACCCCTCCCTGAAAATGAACCCGTGGAAGGATATTGACTGTCGGTGAAACTCGCATTTCTCTGCCTTGACATACAACTTATTAACTAGCAGTCGTTGGAGTGTTCTTGTTCACATTGGGAAAAAAACAGAATGTCATCTAGATATACGAAGATGAACTTGTCCAACATGTCCCGAAGGACATCGTTTATCAGTGCTTGGAATAAGGCTGGTGCATTGGTTAACCAAAAAGGCATAACCAGGTATTCATAATAACCAGAGGGCGTATTAAAGGCGGTCTTCCACTCATCCCCCTCGCGGATTCTAACCAAATGATAGGCGCTCCGTAAGTCTAGTTCAGTGAACCACCTAGCCCCCTGGAGTAAATCAAGGACCAAAGACAACAGCCGTAGAGGGTAGCGGTTCTTGACCGTAATCTGGTTCAGGCTATGATAGTCAATACACAGCCGCAGAGACCCATCCTTGTTCTCCACAAAAAAGAAATTGGCGCCTGCTGGAGATGATGACAGCTGAATTATTCCTGATGCTGAAGTACTGCTGATATAGTCCTCCATAGCCTTTCTTTCAGGGACAGACAGGGAGTACAGATTACCCCTAGGAGGTGAGGTGCCAGGTAGGAGGCCAATGGTGCAATCGAAAGGACGATGAGGAGGAAAAGAAGAAGCCCGGGACTTACTGAATACCTGTTTTAAATCCAGGTAGTCTGCAGAAACTGCAGACAGGTCAAAAAACTCCTCCCTCTCCTCCGGAACAACTCAAGGGAGAGCTGTGCGGAGACACTGGGCATGGCAAAACGGCTGACTGAATCCGTCTTCCAATCTAGTTGGGGGTTATGATTAACGAGCTAAGAATGGCCCAACACTATAGGTGCTTGAGGGAAGTTAATGACAAAGATAGACAACTCTTCCACGTGATTTCCCCCTATGGCAAGACTCACCGGAAGTGTAGCACGGGTGATGGTGGCCATACGACGCCCATCCAGAGCATGGATGTCCAACTGTGTCTGCATGGGTGTGGTGAGCAGTCCCAACTGGTGGACCAGCGTGGTGTCCATGAAACTGTCATCGGCTCCTGAGTCGATGAGGGTGGCAAAGGGCTGCTGGATATCTCCATAAGATAGTAGCATGGGCAGAAAGGTCCTTCGAATTGAGGAGGGGAAAATTGGGGCTACACCCACCAGTGCCCTCCTCCTTACTGATGGGTGCATCCTTGTACTAGATAGTTCCTGATAAAATGTCCCAACTGTCCACAGTACAAACACGTGTTGGTAGCCCATTGACGTTGCCGTTCAGCGGGGGATAACCAGGTCTGGTCCACCCGCATAGGTTCAACCAGTGGAGGTACAGACTGCCCCCAGCCGAGTCAAACACTCTCACCACCCTCTGTGACGTTCCTGTTGGCGCTGACGGAGGCAGTTATTGGATAATGCTAGGGTTTGAAAAGATATGACAAAATCAGAAACGGCGTGGTTGCCTTGTTGAAGCTGGAGCAGTTTGCGGGCTGCTTCTCTACCGTGGGTTGAATGGTCAAATACCCGCCTCATTTCAGCAGTGAAATCAGAAAAAAACGGCACAAAAATATGCCCCAGCTTCCCACGCAGCAGTCACCCATTCACGAGCGGGACCGGTTAATAGAGTTATTATGTATGGGCGCTTTTCCACCGCACAAAGTACGGTACTTTCGGTACGGTACTTTCGGTACTTTCGCTTTTCCATTGAC
>JAODJU010000062.1:27020684-27042613 GCA_026776725.1 Gnathonemus echidnorhynchus | reverse complement strand
TCAGCTATATCGGTAAAAAAATTTGAAGCGCTAAATATTTTTTCGCAAAAACTCCTTGGATGGAAACCTGGTTACTGAAAGTAATGTCACTACAATATATATATATATATATTTAGACACACACAAACACATGTAAAGACAGTCATGTAAACATATCTTTGTGGGAAAAATGCTAATGCTAACTATAGCAACCATAACCATAAGTAACCAAACAAAATACACGAGTTTTTACATTTTTAGTTTTTTCATTGCAGTCACGGATTTTTATAAAATAGAGTTTTCCCATATGGGGACCAGGAAACTGGTAAGGTATACCTGGACCCCACGCACACGCGCGCACACACATATACAGCCATGGAAAACATTAAGAGACCACTCTATATTTTTAAGCAAATCTACATTTTTAAATCCCGGTTTAATCCTGGTTCTGCTGGCAGAACACTATGCTGAGCAGCAGGTTGTTTCCAAGTCCAATATTTCAATATTTCTAGTTCACAAGAATAAGGTGAAGCAGGAGATACTGGGAACGACCAGAAACCAGCCAGGTAAAGGGCAACTTTCTAGTGCCAGAGATCACCATTGCTGTGGTCTCTTCATTTTTTCCACGGCTGTATATTCACCAGAAGAAAATGTGACCAATCTGTACAAAGGGAATGCAGTCTTTAGAAACTTCACTTTGTTTGCACCTCTAAGGAAGCTCACATTACAGCCAACATAACATTCCCACAAAGATAAGCGGGTCAAAGTCTTATAACTACAGCAGTTGACATAATGTTCCCGCTTTACCATTAACTACTCCCAGGGCGCACTCAAACAGCAGTTCAGACTACAGGGATTTAAAATTTGTTTACACTGTTAACTCACAAATGTAATGGAAATATGGTCAGTTACAGTCAATTCTTCCAAACAGCTCTTTTCCTTTGCCATGCTACATAAAATCATACATGGAGTCACCTTAAAATGGGCATATTATTCATCTGTCTAACTAAACGGAACAGTATTCTGTAACGCCATTTTGGGTTGATGATACACACCCTTGTAAGCAACAGGGACAAAAAGCATGAATACAAGCTATAAATTCATGTTCATGACTTACATCTTGACTCTGCAGTTTCATGATAAATTCCTGAGTTGGGGTGCCTGTGACCTTCATGATTTCTGTCAGCTGATCCAAGTCTGCTCTCCACAGGTCAAGGGTCAAAGGTTACCAAATATAGAACAAGTCAAATGTCTTGGTGGGTTAATTACATTGATAACTGAGGTGTGAAAGGTCTATTTGTTGGTAGTTACTGCAATAACCCTCTAGCTTTTCTGAATAGTGAACTCTACAGGATTTCCTATTTACTATAGCATGTTAACCAGCCTATATAAGCACCTCAGCATCACACACGTTACTGGTCAGGTGACAGCAGGCCTACACAGGCGCCTCAGCATCACACACGTTACTGGTCAGGTGACAGCAGGCCTACACAGGCGCCTCATCATCACACACGTTACTGGTCAGGTGACAGCTGTGGTAGAAAATTCCATGATTATGCAAATCCAACATAAAGTCAATCAGTAATTATTGATGAAATTTATAACAACACTGCAGATTCAAATATGATGATTGTAATGATTAACTTCTGCCTTGAAACATTTAATATTACTATACTAAACATATAATGCAATATAGGTAAGAGGAACTAACATATTTTGGTATGGTAGCTTGTTTTGCAAAAAGGTCAAGGTACAGGCCTGATCCGAGAAGTAAGTTTGCTGCAGAAAACATTTATAAGAAATATAAGAATATTTTAGGGGTCAAGATTACATGAAGAGAGAACTAAGGAACGTAAGGGGAATTCAGACAAACTTATTTTGAACAGGGTGATGTAATCACAAGAGTAATCATGAAAAGGTCAACCCTGCCTTTACCTGATAATGGATCCAGTTTAACAGAAGTAACTGGTGTCTACAGATATCTGACCCCTCCCTGAACTGTCTGTAAACTGTCGTGTTTTTGGCTATAAAAGATGTATGCACTTGTTGTTCGGGGAACAGATCACGAGGCGCAGAGAAAGACTGCTGAGTGTCTGTTCCCCCAAAGCTTTGCGGTAATAAAGTTTTGTCAGACTCTTAAACAAATTGACTTCAGCGAAATTTCTACCACACAGCAGGCCTAGACAGGTGCCCCAGCATCACACACCTTACTGGTCAGGTGACAGCAGGCCTACACAGGTGCCTGTGCATCACACACCTTACTGGTCAGGTGACAGCAGGCCTACACAGGTGCCTGTGCATCACACACCTTACTGGTCAGGTGACAGCAGGCCTACACAGGCGCCCCAGCATCGCATATGTTACTGGTCAAGTGACAGTAGGCCTAGACAGGCGCCCCAGCATCACACACGTTACTGGTCATGTGACAGCAGGCCTACACAGGCGCCCCAGCATCACACATGTTACTGGTCAGGTGACAGCAGTCCTACACAGGCACCTGTGCTTCACACACCTTACTGGTAAGGTGACAGCAGGCCTACACAGGCGCCTGTGCATCACACACGTTACTGGTCAGGTGACAGCAGGTCTACACAGGTGCCCGTGCCCCAGCATCACACACGTTACTGGTCAGGTGACAGCAGGCCTACACAGGTGCCCCAGCATCACACACGTTACTGGTCAGGTGACAGCAGGCCTACACAGGCGCCTGTGCTTCACACACCTTACTGGTCAGGTGACAGCAGTCCTACACAGGTGCCTGTGCTTCACACACCTTACTGGTCAGGTGACAGCAGTCCTACACAGGCGCCTGTGCATCACACACGTTACTGGTCAGGTGACAGCAGTCCTACACAGGCGCCTGTGCATCACACACGTTACTGGTCAGGTGACAGCAGGATACGGTCGTGACCTTTGAATAGAGGTTTTCCAAGCAGCATCTCCGCCATGATGCAGCCCACCGACCAGATGTCCACTGAGGATAGAGGGATGTTTCAGTTTACATTGCACAAATATCAATGCCACAAGTTTCAAACTCCTCTACATTGTGATAAACATCCATCCATTTTCCATAACTGCTCATTTAGCACAGAGAAGCTGTAAAGCTAAAGGTCAGCCAAGCCAGCACAAAGGACCAGGGTAGGTGACACCCAGGGCGAGATGCCAACCCATCACAGACCAAACACTTTTACAAAAACAAATTTAGGATCAATAAACTTGGGGAGAACAAGCAAGTTCCATGCACACAGAACCAGAATCACAAACTGAAACCCAAAAATGATGAGGCTATAGTTCCACTGAGCCCACGGTGATATTAAATATGAACATGCTAAATTTCCATATGATAGGGCAGTGAAGGAAAGGCCAGCTAACATGAAGGACACAATCAATACGCACACAATAGGGCTGAAGGTAAGTGAACTCTGAGTTTAGATGTGCAAACGGCATAATCTTTTAGTCTTACACTATCAGAAAAAGCATACAGCTCTGGTACAGTTTTGTTCTCAAAGATACCAACAACATGTACCCCCAATGATACAAAATTGTTCCTTAAAGTCCATTTCTGTACCTTAAATTATACTAAAGGGTACACTTACCTACAGCTAGGGTACAACTGACAGACCCTGGAGGGTACAGCCCCAGTGACAAATAATTGTACCCTCAAAGGTACAAATTGGTACATTTTTTTCTGACAGTGTAGTGCTCATGAACATCATGCCAAGTTTCTTAGGGTTTGTCCCAAATTGCTCAAAAACACATTATGGCTGAGTCACACCGCTGGTGGCTAGTTATAGTAAAGTACTCCCAGATGGAAACCTCTCCTGTAGAGATGTGGAAAGTGTCTCCACATTGATCTTAAGTAGCCCTAGAACTGAGGAGGGGGGCTATTTGTCAGTGTAAATGGCTGTATGTGATGGTTATCTAATGGGAAATATTGGCTGACACTAAATCCCCAGCTTGACTGAAATGTCGCACCTTAGCTAGCGGTCGGCTAACACCATCAAAACTCCATGGGGCAACATTTACTATGTGTTTAGTTACTATAGGTGTAGAATGACTTTGTGTTAATTTGCCCCCAGCTAACACCTTATACTTAGGACAGACGCTAGATCACTGGGTTAGCCCCAGGACCCACATTATGGCAACGGTCAAAGTCGTCAACTGGTGTTTTTTTTTTAGACACTCTCTGCAACCTAATAAAATCGGTCACAACCCACCAGCTGAGAAATACTCCCTTTAGTGGATAAACAGTTATTGAAGACAGAGGAATAATGGTCAGGGTTTATATAATATAGCAACCTGAAATGATTCATCTGTTCCAACTCACCGGTCTGGGTGTAGTGCATCCAGTTGAGGATGACCTCTGGAGCCCGGTACCAGCGGGTGACCACGTAGCCGGTCATCTCACTGTCAGCTTGTCGAGCCAGCCCGAAGTCCAGGATCTAGAACAGTAGACAACTTTGCTGCTATACTTCAACTAGACACAACTAAACTATACAAAGTAACAGCTATGTATATTAAAATGAATTAACAAGTCCCAACGGCATATAGCTACATAATACAGACACACATTTTGCAGCCAATTCAGTCAGTACAGCCTATCACAGGCCGCAAAGGCTGCAGTTTGGGGGCATCCTGGATGGAAAACCAATCCCTCACAGAACACACACAGACTATGGGCAATTCAGATACACCCATTCACCTAACTGCGTGTCTTTGGACAGTGGATGGAAATAGAAGTAGCCAGGGAAAACCCGCAAACTCCAGATACACAGAACATGCCAATGGTTATTATTAAACATTAAAAACCACAGTCAATGAAAAATATTGACCTGACACATTTCTTACAGGCTGCAGGGTTCACTGGTGACGTACCTTGAGCTCACAGTCTTGATTGACAGCCAGGTTTCCTGGCTTCAGGTCCTTTTGGCATATAAAAACACTGGATCAGCGAAAAGAGACAGACGCACCCCCCACGTACACAGCTGGAATAAGTGCCGGCCGGCCCTGTTCTCACCCCCCAGGTCAAAGGTCACTCACCCTGTGGATGACCCCAGCTGAGTGGATATACTGTGTAGGGAGATAGAAAGGTTCTTACTTTTTATATAATGGTACTTTGCCATTTGTACAAGTATACATGAATTCATTAGTTAACATATCACATCTTAATCTCTTAATATAGGTGAGAGCCACGCGTAGGGATCAGCTGTTAACGTGGTGCCCCTGGAGCAGTTTCTGGGGTTAAAAACCTTGCTCAAGGACCCATTATTGATATAATTGCTCTGCAAGCCATAGAAATTAAATCTGGAGAACTTCAGATCAGGGTTGGGGGCGGGATTAAAATTTTATTTAACAGGTTAGCTGAAGCCCCTTTTGAGTGGAGACCCCTGGGCGTCAGCCTGGGTAAACCCGAGCATTAAAGCTCCCTTGTGATAGTGTGTATATGTTGGTTAATGGCCTGGTATCATTGTGCCGATATGTGCCGGCTGACCTTAAGTCCCTTGAGAATCTGGTAGACGAGGAATTGCACCCTCTCCTCTGACAGTTTCTCCAGCTTCATCAGCTTGCCCAGATCCGTACCCATGAAGGGCATCACCAGGTAACTACCACGGGGGGGGGGGGGGGGGACACGTCATTCAAATCTACACTCTACTGAGCCAGTCATTCGAGGAACCTCAGATTCCATATAACAATGGAATGAAAATGTGAGCCACATAGACCAGTCTTACTGGTTATAAGTGTAATAAAAATATGTTCAGTTTCAGTAAAATACAGGTTTAAACAGCAATTACAGTTAAAAACTCATTAAATGACAATGAGTAATTATTGTGTAGTTTATGGTTCCCATTATGTTAGCATTTGCACTATGTTAGCATTTGCACTACGTTAGCTTGTGAATGACATAAAACACACATGTCAAGTTAGCTTGTGAATGACATAAGACACACACGGCTACCCGGAACCAAGGTTTCACTTGTGAAACACGTAACCGGATCACGCCTTGTCAGGTGACCGATAATGAGCCAGTGGGACAGGCAGACGCAGACAGCAATACTCACAAATCCTGGAACCTGTCCATGGAAATCTCAGGAGTGAAGACATCAAGCAGTCCAATCACCTGCTCCCAGCCAACAAAGGACGAGAGACAAAGAGGAGGTGAGGATCAGAGAATTAGCCATGGCACAGGGGCACAAAAGGGATAGGCCAGGATTTACAGAACCTCAGGAGGCACGATTAGAAAAGCCACTAAATATCTTAAAGGGGACACGGCAATAATCATGAAACTGCATTTTTTAAATTCTGACTACTAGAACAATACTATTTATAACACACAGCTCCTTTGTTTAGATTGCAGATACTTCACTATGGAACATTTTTAGAATTAGTGGTCAGAGCTGACGGATAGAGCGACTGAATTTATTGCTGCAATCATTTTTATTGTTTTATTATAATACTGTACACGGTGCTCTGGTAAAACAGAGCTGCGAAACTAATTTAAAATGCTTTGTATGTGTGTCTCTCAGTAAAATGATTATTATTACTCTTATTATTATGAATATGATTATTCGGAATATTATTCGGATTGTCAGGGTTACAGGGGCATTGAGTCGATACGTGCTACAGAGTACAGAAGTGTAACGTATCAGTTTACATGCTGGTCAGTGAGTGTTTAATACCTGACACATTAATTTTAAGAATATTAATACCAAAATCACTACGGAACCCCTAAGCCCTGAGGAAGGTGTTACCCTGAACTACTCCAGGTGAAGTACAAGGCTGAGTCCAGTTGATTTAAAGGATCCATTCTGAATGGGAAGAAGCCTCTTGTTGTGCACTAGTTACATTTATGATAGAATGCATAGAGAGCGCAGTGAATCCAGTTGGAACCTACATGGCAGATTAGTTTGTTACTTGGTACTTTTCCAGTGAGGTCAGTTAATTTAGGTGTGAGTACGCAGTGTAAGAATGGACTTTTATGATGTATGATTTCTAACCCCAGGATGAAGCTTTCACTGTGTCTGGTAAGCAAAATGGCTACTATACTGAGGGTGGAGGGCAGACTAAAGGAAGGGTGGAGTGGCGTGGGGGCTCACGTTGTCGTGCTTCATGTGCTTCAGAAGCCTCAGCTCGCGGTACGCTCGTTTGGCGAAGAGCTCCGACTGGAAGGGCCTGTGGAGTTTCTTAATGGCCACTTGTACCCCTGTCCTGCGGTCCAGCGCCGAGCTGAGGAGACAAAGGCCGTCTAGTGGTCAATGGTTAGCAGTCACCAACCTGCCCAAACCTTTGTGAATGTGGTCAACAGCCACGAAGCTCCCTGTGACTTGGGGAAATCAGACTCATTAAGTAGTTAGATACTGAAACTGAGACACAGCACTGCTGGTGGGCTTTGTGGGCAGAACAACCTAGAACAAACTTTTAAACATTTAAAGAACAAAGATACAACACATAGACAGCCATAGTACAATTTACCTAGATGCTGATCATATTTTGGGTGCCATTACAATTGTACCATTATAATTGTATTATAATGAGGTTAATAACAATGCCTAATGGTATGGTACATTGAGTTAATTAATATCTTAATTTAACAATATTTGCGACGCCATGGGGCGTCCTTGACACTGTTGCGTCCTCTGGCAGTTACAGACAATAAAGATTTTTGTCGCTGACATTGCAATGGAATCATTGCCATTTTATTTTAAGAAGTGAATAGGAAGACACCTCAGTACTGGGCCATTCACAAGAGCGGAGGAAGTGGGTGGTTGTCAGAGGCCGGGGGGGAGGGGAGGCGGGGGGCTGGATAATGGTAACTGGATTTGCAGAAAGGCCCACCCATGTCTTCGTGCCGCCTCACCTCAGTATGGGCAGCCTGCAATCCAGGAAGTGCCGTTTCACAACACTGGCTGCAATGTTTTACACTTTCTGCTTTCTTACTTTTGTTTTGGAAGCCATTGAAAACACTTATTAGAGAGATGAAGCTGGGTCCAGGTATATTAATGGTGACTACAGGTGCACCTCCAAGCCCCGTCACCCCGTAAACGGGACATTGCAGGAAGCGCCGACACGTGCGTTTTACGGCGGTAACGTTGCGCTGAAAATAAATCAGCGGCAACTGACGTGCGGTTTGCAGACGCCCAGGTCGAGCAGAAAATAACAGGCGGGGATTTCCTTTGCATTTATACTACTAAAATAGCATTCGCAGTGTCAACCCGGAAAACTGTCATAATGTTAAGTTTAACGAGTTTTAAAACACTTGCACGTTACGCCGTCGAATCCGATCAATGATAATGCGCCTACTTCTGCACGCCGATTTCGAACAATAAAACTGGGGCGGGGGACTTTTTGTTATAAGTGCTTTACAATGGGGGGAGAAATCCTTTTCACAGCGATCGGGGAGTGAAGGAGATCGGTGGTGTTTCTGAGACACGGGACTAAGGGGGTTAAAAAGAAACCTATCCGAAGCGAATCTCAGATCGAATACACGATCCTGCAACAATGTTGTTAAGTAATTGCTAATACATGAATCGTCTTACCGGGATTTCTTACACCTATACACCGGTTTTCCAATTTAACACCATGTAAAGAATTTGTATAAAATCCTGCATGCTGATTATTAAAAATCTTTTCATTTTGGATAGATTATATTTTCTCGTTTCTCTAGCATTTTCGGTTTGACAAATCATTACTGGTGAAATCTCGGATAAGCCCACAAACAAAGAAGTACAGCGACACTGACAGAGTAGGTTTGGGACTTACCACACCGTGCCGTAAGCCCCCGTCCCGACCTGCCGCAGCTCCCGGTACCTCTCCGGCACTTCCCATTCAGTTTTGTTCACCTCCTGACGATAAAAGCCTTGTCGTATCCGACCTGACATGTCGATTATGATCTAACCCAAATCAATCCGTACGCTTCCTCCAGCCCTTCTCGTCGCACCTTGCTCTCACACCCTCCCTCTACTCACTCTTGCTTATAGTAACGCAGCCTGTTCCCCTTCCTTGTGGTCGGCAGTATCTCACGCCTCCCCTTCGTTTTAGGGCGTCATACAGCCTTCCCCACAGTATCCTACAATGTTTTTCTTTTTTGCTATAAATTTAGAGTGTCTTTGTTTCTGTTTTTTATTTGTTTATTTATTTCTGAACAGTGTAGTTCCTTAAAACTGCTGTGCATTCGCGCGATTAGGAATGAAACTGAAGGTAACTTCTGAGTAATAAAACAAGTTTCCATAGAGCTTTATAAGTCAACAAGACAGCATGACATTTTAATAAACAAATTTAGTACTTAATAGGTGTCTTTTGTATAAATGCATATTTGTCACAATAGCAACTATATGCCAAAACATAATTTTAATAAAATAATTTCAAATGTTCAAATGTCAAATGTTTCTTAGATTTAGATGATTTCCTTATACTTTTTAAGTTTATAGCCATAATTCCCATTTTAGTGTTAATGAAAAATAGGCTACTTGTAAGTTAACTTATTTTTTTTATGTAAACAAGGAGAAAAAAAACAAGAGCCATTGTGATTTCGTGGTGTGACCAGTAGCTTTATTGGTGAATAATAAAGCGAAGCGAATTAGCCTGCAGGCTCAGACGCTGTGGTGCTGCAAAGGGAGGAGTCGCCTGCAGGGGGGGCGAGCGAGTTGCACGTTTTTAACGACAGACATGCAAGGGACCAGGGACAAAGTGTTAAAGGCAGGGTCCTGAGGGCAGGTGATTACCAAGCTGACAGGAGAGTTCCTTTGGACCAATCGTGTATGATTTTGATTCTGATGCACCATTACTCTGCAGGTATTGCTAGATATAAATAAATTCATCGTCCAACCACTTACCCGGTAAAGGTTTTTTTATTTTTATATGGGGTGGGGTACATCCCAGGAAGCACAGGGTGAGTCAGGCATATGAAATTTTCCTTCTTCTTTTCAATAGTAAGTTTACTGAGAGCCTGGTCCTATTACCAGCCTGTGTTCGAGACTCAACCTCCATCCAGGCACCTTAACACAGCAAGTAAATTGTGTTGACAATCACATGGTTTGTTTTCGAGAATAGATCTGAGCTTGTGTGTGACTGGGTGTGACACCTGTCTTAGTAGTGCGCTTTGTGACATGAGTCAGACAGCCATTTTTTTAAGGGACTCTCACTAATTCAAATTAATATAGGCAAAATGGGGAAGAGAGCATAAAAAGAGTTAAAAGAAATGCAAAAAATAGCATGCCTTCTGGCCATAGGTATTTTTCAAGTAATACTTCATTCTAATAGTCATTAGAGTTCATTTTTTTGCAGAATGATGGACAGACAGAAGATGGTTGTGGGAGTCATGCCAAAGGAAGAGCTATCTTCTCTGGTTGGCTAGAAGTCTCTTTGGTTCCTCCCCACTTTGCTGACTGACAGCCAGCCAAGCGAAGGGGGCCGTCCGTCCTCAGGATAGACAGAGAAAGTACAAAGGGGTCAGGGTTGCCCCTTACGGCTCCGCCTCCAAACTATCCTGTTTATTACCAGGGGGCTTGAAACTTTTGACTTCTTCAAACACCAGCTCTGTAGTGGGGGGAGGGGAGGGGTGGGTTTGGATGAGTAAAGAACAACAGCAATTCTAAGTGTGGCTTTTCAAAAAGACAGCCATCTTTAAGCTGGAAGGAAAAACACGAAGGCATTCATAACGTCTGTAATGTCCGCTTATAATTTCTGGAACGAATTAAGTGTCATTGCACTCCTTTGGAATGAAGCCTTTTAGACTGAACAGTAAACTGAGCTTGTTGGGACGTGCATGCTTAGCCTGGGGGGCTCCCCTTTTTCTTGGACGCAAAACAACAAAAATTCCTCATGCAGCCACCGCCCCAAGATGCAGCGAGTATTGCAGCCAGCTGGTCGTATTGACCGACTCGCATCAATAGGCGTCATAATGAATGCAATACTAATGAACTAAAAAAGGGTTAGAGATAAATGTCAGATTTTAAGGTGGGTGCGAATCAAGATGTTGAGTTAGCATTTGCATCTAGTTTTTCTGGAATATTAGTATCTGTAATGTGTTTTGTAATGTTAGGCAGTGATTACATTTTTCTGGCTTATCTCTGTGTGGTACAGCCATGGTAACAGTATCCATGAGACTGAACATACCATGCTTACACTGGTCCATTTTAATGAGGACGTGAGTCTCAGCTGGGTAGCATCACACATAATCGACGGGACCTCAAAGCTCAGCCCTGCCTTGTCATTCCTCCCCCTCCCCACCTTCTTGAAACTCACCTTTCCACTCTTCCAGGGTGCGGTCCTTGCTCTCGGGAGTCTGGTCGTAAGCAGGGGCCTCTGGCTCGTCATCAGGGTCGTGATACTGTGCAAAGTAGGGGTGCGAGAGAGCTTCGCTGGCCGTCACCCGCCCGTCGCAATCCAGAACGAGCATCCGCTTCAGAAGATCCACAGCTGAGAGACGAGCAGCATCAGTTCATACCATGTTACAGCTATAATGTTCTACCCTACCAGACAAAGGTCTAAACACACCTACTGAAAATCATTTGTTTATTCAAAAAGATAATGACCCTAAACACACCTCGAGGTTATACAAAAACTGTATTAACTTGTGAACAAGGAAAGAGATGGAGTGTTGAGACAGATGACCTGGCCCCCACAATCCCTGCCTTAAACCGGATAGAGCTGGTTTTGGAACAAGTTGGATTGAACGGTAAAAGCAAGGCGGCTAAATTGTGCCTAGAACTTATGGAAATTCATGCAGGACTGTTGGAGAAGCATTCCAGGCGGCTACATATGGAAGCTGGTTGAAAAAATACCAAGAGTCTATAATGCTGTCATGGCGTACAGACTTTTGACTGATATGGTGTATATTCTCAAGTATTTGATCACTGTGAAGAAATGTTGATTAGAAGTATATGGCTGTAGGAGTTTGCCAATTTAAAGCCCATCCTGTCCATGATTAGACATAACAGGGATAAGAGGAAAGTCTATTGTACTACTGTAAAATGGTGAGGGGTTGATGATAACCATGGAAAATGTATTTAAGTCATTCAAAAGTAAATCTAGTGGGCTTAAATAGGAAAATTTCATAGCAAAAAATAAAGTTCCATGACCACAAGCTTTTTGGTCGCTAAAATGCAAGATGAAACTTTTATAGTGACTGACTTAAGCACAAAGGTATCATTTGTAATGACTAAGGAGTATTTATTGTACTTACCCATACAGGACTCTACATTTTACAAGATCCTACACATAACATTTCCAATGGAATTCTACCATGTCACAGAAATACACTGCATCACCACTACTGTCACATGACGCCTGCTCACCTAGCGGATTGGCTCCCCGGAACAGCTTCCCCAGGTCCTGCTGGGGCATGTAGGGCAGGGATTCAATGTACTTCTGTGCCTGTGAACACAAAAGGACTGTCAGCAAGGCCAGTTGCAAATGTTTACATACAGCATCTACTTTCCAGATTTGAAGGACTGAAAATACACTTAGTGTCCACTTTAATAGCTTCACCTACGGTTTAACGCAAACAACCTGCTCCTCCAAGCAGCGATTATATGAATATACATAGCATGCAGATAAGGTCTAGAGGTTCAATTGCTATACAATTAAGCATTTAATCGGCCAAGACACCTGAGCTAAGTGACTTTAAACACAGTCTAATTGTCATTGCCAGAGATGGTGGCTCCGGAATCTCAGAAATGGCTGATCTCCTTAGATTTTCACATTACAGTGTCTAGACTCTAGAGTTTATAGAGAAGAGTGAGATAAACAAAAATAAGCATCCAGTCAGCAGCGGTTCTGTGGCCAAAAACACCCTGTTAGTAAGAGATGTTGAAGAGAAAATGGCCAGACTCATTAAAGCTAACAGAAGAGTCTAAAGTGCAAAGATATAACAGTGGTGTGCAGAAAGGCTTATCTGAAAACACAACTTGTCAACCCTTGAAGTGGTTCGACAGACAATTGGGGGTCCTACCAGGTACCATGTACAGGTACCTAATGCAGTGGCCACTGGGTATATGAGAAGAACATATTTTTAAAATCCCAAAGTTTGAAAATACACTATGTGGACAAAAGTATTGGGAAACACCTCTTAATCATTGAATTCAGGTGTTCCATTCCAACCTATTACCACAGGTGTATAAAATCAAGCACCCAGCCTTGCAGTCAGGTTTGCAAACACTTATGGACGAATAGGTCATTCTGAAGAGCTCAGTGAATTCAAGTGTGGTACTGTCATAGGATGCCACCTTTACAACAGTCAGCTTGTGAAATTTCTTCCCTGCTAGATATTCCACAGTCAACTGGAAGTGGGATTATTGTAAGGTAGAAGCGTTTAGGATCAACAGAAACTCAGTGTCAGACCATGTAAATTAACAGAGTGGAATCACCGAGTGCTAAGGCACATAGTGCACAAAAGTCACTAGTGTTCTGTTGATTCAGTAACCACAGGGTTCCAAACTTCCTCTGGCATTAATTCCAGCACAAAAACTGTGTGCTGGCAGCTTCATAGAACTGGCTTCCATGGCATGCAGCATGAAGGCTCAAATCACCAAGCGCATGCCAAGCGTTGGATGGAGTGGTGTAAAGCACATCGCCACTGGACTCTGGAGCAGTGGAAATGTGTTCTGTGGAGTGACAAATCACGCTTCTCTGTCTGGCAGTCTGATGGATGAGTCTGGGTTTGCCAGATGCCAGGAGAACGTTACCTGCCTGATTGCATCATGCCAACTGTAAAGTTTGGTTGTTTTTCAGGGGTTGGGCTTGGCTTCAGTTCCAGTGAAGGGAACTCTTAATGCTTCAGCATACCAAGACATTTTGGAGAATTTGATGCTTCCAACTTTGTGAGAACAGTTTGGGGAAGGTCCTTTTCTGTTCCAGCATGGCTATGTCCAATTCCACAAAGTCAAGGTCCATAAAGACATGGTTGGGTGAGTTTGGTGAGGAAGAACTTGAAGCCCGCACAGAGCCCTGATCTCAATTCCATCATACACCTTTGGGATGAACTACAACTGAGATTGTGAGCCAGGCCTTCGCGTCCAACATCAGTGCCTGATCTCACAAACACTCTTCTGGATGAATGGGCAAAAATTCCCACAGACACACTCCAACATCCCATGAAAAACCTTCCCAGAAGAGTGGCAGCTGTTATAGCTGCAAAGGGGGCACCAACTCCAAATTGGTGCCTATGGATTTAGAATGAGATGTCATAAAAGTTTCTGTAGGTGTAATGACCAGGAGTCCCGATACTTTTGTTCATAGAGGGTATCTTAAAGTTTAAAAATAGGTTCATATCTTAATTGGCTGCTATAAAGTGGAAAAAACGACCCTTCTACACTTTAATCTGTACCAATTTCATTAACTGAAATATGACCAAAAAAGTCTACTAAAAACCAGGGACAGACTGTTTTCTGCAACTTATTGACCCTCTCTTCTTCATGCCTCCTAACTTCTAGATCTTTCCCATTCTTACCTCTCCCATTTCACTGCTTTGTGGGACAGGGACACTTCTGCCCTTAGTGACCTCTGCAGGCAGCTCTTCCAGGGACTTTGTTGAATGAAACTCCATGGCAACAAATAAGCTCCCCTGACTGACTTGCTCTATCTCTACCCTCCCTTCTCCACCTCCTTTTTCCCTCTCTTGACCCTCACCTCTTCCTCTCTCTGGATCATTCCCTTCCCCTTTGTCTCCCATTTTGGAACCCCAGCCTCTCTCTCCACCCTCCCATCCCCACTCTGTTGAGGAAGGAAAGATTCTACTGATTGAACTGATTTGGCCTCCATATAAAACATCATTGTGGCACTAAGATCAGACACACAAATTCAGTCTCAAAAGCCCAAAGAAATCAGGTTAGGTATAAATGTTAATTTCTGTAGGCTTTTTGAGCTGCTCATTCCTTCCAAAGGAGTTTTAGGAGAATTAATTCAGACAGTGAGTCTTTATAGAGTTAAACATTAGTGATCTCTGAAGTAGCAATATACGAATTAGCAATGTTTCCTTCCTTACGTGTTCAGACGAGATCTTCTTGAGTAGCTCTGGGGTTGGCGTGCCCACGACCTCCATGATTCTCTTCAACTGGTCGATGTCTAAGAGGCTCGGTGAAGGCCATTCCAACACCCATGTGAGCATCCACACCCCTCCAAACCAGGGCTACAGCCCATTAACACGTTTAAATCACCCTCCTTCATCCTCCCTCTCCGTGAAGGATACAGTCATTGCCGGGAAACAACACCTTCCCCTTCAATAGTTCTCCCATGATGCAGCCTACTGACCAGATATCCACTGCAAGATCATGCATGACATCATACACCACATCATTAGACCGTGAGTTACTTATCGTATTACCGTCTAGTACAACCAAAGTCTATTTAACAGGAATGCAAAGAATATACAGAACCTCTATATAATGGTCTATAAAATCCCTCTAAAGACACGTGTAGTACAATAAGAAAACTCTTTGTTCCACCTTGGTATCCAAGAAAACGTAACAAAAAATATTTTAAACATATTTTGACATGCAGACATGACTCAGCATTATGGCAGAAGAAATCAAACACATTTTTACTATTAGGTATTTTTTAGCACTGCATTACTCACATATAGAAATAATATTTAGCCACGATATCAGATTTCGAATGACATCGATATCCAGTAGTATCCACTGCACTGACTGATGGGTACTGAAGTATGGGTTTCTGGTGTCACTGTTCTAGTTTTTAATTCTATAAAGTTACCTGTCTGGTTGTAGTGCATCCAGTTGAGCATGATCTCAGGCGCTCGGTACCAGCGAGTCGCCACGTATCCTGTCATCTCATCATCCGTCTGCCTTGCCAGCCCAAAGTCTAGGATCTGAGGGGGCACAGAGGCACGCTGGCTCAGTGTGTCCCTGCCACTGTTCAGCTGGACCGTGATTGCCCCTCCAGACCTCCGGGGGAGCCGCTCCGCCTTACCCTTAGCTCGCAGTCTTCGTTAACAGCTACATTGCTTGGCTTCAGGTCCTGTGCAAACCAAGATAACAGACAGAGAAGGGGCGTTAAGAGCCAAACCTGCCAAACAAGCCCACACTTTTCCAAACAAACCCAATAAAGAGTCACAGACACAATACTATTAAAATATGCAGCAAAGGCCTTCGGGTGACTCAGGAGTATCGCCTACAGAAGAACTAAACTCAGAAAATCTGTTAAAAACAGCAGATATCTTTTTGAGAGTAGATGGCAAAGGAAATTGGAACTTACTCTGTGAATCAGTCCAGCTGAATGAATGTACTGGTGAGTAAAAGTGGAAAAAAAGAATGTCAGATGGTGATAGAACAACTTCAGATTAATGAGGCATTTCAACACCAGAAAAGGCTCATAATGGCTTCTATATTTTTCACTAGTTAGAAGGGAAAGTCAACTGCACAGGCAAACAGCTTCTGGGAATCGCATAGAGCAGTGTTTCCCAACCCGGTCCTTCAGGACCCCCCAGACAGTCCCTGGTAGGGGAGGGGTGCAATGCTGGGAGGGAGTAAAAATGTGGACTGTCTGGGGCTCCCTGATGACTGAGTTGGAAAACATTGGCATAGAGTCTTAGGAATTTCAGTATTTTGGTGATGGTGTCAGGTAGGAATTCACCTTGAGGCCCCTGAGGAGCTGGTAAATAAGAAATTGCACATGTTCGTCTGAAAGCCGCTGGAACTTTACTATGTTGTTCAGGTCTGCCCCCATCAGGTTGGTGACGAGGTACCTGGGGGAGCAAGGGAATGTTACAGAGGATGGCAAATCTACATTGGACAATTCCAATGGCTGACAGGCACTCACAACTCATTGAAGTCTTCCAGAGATGAAGCGGGAGTAAAGACGTCTAGCAGGCCTATGACCTAAATGGAGAAAGAGTTTCAATGTTTACTAGACGCCCATTGTTTCTAGAAAACGTTAGGGTGCGAGTGTGCATTAAATCACATCATGCATGTGAGATAAGGATAGCATCCACCCATCTTCCTAACATTTATCCAATACAGAGCAAGCGGGGGGTTGGAACCTATCCAAGGCAGCACAGGTCACAAGGTAGGAGTAAACCTTGGATGGGATGCCAGCCAATCACAAAGCAATACACATAGTGACACCCTATGGGCAATTTGGAGACATCAATTCACCAAACTGCATGTGAGCCATCATTCCCAGAAGAACCCAGTACAACATGGGGAAAACATGCAATTTCCACACACACAATGCAGGGTTGAGGTTTAAACCTTCAGCTGTGGGAGTGTGAGGTTACAGTGCCTATATATAACCCTAAGCTCATACTAGCTCATCAAGTTGCTTGTTCAATGCATCTATAGACATATGAGTGGAGTTACTATGGCATATATGTTACTCATGGTGTCACTTTGTAACACAGACATTTATATGAGATGCACAAAGCTGAGGCCTTCGGTAAGCGAGTCTGCTGCAGGAACAGACGATGACAGTGGCGAAGCAGGACTCTCTTACGTTCTCGTGCTTCATGTGCTTCAGGAGCCGCAACTCCCGGTACGAGCGCCGGCCGTGGATGAGCGACTGGAACGGCCGCGACAGCTTCTTCACCGCCACCTTCTGGCAGAGATGCACGTCGTACGCCGAGCTGTGGGGGTCGGGATGAGAGAGGTGGATGGTGTAGGAGGGAAAAGAGGGAGAACCCAGACCCAGGACAGGGAGGAACAAAGAGGGAGTGGAAGAGGACAGGGAAAGGAGAGAGGCAGACAAATTATAATTATCAATTAATAAGTTATTAAGAGGGAAATTGAAATTATTACAGTATACTGATGAACCAATTATGAATATACTTGTTTTATTCAATTATGTAATTAATTTTGTCAGACTGTGGATGGTGTGCAAATTGTTAATTTCATTAGAAAAATAGGTTTACTCCCCATGAATTAGATTTTTAATACATTATTAAATTACATGATCAGATTACCATTATATTAAAATATGCAGACAACTCTGTAACGGGAGCAATTCTGGTGCAATCCTTATTCCCCAGGACCGGAGGCAGATGAAATGCCAGGACCGCCCACCAGCCACTGACATTAACACTGCTTTTCCGGCACAGTGCCATATCGCACCCAGAGCACCTTCCTGTTACCTGCCTGCCAGCTGGCTTTACCTGGTTCTCAGTTTTCCTGGCAGCCAAAAAACTTGAACGTTCAACCCCAATGGGCTCTTCAGCACATCCCTGAGGGGCACGTCTCTCCATGTTGGGTCATTTGGCTTCTGTATGGATTCTGCATCTCCAGATGGCGGTTTAAGCCTCATACATGCTTTGTCACTTAACAAACTGGAGGTTTAGCAAAGGGCCTGAAAATAATTTTATGGACTTCCTGACCAGCAGTTGGGCAACCACATTTCAGAAGGTATCTTCTTCAGCACTGATGCTCCACAAGGGTGTGTTCTCTCTCCCCTGTTTCACAAAGCGACTCTGTAAAGCTCCTTAATTTTGCAGACAACACCGACCTGACTGGACACATCAAAAATGGCGATGAGCCCAGCTACCAAAAGGAAGTAAGCACCACCATCCAACAAGACCTCAGATGGGACAATAACATCACCAGCACAACTATGAAGACCCACCAGCATCTGTACCCCTTATGTCAGTTGAAGAAATTATCACAGACGCTATAACAAAAGAAGTGGCACGTGGCTGTAATAGAATCGGTTATAATCTGGTTTGGCTCTGTACCATCACACTCTAAGTAGAAACCACAGCAAATTGTGTAATATGCAGAGAAAATGACTGGCTGTCAGCCCCCCCCCCACCCCTGCATGAAGACCTGTACTCATGAAGGATGAGGAAAAGAGCCAGGAAGTTAATGTCCAACCTCTCTCACCATGGACACACGGTCCAAGCACAAGCTGAACAGCTTCTTTCCCCAGGCCATTGCCCTCTTAAATGCAAACCCATGAGAAGCACACTGCTTCATATCCAGTGACCTGCTGTATGAGCTTCATACTCTTATTGTCTTCTTAAGTTCATTTGAACAGACCCCAAACCATTTGCACCATACATTTGGTTGTCTCACCATATTTCTTTGTTATTTACACATCTTATTTCTACTTCACTACCTCTGTCTTATATTTATTGCTTATATTGTCTTGATTATACACTATGTTTAATTGATATATCACACCACCACCAGACCAAAAGAAATCCCTTTTAAGATTCTGATAAAGAATATTAGGCAAGTTCTAGGAACTGTATTTGAATTGTGCTGACTGCATCATAATGACGCAGATGGCCATCAAATCTAATCGCTCGTCTTGTTGCACAATTGGGACGCCATCACTTTCATTTGACTGGAGTAGTTCTGGGGGGTGACGCAGGCTTCGATAGAGCTAATTCAACCCTTGGACAGAAATAGGACACAAACCCAGTTTATTAGTTTAGGACATATTTTTGCATGCAGGACAAGGAAGTTATGTCATAAAAAAAATCTGGTTCAGTGTTCAGAAACATAGGTGCCACCATTAACCACAGAACACACAGAGAGAGAGAGAGACACTGCAATTCCTCCGCAAGCTTGGGTAGTCAGGTCTACAGATTAGCCCATTCACTTTCTAAACACCATATGTGCATTATATATAAACTTGTCCCTGCATATCCATTTATTAGTGTGTCATAGGATGTATATATGTTGTGCTGACTGATTATTGGACAGCTCTCTGTGCTCCATAATAGGAAAGGCCGTAGACCCAAGGTAATTCTCCCACAATGCCTGGGAATTGGGTAGACGATGAAAGGAGGCTTCCAGACTTTACATCAGAAACAGCCCAGCTATGATAACTACTGCGAGGTGGGTCCTTCAACAATCCCTCACTCCCTGGCCCTCTGAAGCATAGTTACACACTTTCATGAGGACACCACAGCAGAATGGCCTTCAGTCAAAGACACTTCTAACTAGCTGATTAATTAAAATCATACTGGGTATTGGAGCACTAATACTTGTGTGGGTTGCCTCCTGCTGTCCAAAGATGTGTAATTCGGCAAACCGGTGTCTCTGAACTGCACATAGCATGTGTGTGTGCAGGCGGGGATTAATGAACTGGCTTGTCCAGGCTGCAGCCTAGAGGAAAGGCCTATCGCTGCAGCCAGGAGCCGAATGTGGGGTGGGAGGGGCAATGCCAAACGGGTGGGGGGGCACTGTCAAATAAGAGGGGCAATGTCAAGTAGGAGGCGCAATGAGCAAGGGGTTTATAACAAGGGACCTGTTATCATCTGATACCCTAACCCTTACCCTTATTATAAACCCTTCCTACTCAACATTGCCCCTCCTACTTGACATTGCCCCTCCTACTCGACACTCAGCTCCTGGCTACAGCAATATATACTTGGCCTAGAGGCCCAGATTAATTTGAGGGCCCTTGTTGGTGATCTACTTTATTATTATTATTATTATTACTACTACTACTACTATTATTTTTAGTAATCCTTTAATCCTTTATTGCTTTTCAGCTGTGTTGCGAGGTGGTGATTAGTTAAAACAGAATGGGGAGACCAACTCTAAATATGTTTAATTTTTGGTGCTTTTCTATACCATTGTGTTCTTTCTGGTATGTGCATGCATAGACTATTTCCTAAGTAAAAATGTATATTATGAGCCTGATCAATGAGTTTTATGCCAGTAAAGCATGGACGAAAAACATTCTAATAGTAAGAACTTGTTTTATATTCTTTTGATATTTGCTTCTTTCTAAAAAGTTATCTATGGTCTATGGTTTCTTTGGTGAATTTGTCTTGAGGTCACATTGTGGATGCAGTTGACACGCACTGGATCAGAGCGTAATGTTTTAAGGTTACTTCTTCTAATGTGATTACTCTCGTCCGAAATAGTTGCTAATATTTAATAGTGTTATAATTAATTGTTGTTTTGTTGTGGAGAATGGAAGCAGAGGAAAGGCTTACGGAAAGTGTAACTAAGGGGCCCCTGAAGTTGTTAATCCTCTACTCTGTGTGTGTGTGTGTGTGTGTGTGTGTGTGTGTGTGTGTGTGTGTGTGTGTGTGTGTGTGTGTGTGTGTGTGTGTGTCTGTGTGTGTGTGTGTCTGTGTGTGTCCTGTAATGACCTGGCATCCAGTACCACTGTACAGACCATTCACACTGCCACCATGAACGATTACAGGTATGCAGCAGACACTAAACACTTTATACGCATAGTATTTCACTTCAGGTTTAATTTATTGTCTCTCAATTCACTACTAGTAAATTAAATCAGACTTGTGTACCAGTTTGACACATTCATGTGAAGCCCTTTTAACTGTGTCCTTAAGAAGGAACTGTATACACGCATGTCATAAGTACTATCGATTTCTTTTTTACTTTTCCTTCAGCAACTATAGTAGCCTACACGATCATTTTGACGACGAGCCGTGATTTATGTGGCGGTCCACTCAAAAAACGTAATTACAGGTCACTTTGACCTAATTATGGGTACAGAGATACAGGTAGCGCAGAGGGATCCGAAACAAGCGTGCAGGTCAAGATATTTGCAGTACAAACATTTGTGCTGCAGTTTCTGTAACTAATCCAGCACACAGGAAGTGTGCCTATTTATTCAGGCTGGGAACGCCGCTGAATTGAACAATTATCCAAAATATCCAGATTCGGATTTTAGTAAGCAGTTCAACTGTTTCATATAACTTTGCTGTATGTTTGAAGGTATTTATTTCCTATGTTGGAATTAACTAGACCTTAACAGTCGTTTTAGTAGCCAACTTAGGATAAATACATTTGTTGAAATCTTGTTTCATATAATAAATTCGCACGTAGATATTCGCCACAGTATCTAAATACAAAAAAATAAAAATGAATAACTGGCATGTTATTGAGCACTGACGTAGATGCTCAGGCATGGGGCTGCAGGGATCCCCATCGTTTCACGACGCCGCTAGAGAAAAGTAAACAAGCACCGACTTGTTCGTCGGCTGCTAAATGCAGCATTTATACGACTGTAGCCCCCCCCCC